>JAQMRL010000002.1:145747066-146159566 GCA_035578175.1 Catonia carolina
TTTATATATATCGGCAGAAAAACCAAAGTTCATAACAAGCCACAAAACACAAGAGGACATCGAGACTAACATAGGAACATTGCAACAGGTCGAATCGTTTAAGTATCTGGGAGAACACATCCACACAAACGGTCTGGATAAGCCCGGGATAGAGGAAAGAATACGGAAGATGTGGAACGCATTTAGGACAACACGAAGCGTATACAGCAAGAAGTGCATCTCCAAAAATGCTAAGAAGCGACACTATCACACGGTAGTCCAACCCGAGGCACTGTACGCCAGTGGAACGCTGCTTCTCAATAGGGGCCTCAGGAAGATTGAGGGGTTGGACAGGAAGATAATACGGAAGATAATGGGGGGCAGGATGACCACGGAGGGATGGAGACTGCAGCACAACCAAGACGTGTATAAATTCTCAGAGAGCATCGTCTCACGGATGAGGAAGCGCAGACTGGTATTCTTTGGGCATCTCAGCAGGATGAGTGGCGATAGATTGGTCAAACAGGTATTCGACTTTGTGAACCGGGGAAAGAAGAACTACACATGGGCCAAGGAAACTAAACTGGATCTGGAACAGGTAGGATTAACACCGCGGGACACACAGGACAGAGAGCAGTATAGAGCAGTGATAAGGGAATCTGGGGCGATCGAGAGCAGGAGGATGCGCCGGGGAAATGGCGGCGAATGGTCAGAGGAAAGGAGACACCAACAAAGCGCGAGAATGAAGGCGTTATGGGCCGAACGCAAGGGAAGCTGGCAAATACAGTAGGCCAGAGGAACAACTTGGTAACGTGATCCATAGCAGGTCAATTCGTGAACAAAAAAAAAAGTAATACAATTAATAACTTGTTAATTTACTTAAAATAAATAATAAACAATAACTTAATAATTTACTTAGCACTACTTACAACCAATTTTATAGACTGCACATACAAAATGACACTGAATACACAAAAACTGAATTTAATACAGATCACATTAACTTTTCACAATACACACACGAACAAGGACAGTATAACAATCGTTGGCCAGCACAATGCTCGGAAACGCGCCTGCACTACGTCCGAAGCCACTCGTCAAAGATCAAACGAATACTGACTCTGACCGCGCTCGGGGGTCTCTTTTACACTCATTCAAAAAGATCATTCTAGTAAAGCAGAGAAACTTCATGCAAATAATAAAGGACAAAAAATAACCCTTTATAATTGAGTGCTAGAAAAATCCATTGTAAACAAGTCAACAATAGGTCTTTTGTAAATAGAAGTTGTTACAGGTATCTTTCACAAATAGTTGTACACAATACCCAACCTTTTATCATATACAATAGCGCAGTCCTATTAAATAATTTTTATGAATAGGCATACCTTTATTGTCATTATTGTCCTATTGTCACTTATTGTTACTATTTCACTCTATTATCCTCTCTTTACTATTCTCATGAATGAAATTCTAGAACCTTCGCGAACCATGTCTTTTCGATATTGTCACAATATGAATGAACTATTTAAGAACTGATGAGGTAGAAGTGTAAAAGACATTAGTTAGAGTTACCTCCTCTGACGCAGTTGCTGACAGGGTATGGTTGCTTTGAGGCATATTTGACTAGGTTCAATTTTCATGAAGTACTGAAATGTCAACTGTGCGATAGTGAAGACGAGTAGTTCATTTCGCATATTTTTGAAAGATGTCCCTATTTTGACCTCGACAGAATGGAGACATCTGAGAAGATAGGCGTTGCACAGTGGATCCCAGAGAGAGTAGGGGCAGCGATGCTGCAGGATGAGGAGAGATGGAAGTTGGTCGCTCAGTTTGGGGAGAGGGTGGTTGGGAGACTGCGAAGGGAGGAGAGTTACCTACCTTCTCTGAAAGTAATGAATTTCATTATACAGCCAGACCCTGGGGTGAATGAAATTGAAGGTTTTATTTGCAAGGTGGAAATTAGATGTTTTTCAGTAGGCCTGGCATGCTGATAAACATAAGATACTTTTGTACTCAGTGAGAAAGGCAATTGCAAACCTTCTCACTCCTCTTTTTACTTAGTAAAACCTCTCGAGGTTCAAACCAGCCTTTCGGCTGTTGACCAAAACAACAACAATAGTTATGTTAATATAGTCTCGTATACTATAATTTCAAGTACCTATTAAAGAAAGAAACTATTGTTTTAATGTCGATTTTTCTAAATTGAGTTTTCACCGACTACACACGTTTTCAAGCATCCTAAACCAAAAATAAATAAATAAATATTTTTAGCGATTCGTCTGTATGTGTGTTTGTGTGAGACCGAAATATCTCTAGAATGGAATAATAATTAGGTTAGGTATCTCTACGGGAACCGACACTAAAATTTTTATCAAACTCGTTTAACCGGAGGTATAGATAATGAGTCACAAGAATGGCTTTTGCGTATGGATGGGTTGGAAGAGAGGGAAGAGAAACCTGACATGCCAACCTCAACAGTGAGACATTATACAGTAAAACCTCACTAATTTGGACTAATTGGGGGGAAGTGAAGTCCGAATTATTGAAAGTCCGAATTATTGAAAGTCCGAATTATCGCGAATATTTTTTCACATCTAAAAATTGAATAATTTAGGCAATTAAAATTAAAAAATAAACGTTACTTGAAATATCGATGTTTAATGAATTTACAGTTTTATTTGAAAACAACAAAGTTAAAAGTATAGAAATAAAAATATTTACGGCAGTAATAATATTGTTAAATAATAAATGTCCAGTGTAAAATGATATTTAATTAAAACACTGTACTTACGTAGGCTACCGATTATTTGGCACTTGTTGAAGTAGAGGGTTGACAAATATCGTCAGGGATCATTATTTTGAGGTTGTTTAGAAAATAAAACTCGTTATTTTTTTCTGTGATTCTTTGCTACACTGTTTTCTTATAACTTGTTGGCGCATCTCTCTTAAGACAAGATAATAGTCATTGAATTCCGGGTTGAAGTCTGCAAATTCAATAAGTTCGTCTATGTGGTTTCTCACTTCACTAGCTAAAATTGTGGAACGTTTTCTTTGCTGAGTAACCAATAATGTATTACAGGATGAAACAATTTTTATTAGACAGTTAAAAGCTATTATTTTTTGAAGTAGCACTTTATTAATTTTTAACTAAATAACTTCTAAAAAAATTAAAAAAGCTGCTCTTCTTGGAGTAGTCCGAAATATCGCGAATTCCGAATTAGTGAAGTCCGAATAAGTGAGGTTTTACTGCATTTTACTACCGTACAATTGCACTGTTTGTTAACCACATGTTTCTTTTCAATTAATATACTTCATTGTGACTGACAATTTTTCCACTTAAAATTCCTTTTCCCCCCAAATTCCTTTTTTCCCCATTTCCTTTAAAATTTTTCTTAACGTACCTACAAAGTTTCTAATTAAAATTTTGCCTTTCTTTCAAAATCAGCAATAACATTTCACATGTCGGTATCACTTTCTTATTGATATAACCGTTTTCTTTTTGTATCAAGTTTCAATAAAACTGCTGATGAAGAATTTATCATCTACGCTGTCTTTAACTTCTATCTTGTAGGATTTTTAATTCTCTACAATTTTTATTATGTAAATTTTTGCGCTGAAATACATATTACAGCCGTAACATAAGAAAACAATTTTTTACGTGAAAACAGCCTCAGCAAGAATTTCAGCAAACATGGCGCCTACCCTATCTTGTAGAGAATAAAAAATTTAGTAAGCCAGGCGATTTAAAAAAAAGTCGTAGGACCAGTTTTTGAGAAAATCGCAAAAAAGTGAAAAATTACACGAATAAACTACTATTTTGGGTTGTTCAATTCTGATGAAAATGTTCGTGTCGGGTTCGGTAGTGGTATGTAACTTAAGTTTCAAGTTTTAAATTTGTATGATGTTCCGTTCTTGAGATATTCTGTTCACATTCACACAAACACACAGACCAATCGCTAAAAACATGTTTTTTGGGTTCAGGGGGTCTGAAAACGTATAGATCCGGTGAAAACTCGATTTCGAAAAATCGACATGAAAACAATACCTGCTTTTCTTTCTATATATTCATATAGGCAAGAGAAAGTAATAAAAAAAAGTATACCTAATTAAAATAATTAAAAGGATTTATTTTTCAAATAACAAAGGAATTCAATAACACAGTAATGTAATTAAGCACCAAAACTTGAAACTAATCAGAGCACAACTAGCACTTTCCTTGGTTAGTGCACAAATAGAACTACAGCTGGGAGTTACCAGGGTTGCAAACACAAAAAGTGTAACACGTGAAGATCTGGTGAAAACTCGATTTCGAAAAATTGACATCAAAACAATACTTTCCATCATATATACTTATGCCCATAACAGACAGGTAGAGTATCAAATTATTTACACTCAATCTGTTCGTTGCAGGGCTAAAATAAATAGTTCTGTTTCTTATCACATGGTCAGCCAATTAAATGACTGAATCATTTAAGAACAGAAGAGGTAAGAGGTGTAAAGACACTTATCAGAGTTATCTCATCTGAAAGTAATGAATTTCATTATACAGCCAGACCCTGCGGTGAATGAAGTGAAGGTGTCATTTGCAGAGTGGAAAATATGTGCCTTTCAGAGGGCTCAGCATGCTGATTAGCGTACTTTTCCACCCAGTGAGGAAGGTAATGGTAAACCACTTCACTCCTCGTTTTACTTAGTAAAACCTCTAGAGGTTCAAACCAGCCTTTTGGCTGATGACCTAAACAACATATATACTTATTCATATAGGCAAGAGAAAGTAAAAATAATTGATATGACGATGGGTCGGACACATAATGAGGCAGATAGATGGTCGATGGAGCAAGGAGAGTTCTCAGTTGCAGTCCTTGATAGAAAATAGAGTTAGGTGGGGAGTAACAGGGGAAACAAATATTCAATAATAGATGATGACAGGAAGATGATGACGACAAAGAATAACTCGGTGCAGGTGCATTAAAATTGGAATGAAAATGCTTTTTGAATGAACTACTGAATTTCGAGCAACATAAAATGTGGAATCCTAATATTTAAATTTAATAGTCAACTACTAAAACTCTAACGGGAACCTTAATTATATTTTGCATACTGCACTTAATTAATGATTTAATTTATTCCTGTCGCTGCTAAAGATTATTGCTGCATTCATAACCAACAAATAATTCAGTCGGATTATTGATCCTTTAAAATTTACTAATGATTGATTCCTTTTGTTTGTTACATTGCCAAACGGTGATTTTGTTAACAATTTTAATTAATTCATAAATTTATATAGGAGTAATTAACTGTATCTTAACTAATTTAAATTTAGGTTAATGTTTGCTAAAACCATTGAATAGTTCCGTTTTATTGCGATTATTATTATTATTATTAATTATTATCATTGTTTCATTTAAGTAGTATTTTGTAACTGCACAACGGATCCTAAATATACAGGTTGGTTTAAAATTCAATGACTGATTCTATAACTAAAAGTTAAGAGAAAATATTCAAATAAATATACAATCCAACGGATTGGTCTAGCGGTAAAGTCGTCACCGCAATCACTTTCTTTTTTTTTAATTCCTAATATGTGTACGTTCTGCCCATAACAGACAGGTGGAGTGTCAAATTATTTACACTCAATCTGTTCGTTGCAGGGCTAAAATAAATAGTTCTGTTTCTTATCACATGGTCAGCCAATTAAATGACTGAATCATTTAAAAACAGAAGAGGTAAGAGGTGTACTGTGACACTAATCAGAGTTATCTCCTCTGAAAGTAATGGATTTCATTATACAGCCAGACCCTGTGGTGAATGAAGTGAAGGTGTCATTTGCAGAGTGGAAAATGTGCTTTACAGAGGGCCCGGCATGCTGATAAGCGTACTTTTCTACTCAGTGAGGAAGGCAATGGTAAACCACCTCACTCCTCGTTTTACTTAGTAAAACCTCTACAGGTTCAAACCAGCCTATCGGCTGATGACCTAAACAACAACAATATGTGTACGTTGCAATCTGTTCAATTCAGAACAATAAGCAACTTCATGACCCAATGAGATGAGGATGATACGTATGACGTGTAAATGAGGTGTATTCTTGTCCAAACTCAGGCCGACCATTCCTGAGAAAGTATGGTTAATTGAACCCCAACCATCAAAGTACACCGGTAACCACTGTCTAGCATTCATATCCGTAAAAAAGTAACTACCTTTACTAGGATTTGAACCAGGAACCTTCGTCTCCAAAAATCAGTTGTTAAACAGCTGATTTTGGCGACGACTTTACCTCTAGACCAATCCGGTGGGTTAAGTCACTTTTTTAACAGCTTATTTTTTTTAAATAAAGGTTCCGTGGTTCTAAATCTAATAAAGTCAGTTACGTTACACAAATTTTAATAATGAACAGAGGTTACCGATATCCAGTAAAACCTCATTAATCCGGACTAATTGGAGCTATAAGTCATCCGGATTAAATGAAATAACCATAATATGAGCTAAGTTCCATATATTATGTAATTAAACACTCTGTACAGAAAAATTCTGGTGTGAAACACTTACACAACTTTCTCTTGCCAATGCAAATAATGACCAATATAACCTAACATTAGTAATAAAACATTAGAAATAAACAAAAAACTAACCTCAAAAAACATAACCTTGTTTTAATCCTAAGTGAAAGACGCACAATGAAAATCAACCTCAGTTTGGCTAAAAAATACGGAAAATCACTTTTTTACACTAAACTTTTCTGTAGAAAAAAATGCTTTAAAAAAAAGTTGTAGATTGTTTAATTTCCTATAAATTTGATTATACACTTTTATCAACCGAAACCTTAAAAAATCGATTATTCACACTTTTCGTGAGAAAAAAACAGAAAATCGCTAATATAAAAATACAAAAAAAATGTTTGAATTAAAAGTTGTAGGGTTCAAAATTTTCTATATTTTTTATTATATAAATTTTTGCGCTAAAATGCATATTAAAGCCGTAATATTAAAAAAAACTTTTTTTACGTGAAAACAGCCTCACCAAGAATTTCAGCAAACATGGCGCCTACCCTATCTTGTAGAGAATAAAAATTTAGTAAACCAGGCGATTTAAAAAAAAGTCGTAGGACCCGTTTATGAGAAAATCGCAAAAAAGTGAAAAATTACACGAATTAACTACTACTTCCGATTGACCGATTTGGATAGTTTATAGTAAATTTGTGATTTTTCGTTATTTTTAAGTTCAGCAGAGGTTGATTTTCATTTAACGTCATTCGCTCATGATTAAAATTCGATTTATGTTTTTCATTTTATACTGTTTACTCATAAATAAAATATAGTTCTTCTTCTTCTTCTTCTCACAATCAAGGATTAGGCTTTTGCCTGTTCCGACTCACAACAACGACAAACTGCTGAATTATTGCCATCTTTTGAGTGGCCTCCCAACATCTCTCCTCCCCATCGGTCTGTATTGCAAAACACTGAGGGGGATCCTACCCTCAGACATTCTCTGTATATGTTCCCTCTATCAATTACGATATTCTGCAATCATTCAGGTTGTAAACATTATAATATAACAACATAAAACTTTTAATATATTATGTTTAAAATATAGTTTATATTGTTTATTAATTACACTGGTAAGAAATAGTCATGTGTTTTGCATCAGAGTTTTAGCTTAAGGACCAACTAACGAGATATTATGGTTAAATTTTGAATCAGCCTGTATATCTAGTATTCAATGAATTGTTTCTGTAAAATTATATTAATAATAAAACGAACTGTAAGTTATTTATAAAATTACTTTATTACATTTATGACAGTTGAAGAATGTACTTGCTGTAAGAATGGTAGATAATAAAAATAATGTAATTGAATTTAGTCCTCCCATTGTTGTTGACCAAATAATTGAAAAGATTTCCAATTAATGTTTGCTGAATAACATTCTGTTTCTTCTGTACCATAAAGAAAACGATAATAATGAATTGTTCTTAGAACCTAATTTGGAATACCTAACATTTTTATTTCTACATGAATATAGAATCACGATTCTTTGAATAGTACTGACAATACATTTCACTAGTTCTTAGAATTTCGGTTATAAATTTGTTCTACGTAACTAACTTTTTAAAAGCTATCATAAAAGCTATTTAAAAGCTATTGTTTTATGATCATTTGAATTTCTTTACATTGTTGTTTTTTTTAGTTTTAATTTTCGTTAAAATAAATGGGTGTATTTTAATGAGGGCATATACTGGTAAATATTCTAACAGGTCGAAAATTGTGGTAGATGAAAATATTGCTCGAGCAGGTATCACAATGCAGTTATTTAGGTTGTGACATCGAGTGTGATCAAGATTTGGACATACAGAAGAAATTTGACAGATTCCAAGCAGTGTGTGGCAACCCTAAGTAGGAAAACAAGAAAAGATACCCAGATAAAGTTTTACAAGGTGATGTTTGCCCCAGTCCTACTCTATGGAAGTGACTCATGGGTTAGTACCAGACCACAGGAGAGTAGAGGACAGGCAGCAGAGATGCGATTCCTGAGAGAAAAAAAAATAGTTGCAGTCGGAGGGACTAACTAAGAAATGATGACATAAGAATGGAACTGGATGTTTACAACCTGAAAAGGAAGATTACAGAATATAAACATTGTTGGAGGGTGCACGTCGAGAGAATGCTTGAGGGAAGGATCTCCTCAATGTTTTGCAATACAGACCGATGGGAAGGAGAGATGTTGGGAAGCCACGCAAAAGATGGCAATAATCTAATAGTTTGTCGCTGTTGTGAGTCGGAGCAGGTGGAAACCTAATCATTGATTATGAGAATAAGAAGAGATAGAAGGGTGTAAAAATGGTGGGATAGTGCAACTTCGCTTTAGCCGATTTAGCACTACGGTTGTACGCCAGGCTCTCCTTTTCAGTTCAGTAGAATAGTTACTCTACGTAAAAAAGGCCACCACGATGGGGTCGCACCTCTAAATCTGAATCTTACTGATCATCCCCAGCAGAAGCATTTGCCAGTTTTGCTCGCTCCAAATTCTTTCCGATGCAAGAGACGAACGGTCGGGAAGGCTGTTTTAACAGAATCAGAGAAATTTAAGAGAACGATCTTCTGCAAGATAATGAAACCAAAGATAGACAAACAATGTGAATGCAAGATCTAGAAGAACTGTAGACTACAAGAAAAATGTACGACTAACGAAAACAATTAGAAAACGAAGACGAAAATTTTACTGACACTGTGTAGCATGACAAGTGTGTGTGCATGACAACCGGTTGACAAAACTAATTTTTGTTACACTACACAATGGACCTCAGATGTCGGATAAATGGTTTTAATAAGTCAGAAAGGATATTAAGAAAACCGGAAGAAAGCGAGAAAATATAATAACCGAACCAAATTCGTACATCACGAAGAGAACAGAAAACCAGGTGGACAAAAGAAAGAAGAAACATGTGGAGGAAGCACAGAAGAAAGGAAATACGAATGCTGAGAATGAGAGCTAGAGAAAAGCTTCCAGAAACGTCTAAATTCACCACGCGTGATCTAAACTTGGCCCAAAACGAGGAAAAATTGGATTTAAGAGTAGTTAATAATCTACACATAAATTATGTATATCGCTCTATTTACGTCATAAACATATCGTTTTATATTCTTCAATGATTCACTTAAGTAATCTGAAAAAGTCATTCGAGAAATCACGAATATTAAAATCACAATGCGTCACTTGAAGACACAATACGTAAACACTCGACAACTGATATTTTCATATACCTTGGGAAGATAATGCAACCGAAGACCAACAGAACACAGCGACGATAAAAGATGACCATGGATTCAAAAAGAAGAAACACCACTCGTATGTGTAGAAAACACTCTCAGGACATCACTGCTTGATCAGACAATATACTATGGTAAAACCTGTGTTTTCGTAAGGCAGTGAGTACCTTAGAACGACCTAAAAATCTGATCTAACAGAAAATCACAGAGTGAAAAATAAACTGCTACCGTAAATCAATTTCCTTCACTATTCCGTTTTTGAAATATTTTGTTCACCCACAGACACACAAACTAATCGCTATAAACGTGTTTCATTTTATTCAAGGAGGCTTGAAAATGTGCATTTCCGGTGAAAACTTGTTTGGAAAAATCGACATGAAAACAATACCTGGAGCAAGAGAAAGTAAAAAAATAAACATGAATCTATTTTCATGAGAATAGAACTTCTAAAAGACATAATATTGCATGTCGTTTAGCTCGTCAGCCAAAAGGTTGGTTTGAAACTCGGGAGGCTAATTAAAACGAGGAGTGAGGTGGTTTACCATTGCCTTCCTCATTGAGTATAAAAGTGCATTTATCAGCATGCCTGGCACTCTAAAACACATCTACTTTTTACCCTGCAAATTACACGTTCACGTCACTCACCATTGCTCGTCAGAGGAGATAATTGTGACTAGTGTATTTTACACCTCTACCTCTTCTGTTCTGAAGTGATTCAATCGTAACTTGGCTGACCATGTGATAGGAAATAGAAGTATTTTTTATAGCCCTATAACTAACAGATCGAGTGCAAATAATTTAACACTCAATCAGACCGTTGTGGACATAAATTATTGCATATACCTGTGCAAGTACGTACATAGATGTACAACCACTACGTCATATGTTTGTTAGCTAAAGGTCATTTTGTCTTATAACAACTACTTTACTATATAGCTAATAGCTAAAAGTTATATATAGCTAATAAGATAATAGGAAAATATATTTTACATTTGCCCGTTTACCGATTTGACGGTTCTTAAAACGTTGATTGCACTTTAATGAGCTATAAGCTATTTTAATTTTACCTTAATATTTAGTTTTGCATTACTAGTAAAGTGCTAGTTCTGACTCATGACGCAGAACTGCTCATTTCTGTTATTCAGAGAATAGGCTTATAAACATAATGACTTTAACTTAGTAATTTATCTAACTGTCCGATTTTCTGTATCAAAATACTTTACCCGTAATAAACTATAACATTGAATTATATTTTATTACATAAATGAATCCATTTATACAGCTAGTTAAAAAAACGAAATTGTAGTTTCCATTCACAAAGCGGATTTTATGGTTAATTTAATAATAAATTTTCCTCTTTAAGATTAATTTTCTCTGGTATTTTTAATTTTTCTTGGTTATCAACTAATTCATATTGCTTATGTGTGTTACATTACTTTCTCGTGAAATTTTAATTTATAATTTTATGTTTTATTGTTTTTTTTGAAGGTCGTATCTACTATATCAATAGAGACTAAATTGCATGGTTACATTTGTATAGATACTATGAAAACATATAAAGAATATAGACTGAAGAAATAGATAAAAGGAAAAAAAGTTATATTAAAATACAATAAATATAACTCATAACATGTGTTAGAAGTTTTTTTATAAATTTTAATTTTTAACTACAAAATATTTGTAGTTCTTAAATGGTTTCTTGACCGCCTCCGTGGCGTAGTGACTAGTGCGCTTACCTGTAAAGCGATAGGTCGCGGGTTCGATTCCCGGCTAGGGTCTGGAAATTTAAACACGTTAAAACCCACCGTTACTGTACCAAAACCCAGTAATCGCTAATGACCAAGAAATCGATGCAACTTTAAATCAACTAAAAAAAAAGTGATTCCTTTACTACAAATTTTGTTTCCTAAAACGTTGTATGTTTAATCATGAGTAAACAATCTAAAATTAAAAACAACCTAATTTTAATCATGAGTGAATTGTTGTTTAGGTCAACAGCCGAAAGGCTGGTTTGAGCCTCTAGAGGTTTTACTAAGTAAAACGAGGAGTGAGATGGTTTACTATTTGCCTTCCTCACTAACTTGAATGCATATGCTTACCAGCATGCCAGGATCTCCAAAAAGCATCTACCTTTCTGCAAATGACACCTTCGCTTCATTTACCACAGGGTCTGGTTGTATAGCGAAATACATTACTCTCAGAGGAAATAACTCTGACTAGTGTCTATTACACCTCTACCTCTTCTGCTCTTAAATGATTCAGTCACATAATTGGCTGATCATATGATAAGAAACAGAACTATTTTTTTGTAGCTCTAGAACCAAAAGATTGAGTGCAATTAATTTAACGCCCCTGAACTGCTCGTGAGTGAGTGGATAAGGCTAAATAAAAATCAACTTCTGTTCGATCTAAAAATATTTAAAATCACTGATTGTCTCATGTCACCATTGTCATTGTTACCATGTCTCATCATCTTTGGTTGCTACGAGACATAATTTTGTGTCTCAGCTATTTGTGTATTTAGGCCCTATTAATGAAAACTAAATGTAAATTAATAATTTTTTTATTCCTAATTTGTGTACGTTGCAATCTGTTCAATTTAGAACAATAAGCAACCCCATGACCCAATGAGATGAGGATGATGTATATGACGTGTAAATGAGGTGTAGTCTTGTACAGACCCAGGCCGACCATTCCTGAGAGAGTATACTTAATTAAATCCCAACCATCAAAGTACACCGGTAACCACTGTCTAGTATTAAAATCCGTATAAAAGTAACTAACTTTACTAGGATTTGAACCAGAAACCTTCGTCTCCGAAAATCAGCTGTTAAACAGCTGATTTTGGCGACGACTTTACCTCTAGACCAACCCGGTGGGTCAAATTAATAATAACACAATATAAATGTATTTAGGGTTGAAAACTTTCCTTTTATGGATTTTTTTTTTTATTACCGTTGGTGGAAGTTTTTCATTATTTATGCATAGCGGTCTTGAATAGTACTAATATTTTAGCGTGACAGTCAACCTGTTAAAATAAAAAAAAACCTTTACCATTTATGGTAACCTCGTTAAATGTGATACAGTTGTTATTTGTTTGACTACGAACAAAATTTCCAAACTGTAACCGGCAATCGAAATTACGAACTAAGATTTAATCATTCAAATTCTAAAAGCAAGTTCAATAAAAAATATTCCTTTATAAATTTTATGTTTTATTTGGTATTTCGTTTCAACAGAACTTTAAATTAACAAGATAAAATTTAGATTAGTTTAACAACATTAGATTGTCTTTGATATAAAATACATGTAAGATATACCATATCAAATTTAGTTTATAAAAGTAACGATTCAGTGACAAATGTAATCATATGATCTCAAAGATTGCCTAAGTTAACATTAATTACATTTTACCGTATCAAATTCTTTTTTTTTAATTAACAATCGAACCTTGTTAAAATATTTAATTTAATACAAATGTAATATTTATAATACGATATTTTAGATCTACTTAGACATGGCTTAGATTGAATTTTACAAATCAATTTGTTTCTGGCATTAGGAATTACATTAAATTATTTTTATAAATAATATGGTTCAAAAAAATTATTACAGCATTCCGAATGAGAATAAATATTAAGAAAAAGTAATTAAAAAATTAATACATGTTACAGTTTGTTATGAAACCTATTAAACTGGCTTATTACGTATTTTAATGTTTTAATTTTGAAGGTGACGTTATTGTAAATATGTGCAGTAAATAATCAAACTTTATTAAATGTTAAATGGTAACTACTACTGAACTAACAACGTTATCATTGATTATAATAGTACGCAGTAATATTTTAGTATCGGTTGTCTTACATTTTATTTTTATGTTACAGTATAATTGGACTGGGTTTGATTCTTGAACTGATCATCAAATTGTTTTTATTACATTATGTCATCATCATCATTATCACTGACCCACCGACACGGTGGGTCTAGAGGTAAAGTCGCCACTTTCTCCTGCTCCTCCTCCCCCTTTCTCTTCCTCCTCTTTCTCCTACTCCTCCTCCTCCTACTTTTCCTCCTTCTCCTTCTCCTTCTTCTCCTCCTCCTCCTCATCCTCCTCCTGAATTTATGGATTCAGCACATTGCCTGATCTAGCTTCTATCCATCTTCTTTGTTGTCTACTCAATGACCTCCTTGTGGACAGTATTTTAAGGAGAGCACTTTACCTCCTATCTAACCCATGTTAAATTGACCGTTTTTTAGGTACACGTTTCTAAGATACCTTTAAGAGTTAGGGCTTTAATATTTTTGTGCCTTTTCTATGACATCTTTTTAAGCTCTGGTACTAGAATTATTAATATAGAGCTAGCGATACCATTTCGAAAATGTTTTCTGCAGAATTTTTTATTTTATTTCAAACTTCGTAATAATACTGCAATGATTCTAGTATCATATGTCACAATTATACTGGGAAACGTGCTCAAAAAATTTCAACCTTTAAATTCAAATAGTTTTTGAGAAATCTGTACTTTATGGAAAAAAGTGAATTTGCAGGAAATAAGCTGTAAAGTTTTACTTACCCTAAAGTCGGCCTGCACCATAATATTGATCCTCACCAGACTGTTCTTTTTCCACAAATAATTTCCTCTTTTTTCTCTTGTCTTGCTTCTTTTGACATACTTTACATTGCCTTCTCAGATATCTGTGTTCTTTGAATATCGCAGCTCTTAATTGTTTCCACAGATTAACTCAATTAAAAAATATTCCGGTCAAACATTACTCAAACAAAAATCTGCATAGTTTCCATAATTTCTATCGCACAGTTACAATTGTTATATGTGATTACACAGAAAAGATACAGAAGGCAGTGGCACCAAAATTAGAAAAATCAATTTTTTTCAATTTTAGGGGTATAGAGCACTATACCCCGATCCTCTGGCAAGATCATTTGGCATGTGGCTTACGTGTTATAACCGCCTCTCCCTATATCGTTCAATCCTCTCCCTCACAGTTTCCGTTCTACTCAAATCATACCGGATTGCCTCACTCTTGATGAGGTCCCTAAGTTTTGCTTCTCTCACCGATCTCAAAAAACGTATCTAAGCTGCTTTCAACTTCCTACCCACCGATTTGTATTTGGAGCATTAAAATTATTTGAACCCGATCTGCTAGCTCAAGGTCTACAAAAATTAGTTCTGTTTCTTTTCACAAAGTCAGGCAATTATGACTGAATCATTTAACCCATTGTAGGTCTGTGGTGGGTATACTTGTTGTTTAGTTCATCAGTTGAAAGGCTGGTTTGAACCTGTAGAGGTTTTACTAAGTAAATCGAGGAGTGAGGTGGTTTACCATTACCTTCCTCATTGAGTGGAAAATTGTGCTAATCAGCATGCCGGGCCCTCTGAAAAGCATATATTTTCCACTCTGCAAATGACACTTTCACTTCATTTACCACAGGGTCTGGCTGTATAATGAAATCCATTACTTTCAGAGGAGAAAACTCTGATTAGCGTCTTTTACACCTCTACCTCTTCTGTTCTTAAATGATTCAGTCATTTTATTGGCTGACCATGTGATAAGAAACAGAGCTATTTATTTTAGCCCTGGAACAAACAGATTGAGTGTAAATAATTTGACACTCCACCTGTCCGTTATGGGCGTTGGGTATACTTACCACTGACAATAAGGTCAATTTTTTAAGAGTAAGCTGTGCAGTGCCCTATTGGCATTTTATGGTTTTATAGATGTTCTCTGGTAAATAGGCTATCCACATATTGAAATTAGCGTGCAGCAACCATTTGCTTTGTGAGTTACACGAATATGGTAAGGATTCATACCAGCATACACTACCATGTTGTTTTGTTGTTACTTTTGTACAGTGCTTAGAAAATGTCAGCTTTTTATGGGAAAGCAAGCATTTATGCTAATATAAAGTTAAGATAAGTTATTCGACACATTTTTCTGTAATATAGAGTTACAAGTTGTTTTAATAAGCATTCTTACCACTAAATATTAAGTGATTCCCATTTCAATAAACATTCCTTGGTAAGTATACTTACCAGGGCTCAACATAAAAAAACAAATGTCTTACTGTTCTGGCACTAGAAGTACATTAATTTTAGTACCTATAAAACCAAATTTAACATTTTACAACATTTATATATTTTTCCCTGTAGTACTGCCCTATAAAGGGTTAAGAACAGAAGAGGTAGAGACGTAAAAGCCAGAGTAACTCCTCTGAGAGTAATAAATTTCATTATGCAGCCAGACTCTGTGAAGAAGGTGTCATTTACAGGGGGTGCAGAGTCGATGCTTTTGGGAGAGCCTGGCATGCTGACAAGCATAGGCTACTTTTGTACTTTGTGAGGAAGGCAATTGTAAACCATCTCACTACAAGTTTGTTCAAGAATGGCTGACAGCTGGTCACCATACAAAGGCGCCTACCCAACCAGTGTTACTTAACAAATAATAGCAATTTTCTACCAGCTGACTGACTGGGCTGGCCCGAACGCTATGTAGGCCTATTATTTAGTCAATTTTAATTAATTGTAGTCGGTTAATGTAAACTAGGTGTACTGTGACACTAATCAGAGTTATCTCTTCTGAAAGTAATGAATTTCTTTATACAGCCAGACCCTGTGGTGAATGAAATGAAGGTTTTTTTTTTGCGCCCTGGAGACTCCAGGAGGAGTATAGGACATGTCGTCAGATATAACACCTGAAATACATATAAGAAACACACTAAGTATCACTACTATCAAGAAATAAATTCTTGTACGCTATAAAAAGTTTCACCGATCAAGTAATTTTTTAAATTTTTTTTAAAGGAATTCAAATCCTCACAACACTTTAAAGATTGGGGTAATTTATTTATGAATTTTCTCCCTGCATAAGTAGGTTTTTGTTCAAACAATTTTGTGGAGTGATTAGCCACATAATAATCATTCCTGTTTCTCGTGTTGTGATTGTGAACATTGAAATTCTGCATAAAATTATTTTGCCTAACATACATAATCACCTCAAAAATGTAGAGACAGGGAACTGTAAGCAATTTAAGCTCCTTAAATAGTGGCCTGCATGAGGTCAGCTGGTTAGCTCCCACCATACACCTAATAGCTTTCTTTTGAATTTAAAAAACCCTATTCATATTACCCATGCTAGAATTACCCCATACTAAAATACCATAACGGATATGAGACAGAATGAGACCATGATAAGCTGCCATTATTTTGCATAAGCTGCCATTAGGTGTCATTTGCAGAGTGGAAAATATGTGCTTTTCAGAGGGCTCGGCATGCTGATAAGCGTACTTTTCCACTCAGTGAGTGTTGGCAATGGTAAACCACCTCACTCCTCGTTTTACTTAGTAAAACCTCTAGAGGTTCAAACCAGCCTTTTGGCTGATGACCTAAACAACAACAATGTAAACTACCCTTATTACTTTCTCTTGCCTATTTTATGAGTATATAGAAAGGAAAGTATTGTTTCATGTCGATTTGTCGAAACAAGTTTCACCGGATCTACACGTTTTCAGACCCCTGAACCCAAAAAGATGTTTTGAGCGATTGGTCTGTGAGTGAACAGAATATCTCAAGAACGGAACATCGTACAAACTTGAAACTTAAAACTTAAGTTAGATACTAATACCGGATCTGACACGAACATTTTCATTAAAATCGGTGAACAGGAAGTAGTAGTTTATTCGTGTAATTTTTCACTTTTGTGCGATTTTCTCAAAAACGGCTCCCATGATGTTTTAAAATATCGTGTCATTTACTGTATTTTTTATGCTCTACAAGACAGAGTAGGCAATTCTTGCGGAGGTTGTTTTCTCGTAAAAAATTTGTTTCGTTAAGATTGCGGCTTTAAAATACGCATTTAAATGCAAAAAAGTATATAATAAAAGTTGTAGAGAATTTAAAATCCTAAAATATTTTGTTGTATAACGCTTAGTTTAGCGGTAATTAGCGATATTCTGTTTTTTCTCATTAAAACAAGTAAAAAAATTAATTCTTCTAAGATTTCAGCCTTAGTATGCATTTTACGACAAAAGTGTATACAATCAAATTTATAGGAAATTAAAAGATGTGCAACTTTCATTTAGACCATTTTCCTACAGAGCCTGTTTTAGCGTGAAAGAGTGATTTTCCGTATTTGAAAGCCACACTGAAGTTAATTTTCAGTTTGCGTCTTTCACTTATGATTAAAATTAGGTTATATTGTCCATTATTTGCGTTGGCAAGAGAAAGTCGTGTGAGTATTTCACACCTGATTTTTTTTTAATGTTGCATTATTAACACATTTATTAATAACTGAAGTGATTAAAAATTATTTATAATATATTATTGTTGTTTAGGTCACCAGCCGAAAGGCTGGTTTGAACCTGTAGAGGTTTTACTAAGTAAAACGAGGAGTGAGGTGGTTTACAATTGCCAACACTCACTGAATGGAAAAGTACACTTATCAGCATGCCGGGCCCTCTGAAAAGCACATATTTTCCACTCTGCAAATGACACCTTCACTTCATTCACCACAGGGTCTGGCTGTATGATGAAATTCAATACTTTCAGAGGAGATAACTCTGATTAGTGTATTTTACACCTCTACCTCTTCTGTTCTTAAATGATTCAGTCATTTAATTGGCTGACCATGTGATAAGAAACAGAACTATTTATTTTAGCCCTGCAATGAACAGATTGAGTGTAAATAATTTGACACTCCACCTGTCTGTTATGGGCAGAATATATTATTATAAAGATGGATATTAACGTGTTGAAATGTTTCAAACTCTTGCTGAGAATCGAACTGCACATATTTCTCTATGGAGTTCAGGTTAACATATTGTTTAATCACGGAGGCGGGTACTAAACATTATTATTTTCTACTATTTGAATGACACTTGTTTAAAAGTCAAGTCATGTTTAGAATAGGTACATTTGAAAGAAAAATATTTTACATATAAAAAGTATATGACCACGTGATGAAGAGCAAAATATTTTTCTTTGTGTATAAAAAGAACAGTTAAGTATAAGTCACGCGGTGACCGCGCACGCTTCTATATTTCGAGTCCATTAGATTATTAAGAACTAATTTTTACAGAACTCTATTATACATTCCGTTTGGACAAATATTGTTTACCTATGTACTTGTTATTTATATTAATAAATAAAAAAATCATGAGCTTCAATGTCATTGAATGACGCAATTTTAAAGTGGGCGATGAAATACATGAACTGATTATAAATTAAGTCAAAGATAAAAATGTATTTATTTTATAATGTTAATTTGCATGACTGGCCCATTTTTAAATGAAAAACATCAAAATCGGACGTTTGAATTGCCCGTAATAAATATCAGTGCAAGATCATGTTGTTCTGGCTTAACACAACAACTACTGCTACACCGGGTTTAAACCAGATTAACATTTTCTTCTACCGTACGTTGTGTTGTGTTCCTCTTAAACCCATTATCATAACGTATTCCCTTTACAGTTTCTAGGCTACATCCAGGCCGGTCATGAATTTCACCTGACACATATGCAAGGGCACCTGAATAACATTACTATCACTACTCCTTCAGTAACATGTTTTTTTTAATTTTTATTGTAATATAATAAAAAACACACAATGGTAAAACATCACAGGAAATAACAATGAAAAAATTAACTGGATGGAAAGATTCAATAAACCCACAAAATCCTTAAAACTAACACAAAACTTTTACAACAAAAAATGCTTTTCAATAAACTCAAAACTTCAACATTACAACATTTCGATTCTTCCAAAAATCACATACAGCAGTAAAACTATCTTCAGCCTCAGGAGAATCTACGCGGAACACATAATCTTAAAAACCCACAAAATCAGCAAAACTAACACAAAATGTTTACAACAAAAAATGCTTTTCAATAAACTCAAAACTTCAATATTAGAACACTGCGATTATTCCGGAAATCACATACCTACAGCAGTAAAACTATCTTCAGCCTCAGGAGAATCTATGCGGAGCACAGAATCTTAAAATTAGAACGTCGGATCATCAGAAAATGCCTGAACAATAGATGTTTCTCTGATGGGATCTGGAAGCCCGTCCCGAACGAAAAAGTATACAGAAATTCAGAATCTTTAGCAGAACATATGAGGAAAAAGAGAATTCCTGTTTTTCGTCCATCTCTTGAGAAGTGACTCTACCATAACCTCTACACAAATCATCAACTATTTCCTAAACAGCAAATCTCAGCCCCACTGGATCAAAGAAATTGATCAGGACATGAACGAAACCACATCTCATTTGAGGACCTGAAAAGAAAATCCGGATATTACGACAAACTGAATGGCAGAAAACTTTAAACTTTATTGTTTTCATGTAGATTTTTCGAAATCGAGTTTACACCGGATCTACACGTTTTCAGACCCCCTGAACCCAAAAAACATGTTTTTAGCGATTGGTCTGTGTGTGTGTGTGTCTATGTGTCTGTGTGTGAACAAAATATCTCAAGAACGGAACATTGTACGAACTTGAAACTTAAAACTTAAGTTACATATCACTACCGGACCCGACACGAACATTGTCATCAAAATCGGTCAACTGGAAGTAGTAGTTTATTCATGTAATTTTTCACTTTTTTGCGATTTTCTCAAAAACTGGTCCTACGATTTTTTTTAAATCGTTTCGTTTACTTAATTTTTTATGTTCTACAAGATAGAGTAGGTGCCATTTTAGCTTAAATTCTTGGTAAAGCTGTTTTTACGTAAAGAAATTGTTTTTTTTTTAAGATTGCGGCTTTAATATGCATTTTAGCGCAAAAATGTGTATGAACAAAGTTGTAGAGAACTTAAAGGCCTACAAAGTATGTTTCAAACATTTTTTTTATTGCGCTTAGTTTAGCGGTAATTGGTGATTTTCTGTTCTTTTTCGCGAAAACGTGGTGAAAAATTGATTTTTTTAAGATTTCGGCCTTAGTATGCATTTAACAACAAAAGTGTATATAATTAAATTTATAGAAAATTAAAAGATCTACCACTTTAATTAAAGGATTTTTCTCTACAGAGCCTAGTTTAGCATGTAAGAGTGATTTTCCGTATATTTAAGCCAAACTGAGGTCGATTTTCATTTTGCGTCTTATACTCATGATTAAAATTAGGTTATGTTTATTGAAATTAGAGTTTTGTTTATTTCTAATGTTTTATTACTAATTTTAGGTTTATTGTTAATGATTTGCATTGGCACGAGAAAGTTGTGTGAGTATTTCACGAGATTTTTTATTATCAATAAGGCAGATTTAAATAAAAAGTAAACATTACCAGCATTTTTAGGGCTAAAAGAAGGTAAAGTGTGATTTTTTTTCTTTAATTTTTAGTGAATATTAAAAGAACAGGAAGGTTTTTAATTTTTCCGAAAATTTTATAATCGTTACGTGGTCATTTCTTGACGTGACCTATTCAATTACAGTGTTAAACATTATAAGACTAGGTATAAAAATATTGTTTAATTTTAACTTTAACTTATTGTTTATTTACTTTTTACTTTTATTATTTAACGGGAAAAAATTTTAAAATAACCATTAAGTACATAGGTACGTTTTTACAGAGTGTTAAATATTAAACACCCTTTCATTTATTTAATGATTTAAATACAAATCAATAGAAACTCATAATATAATAAAAACTTTACTGCTTTATTTACTGTAATAAAATTATTTAATGACAGTTATAAATTATTATAGAAGAAATGAATTTTCGGTTGTTGGGAGGTAAGTGTAGAGTTTATGTGTAAAGTGGTGGACTAAAAGGGAGGCACATAAAGCAAGGTTACAAATATTTTTTAAGGCTACCACCTGAACCTGTTTGTCGGTGTAAAAATTGTTTTTACTGAGCAAAGAAGTAGGTCCTGTAGTGTAAGTTTCAGTTGGAGCTGAATAATAGATATACACCTGAAATTGAAAGAATTATATTTTCTAGTTTTACGAGCAACTGATATTAGCATAACCAGTAATATATGTATTGCATGCCGGTCGTTTTACACCTTACATGAACAACTTGAACCTGTTCGTACAAAAACAGCCCTCTATTAGGGGAGGCTATATCCCTTGTATTTTTCATATTATATGCGCGTATTAGAATAAATCACGTATAATGCAGTACTCGTATAAATACTGAGCTATTACAGCTGGGTGTTGGGCAACGTGCAAGCGATACCGATTTGAATGGCAAGCATGTCGTAACTGAATGACAGTACCACCGACCTCACCAGGCCTAAACTTTAGCTGCGTGCAAAATAGGCCTATTTGTAACACGAGGGGATTCAAAGCCAAAGTTACGTAGCCATTAATAAATTGTGAAAGTTTTTATTACGATGCATTAATTTTATTTTTTCGTTTTTGTTTACTTTTTATGCAACATTTCTGTTCATCCTTAGGCTTATTTCATAGTCCATAACAGGCAGATGAAGTTTTAAATTATTTTCAATCGATCTGCTAGTTCCAGAGCTACAAAAAATAGTTCTGCTTCTTATCACATGGTCAACCAATTATATGACTGAAGAAGTTGAGGTGTAAGTACATTAAATGAATTTCATTATATAGCTAGATCCTGTGGTGAATGAAGCGAAGGTATCATTTACAATATAGAAGTACATGTTTTTCAGAAAGCCTGGCATGCTGAAAAGCATACTTCTCTACTCAGTGAGGAAGGCCTATGTAAACCACTCACTCCTTATTTTACTTAGTAAAGCTTCTAGAGGTTCATACCAACCTTTCGGCTGATGACCTAACAACAATTCTAAATAAATAACATTTCTTACACTCAGAGAATTACCTAACTTTGACTGTTGTTGTTTACAGTTCAGCCGCACTAAGTTTGCTCCTACTGTAAACAAACCAAAGCCAGCTACTACAGGGTGCACGCTAGGGTCCACCACTTTATGGATGTCGTATTCAGATTACGTTAACTACGTTTTAAATTATAAGTAGCTACTTAAAGTACTTAAAATATCAGTCATGATTTGATGTAGGTCTAACAATTTAATTTATAGAAATACTTTTAAAAGTATTTTATATTTAAATACTTTTAAAAGTATTTTGTTGTTACTTTTAAACCAGCGTGTACTCATTTTTATATAAATGACGTCATTATTTGTTGACAGTAAGAGCAAATCAAGAAAGGCAGGACTTTAGGTCATCAGCCGAAAGGCTGGTTTGAACCTGTAGAGGTTTTACTAAGTAAAACGAGTAGAGAGGTGGTTTACAATTGCCTTCCTCACTGAATGGAAAAGTACGCTTATCAGCATGCCAAGCCTTCTGAAAGGCACATGTTTTCCATTCTGCAAATGACACCTTCACTTCAATCACCACAGGGTCTGGCTGTATAATGAAATTCATTACTTTCAAAGGAGATAACTCTGATTAGTGTCTTTTACATCTCTACCTCCTCTGTTCTTAAATGATTCATTCATTTAATTGGCTGACCATGTGATAAGAAACAAAACTATTTATTTTAGCCCTGCAACGTTTAAAAGCAATTTATTAAAGATTAATTAAAAAAAACTGACACCTTGTAGTAGTAGTAGCATGCTAGCCTACAACGTGAAGATCCCGGGTTTGATTACCAGCTTGAGTCTGAAAATTATTACAAGTCAAAACTCACTGTTAAAGTTAGCTAACCCACCATAGTCGATAATAATCAAACTGTTGATGGAACGTTAAATAAACTAAAAAAAACTGACGAATTTATACGTTGACATTTTTATCATAAATTTTTCCAGCATTATGCACTTATTTAAATATATATCAATGAACTAACAAGGATAAAAATGTGCTAGCCTACAAGTGAAGGTCCCGGCTTAAATTACTGGCTTGGTTCTGAAAATTATTACTCGTCAAAACCCAAAACTGTTAAAGTTAGCTAATCCACCATATTCGCTAATAACCAAAGTTGTTGAAGCGACTTTGAATAAACTAAAAAAAAAATACGAATTTATACGTTTAATTTTTTATCATAATTTTTTTTTCACATTATACACTTGTTTAAATAAATAGCATCAAATAACATGGATAAAGAATCAGGAACATAAAAATACTTTTTGAATATAACAAAAAATGGAAACACCTTTCCAGTTATCTTGGTATGTTTAAAGGAATTTTGTATATTATGTTTTTTTTTTAGTGTGACTTTTGCATACTTTTCAATTCTGATTAATAAATGCGAGAGTAGTACCTATCTTACATAAATTCTCTTTCAAATGATATCGTGAAAAAAGAGAGAGAGACATGATTTTTTGCTGTATAGTATTGATCATACCATCGTTAGTTCCGTTGTTTTGCAGTTGATGAACTCTTTATATCAGGAAGAATTTATTATTAGTGAGTCTGTTCTTCTTTGAACCGCCCGCACACGTTGATCTTTCACTGGTACATTTAAATCAGTTTTATTTTATAAATTATTACTTACTTCAACAATTCAAGTAAGTAGTTCTTAATCGATAATTAGTATTTGCGTGTTTATAAATTTAATACAATATTTTCTATTATTTAATGTATGTTAAGCTTTCTCTATTTATTTTTTTATTAATATATTTTAATTACCACAATTCTGTACCGCACATTATGAATTACCCACATTTATATTTATGGTCGTTAGGTTGTCAGCACAACTGGTTTCTACCGGGTTTGATTCCCTATCAGATCTACCAATTTTCATTACTCGTTTTCATTTATCATATTTCACGTTGCCCATAACAGGCAGGTGGAGTTTTAAATTATTTGAACTCGATCTGCTAGTTTTAGGGCTACAAAAATAGTTCTCTCTCTTATCACATGGTCAGGTTATATGACTGAAACATTTAAGAACAAAAGAGGTAGAGAGGTTTAAAAGAAACTAGTCACAGTTATCTGCTCTAAGAGTAATGAATTTCATCATACAGCAAGGCCCTGTGGTGAAGGAAGTGAAGGTGTATTTTGCAGTGTGGAACGTAGGTGCTTTTCAAAAAACTTGCTTTGCCATGGGGATAAGCATATCTTTCAACTTAGGGAGAAAGGTTATGGTAAACCACGTCACTCCTCACTCCACTTAGCATAAAGTCTATAAACACTCAAACCAGCCTTTCGGCTGATGATCTTGTCAGCTAATTGTACGATTGAAGAATGTAAAAACAGAAGAGGTAAAGGGGTAAAAGACCCTAATCAGAGTATTCTTATCTCAGAGTAATGAATTTCATTGGCCTTCCAGACCCTTTAGTGAATAATAATAATAAAGAATAATAATTTATTTATTCCCATGATATTACATATTACATGAAAAATAAATTACTATAATACAAAATTTCTTACACTAAACTACTATCCTATTACGCTAGAAGTGGTGATTATTCTATCCAACTATGGACAAAACCATGTACTAGGATACGCTGGTCGCACTGGCGTAGTCGGTAACATGCTCACCTCTCATCATGCGGTCTTGGGTTCGAATCCCATTCAGACGCGGTATATATGCATACGTTACAAAAAAATCATTTCATTCTTCACCGTCTGCATTAGCAGTACTTGCAGAACAGTCGGACGTTAAAAAAAGTACTAGGATGGGTTGAAGGATGGCGATGAAGTGAAGGTGTGTAATTTGCAGGGTGGAAAGTAGGTGTTTTTCAGTGGAGCTTGGCATTCTGATAAGCATACTTTTCCACTCAACGAGGAAGGCAAGGGGTAAACCACCTACTCCTTGGCTTACTTAGTAAAGCCTCTAGACGTTTAAACCAGCCTTTCGGCTGATGACATAAACAACAGCATTTTTATTTGTGTTATAAAATTCCAATTGCAAGATTGACATTTCAGAATTATTCCAGTAAAAATATATCATAAATACGTTAAATATATCCAGGTGCATAAGCAGTAAATCACTTTTTGGAGATATCAATTTAAGAAACAGTAAAACAAGACATATCAAATTTCTGTGCTAAATATTTAGTGTATCGTGATATTTTTTCCTTAACTGTTCGTATGAGTATGTGCAATTTATGGTAAAGTGTATTGTTTTTTAAGTACCAGGGAGAGCCAGTGTCAGTACTTAAAAATTTTAATTGGAACTGTTTTATAATCGAAAAACATTCAAACAATTCATTCATCAATTTACTAGACAACAGCGACGAAATCCGACTACTACAACGACTTCATCCCACTTTTCTAGACAACTATTTTTAATTTTGTAAATACTAACTTATGACACAAAATTAATAATAACAAAATTATATGTAAGTTTTTAAGAAATTTTATTGAGTTCTTTTCACGTCATTTTACTCGTTAACTTTTCTGTTCATAGTTCTAAGTAAAAATATTTTGATTTTTTTGCTGTAAAAAAAATAAAATGTTTGGGCAGACTATAAGAGTGTAAAAAATTAATATCAATCAATTCAGAGTTGAAATGTGTTAATTTTTTTATTATCTGAGGCGGCGAGAAAACCTCATGCTCACTCCCTCACGATGGGGAAAGTAGTGTTGGACTCAATTGAGGCATCCTCGTCCAGCCCCAAGGAGGCCGCAACCGCCTTACCAACCAAAAACCCGCCGTCTGGCCACTTGATCCGCCACCAGCAAACAACCCTCCACCTCCCTCGGAACTGTTTATATAATACTACAAGGGAAATGTCGGATGGCAAAAAAATGTCACATACTGTCAGCGGGGCGTGGCAGGGAACCGTAGTATTTATCTTGCCTTATAAAATAAATTTTTAACCTACCTTATTGATACTGTAATCAAAATTTAGAATAAAATTCTTTGTTTTTTACCTATTTTATTTTACTTTTTATTACATTAGTAAACATCACAGAGGTCAAATATCGATGAATGTTTGATTTCCTTCAGTTTTTTGCTATTTTTTTCCACATTAGTTACTTACTTATTGTTCAAATATAATGAACCAAAATAATGACCTAACAATGGTCTAAAGAACTGAAGACCTTACTAAGTTAAACGAAGAGTTAGGTGGTTTACCATTAACTTCTTTAATGAGTAAATAAGTATGTTTATCAGCATGCCAGGCCCTCTGAAAAGCATCTAGGTAATTACCACCCTGCTAATGACACCTTTATTCATTCACCACAGGGGTCTGGTTGTATAATGAAATTCATTACTGACAGAAGGGAAAACGCTGACTAGTGTCTTTTACTCCTCTACCGCTTCTGTTTTTAAATTATTCAGTTATATAATTGGCTGATCATGTGAAAAGAAACAGAAATATTTTCTGCAGCCCTGGTACTAAGAGCAAATAATTTAACACTCCACCTGTCTAATACGGGCGAAATTGCACTGTAAGAAAGAAAAACTGCCCATTTTTAATTTGAGCAGATAACGATTTGAGTTGGTTAGCAAAGTTTTAAATCTTTAATTTTTTATTTCAGAACCAAATGATGGTTTTATGTAAAATAGCTAAATATTATTGGCAACCCACTATTAAGAAATGTAAAGAGTATGTAACCGGCTTCTAGTAGAATATTTATTTGTATTTTACGAAACACCATGGAAATTAACAATGGAGTTCCTATTTTTAACATGTCGTATTGATAAATTCTTCTTAGTTAGATGCTATCGGAACGAAAAGAAGAACAAGATCATGTTATGTATTTACAAGTGTTATGCAATACTATGGTCGATTTATTTTACATTGATGAAATTCTATATTTGTTTAATAGCGAACAAGTCATGACATGTGCTGAAACAGATTAAGTACACCAATAATAGAACCCCTGCATTTCATTCCACCCTCTTTAATGGTGAATCTAAAAGAAGAGAACTCCCTCCAGTTGACCTTGTCAAAATGGAACCCTCCAACCATAAGATTGATATAATCAACGATGATAATGACGGTTATGCAATTGTTGATCTGTTTACGACACATAATACTCGTAAAATGTAGCATCACAGTTCTACTGTATCTAACATTACGAGAGTTCTTTTATATTTAAAAATGTTCTACAATAATAAACTTACGCTACCAAGAACCAGTTTGTTGTTACAAAAATAAAATTAATAATTTTCTCTTTCTTATACGTTCAAACATCTATTACTTTATCACGTGACATTGTCATCCGAACCTGTAAAAGAATTTTCTACGGTGTTTAAATTGAGAAAGAGTCATAACTTGTTTCGCAATCTTCTTGTCGGAATTTAAAAGTCTTCTGCATCGTTATCGTACTCGGATGAGAGTCATCTCCCATTGATCTCGGTTCAAAGCATTAACTACAACATGTCATGTGCCACGTTTTTACTCGTTTTAAAAGAACTCATGTCATTTTTATTCGAAATCCAGTTCAAGCAACATTTTCTTTGACCAAATACATTAACATTACACGGTATTTACCGGTGTAACTTTATACACCTTTTTTCTTATATTGTTTGACAAATGTCATCCTTTTTAACAACAAAGTAAGGAAAGTTTTATTATTTCTCTTGTACTAGGCCTACTACTTTATTCAATAAATTATTACATATTAACGTATGAAATGTTGTTTTTAAAAAATAATTTCATTTGTACATGTCTATTAAGTTGTTTCTGTATATTTTTTAAAAGAAATTTTTAAATATTTTTTATTTGTGTACAGTTTTTGGTCTCCTATTCTAGCAACTGTAATATTTTTTCAATCCTCCCAACGTACTTACTTACCTAAAACGTACCTACTTTGTACACGTTTCATTCTGTTCAGTTCAAAAAAATAAGCAACCCCATGACCCAATGAGATGAGGATGATGTATATGAAATGTAGCTTAAATGAAGAGAAGTATTGTACAGACCTAGGGAGACCATTTCTAAGAGAGTGTGGTTAATGCAACCCCAACCATTAAAATACACGGGTAATCACCAGCCAGATCCTGTGGTGAATGAAGAAAAGGTGTCATATGCAAGGTGAAAAATAGGTGATTTTGGGAGGGTCTGGTATGCTGATAAGCATACTCTTTCAACTCAGTGAGGAAAGTAATAGTAAACCAACTCACTCCTTTTTTTTATTTAGTAAAACTTTTCGAGGTTCAAACCAGCCTTTCAGCTTTGAACCTAAACAACACATTACATTATTATAACAATTTCTAAATATGAGCCTAAAGGTTCCAAAATTTGAATTACTTCCTGGAGCTTTCAGTCATCCTATACGTGGGCAAGAAAACCTCTTAGCCAGAGGTGTTTTAAATATCTGCGCTGAGTATCCGGTTTCATGTACCTTATTGTACATGCTTTATCTGAATTGGTGGTTATGCAATTTGAATTTGTTGTGCATCGATTTAGTATAGTTGTTTTGTTACGTCAGTCACGTACGGGATTTGTAAGTCTCTGTGCAAAATTAGGGTTTGTGACATGAAAGGGGCCTTACATTATCGCTCGTAGAATTTTATTTTGAATCGCTAAAATATGTTTCATGAGTGAAGGTTTAATAGTTCCCCAAAGTTGAACTTCATATATCCAGATTGGTCTCATGATTGTCTTGTAGATTGTTAATTTATGTGACAATGTTAATTTAAATGAATCTATCAATAAAGCGTTTCAGCTGAAAAAAACATATTTTGAGTTAATGGCGAGTGTTTGTAACGTGTGCGTTCCATGTAAGTTTTTTGTCCAAGTGTAATCTTCGATAGTGTGTTTGAGTAGTGTGCGGCAGTGAAATATTATTAATGTAACAGTTGGGTTCATAACAGCCCTTAACAGGCAGGTGGAGTATTATATTGTTTATACTCAATCTGCTAGTTTCAGGGCTACAAAAAATAGTTCTGTTTCTTATCACATGGTCCTCCAATTATATGACTGAAACATTTAACAACAGAAGAGGTACAGGTGTAAAAGACTTTAGTCAGAGCTGTTATCTCCTCTAAGAGTAGCCTAATGAATTTTATTACAGAGCCAGACCCTGTGGCGAATGAAGTGAAGGTGTCATTTTGCAGGGTGGAAATTAGATACTTTTCAGAGGACCGGGAAACGTGATGGTAAACCACCTCACTCTTTGTTTTACTTAGTAAAGTCTTGAGATGTTCAAACTAGCTATTTGGCTGATGACCTGAACAACAACGTACTGTTCAGCCTTTCTTAGTTTGCTCCTACTGTCAACAAACAATAGCCACCTACTACAGGGTGTACGCTAGAGTCTGCGACTTTACGGATGTCGTATTCCTATTAAGTTAACTATCTTTTTAAATTATAATTAAAGTACCAAAAACTTCAGTCATGATATGATGTAGGGCTAACAATTTCATTTAGAAAAATACTTTTAAAAGTATTTTGTATTTAAATACTTTTGAAAGTATTTTGTTGTTACTTTCTAATCACCGTGTACACATTTTGATATAATGCGCATGCTCAGTGATGTCATTATTTGTTTACATTAGGAGCAAACTAAGAGAGGCTGGACTATATGTAGCCTATGTACGAGAGAGAACAGAATTCATAATTCCAATTACGATATGAGGTAAGAATTATTAGTTATATCAACGACCGGAATTAGCAGTGATTTTATTTTATTTTGAACGTTAAATAACTATTAAAAATATAGGAATTTGAAGTTTATGAATTCATGTGTTTCCATGTGTGTTAAAAAGAAAATACTAAAATTATAGATTCCAATGTTTTATTAATACAAATGACTTTTAAAAACAATTAGAAATGAAAAAAAGTAGTTAAATTGTATAAAATGTATTTTTAGTTGCTTTGTTTTATGGAAGGGCTTTAATGGAAGCCCTCTCACTCATGTTATTTTGTATTATGTTATTCACTTATAGTAATTTCTTACTAGTTGTGTATTGTTATTATTTATTAAAAAAAAAAGTGTAATAGTTTGGCGATTGTAAAGAACTAAACCCGTAGATTTAGTGTGTTAAGGAAAAGTCTATGAGAAGTACTGTTAAACTTTAAATAAGAGTAAATTACATTTACGTCATGTATGTAATATAAGTAACTAAAACTAATTGTTAGCTATAAAAATATTATTAAGTTACTTTTAAGTCATATATATATTTATTTTTACATAAGTTATTAAATTAATGTTTAAATTAACAATGGTATTAAGTAACAGATGTAAGAAATTAATATTTTTATAGAATACTGTCCAAGTGACATTATAAAATAAGTTCTAGCATAAGAGCACGGTTATACATGGGAAGAGAAGTAAATAATATCGCTAAAGAAAACCTTTTCATTTAGTTTTAAGTAACTAGTTGCAGTAACTTTAAAAAACAAGTGAATCCATAAATTAGACTAACTCATTTAAAACTAATAAATTAAAAATAATTTTGTAAACACTCATGGTGTATCAAAAGATCTCACTTAGTGACCCTTCCATAAATTTGAAACGCATATAAGGTTCACAAACTGCTGTCATATGGTGTGGCAACTGTCCTATTCAGAGTCGCTTTTACTTATTCCTCACCAAATTAGTTTTCTCCCTATTGTATCTAAATTGGTTTCCGTTGTGGTAGGATTTAGAAAGATTGACATGAATATTCGATAAATAGGGCTAACAGTTGCTGTCGGATTTGTTTTTTACAAGCGTAGGGTATACGAATTATTTTTATGAATTGTTGTTTAGATCATCTGCCGAAAGGCTGGTTTGAACCTACAGAGATTTTATACTATGTATACCGAGGAGTGAGGTAGTTTACCTTGCCTTCCTCACTGAGTTCAAAGTTATGCTTATCAACATGCCAGGTCCTCTGAAAAGCACCTACATTATACCCTGCAAAAGACACCTTCACTTCATTCACCAAAGCGTCTGTAATTCATTACTCTCAGAGGAAATAAATGCGACTAGTGTATTTTACACCTCTCTATCTCCTCTGTTCTAAAATCCTTCTCTTACATAACCTGACCATGTGATAAGAAACAGAACTATTTTTTGTGGCCCTGGAGTTTACAGATCGTGTGTAAATAATTGAAAAAAAAAAACACTCCACCTGCCTGTTGTAGGTAAAATTATTTATATATTTAAATAAATAAAATGTAATTTTTAATATTGTTGTAACTTACATACTATTTTAACGTTTAATACATTTGCACATTTATCAACTCGCCCCTGAACCCAAAAAAGCATGTCTTCACCGATTTGTCTGTGTTTGTGTGTGTGTGTGTTTATTGAAAACAAACAGTTTAAATTGTTACTTTGGAACTGTAAACAAGAAAGAAGAGTTAGTTTCTTTTGTTTGTGAGTTCAGGCAGTTAAAGTTGTCGTACGGTCATGAATAAGTGTTATCAGAGAGTGTTGAACCAATGTTAACTCATTGTGCGTATACTTTGTGCGTAAAGGGAAAAGGGTGCGTACACTATGTAACAATTACTGTAATTGGTTGTAGATAATAAGCTAATTGGTTGTCGATTAGGTGTAAATTGTTATTGTTAATAAGTTAATTTATGCGTTAATTTTTGTAACTAATTTAATTTAAATGATTTAATTTTGTTAGTTAGTCTAAGCGTAATAATTAAAGGTAATTTATAATCTTGTTAAATTATTTACATTCGATTTAGGTCCAGAGCTACAAAAATATATCAGTCTCTAATTACGTGATCAGCCAAATAAATGACTGGATAATTTAAAAACAGAAGAGGTAGAGGTGTGAAAGATATTAATTAGAATTATCTCTTCTGAAAGTGATTAATGTTATTATACATCCCAACCCTATGGTGGATGAAGTGAAGGTGTCATTAGCAGGGTGGAAAAGACGTAATTTTAAGAGGGCCTGGTATGCTGATAAGCATACTTTTTGTATCAGTGAGTGGGAGGCAATGGTAAATCACCTAACTCTTCGTTTTACGTAGTAAAGCCTCTAGAGGTTCAAACCCACCTCTCTGCTGATGACCTCTGCTGATGCAACGACACTTCTAATCCCAGACAAAATTGTAGAACTAATGTCATAAATATTATACCAACGTATTAACCTTAATATGTATTTGGTAAGTATACCTACTACTAGCAATAAAGTCGATTTTTTAATCAATAAGCTATGCAGTTGAACCCTATTGACATTTTATAGTTTTATAGATGTTCTCTAGTATGTAGGCTATCCACATATTGAAATTAGTCTGCAGCGACCATTTGCTTCATGAGTTACACGAATGTAGTAAGGAATCAAACCACCGCATTCTACCGTGTTGTTTTGTTGTTACTTTTGAACAGTGGTTAGAAAATTCGAGTTTTTACCGGAAAGCAAGCATTCATACTAATATAAAATTAAGATAAATTATTCTACACATTTTTCTGTTATATAAGAAGAACTACAAGTTGTTTTAATAAGCATTCTTACCAGTAAACATTATGTCGTTCCCATTTCAATAAAAGTTTTTTGGTAAGTATATTTACCAGGACTTTAACATTAACAAAAAAAAAAAAATCTTCCTGTTCTGGTACTAGAAATATATTATTCAAGTTTTTATAAAACCATATTTAACATTTTACAACGTGTATATTTTCCTCCGTAGTACTGCTCTATAACTTGATAACCATGTATCAAGGATTATTTTTAAAAAAAATATAGGTGTGTTTTAAATAACGGGTGATTCAAAAAGAGCGCCGGTTTTTAAACGGCTGGTAAATTTTTGTTTATCGGTTGGCAACATTGTTAGACCTCATTTCTATTTCGGAGAACATTCCGATTGACGATTCAGTTGTAGTTTCTCTTGTTCGCAGTGTAGTACTCTCGCAGTCTGTGTCTAACCATGGAAAAGTTTACTATTGCACAACGAGTGTTAATCGTCAAAACATTTTACCAGAGTGGAGAGAGTTATGCGGCTACTGTCAGGCGACTCGCGGTACTCTAGGACGTAATGAAGCACCGAATGAATCAACAGTTCGCAGGCTCATGAAAAAGTTTTTTGAGACGGGTTCAACAGTCGACCTTAAAAGTTCTTGACGTCGTCGTTCTGGCCGAACTGAGCAGAACGTTGCGTTGGTTCGTGACAGTGTGGCTGTTAGCCCAGCAAAATCAATACGTCGCCGTTCTCAACAATTGGGTTTACGATGTTCTTCTGTACGGAGAATTCTTCGGTACAATCTCCAATATCACCCGTATAAAATTCAGTTGCTGCACGAGAAACAATGTTGTTGCTCCGTGAACGGTTCCAGGATCGCATCATTTCTCGTAATTCCGACCATCAATGGCCACCAAGGTCGTGTGACTTGACGCCTTGTGACTTTCATCTTTGGGGTCATCTGAAGTCATTGGTGTATGCCAATAAACCCCGAAACATCAATGACTTGAAGGAGGAAACTCGACGGGTTATCGGGCAAATGGAAGTCGAAACTTGTCGTGCAGTAATATCCAATTTCATGGACAGAGTTGATGCGTGCCAGCGCAGTAGAGGAGGACACATGCATGACATCATTTTTCATACATGAAATCGGAAGGTAAGATGAACTTGTTGATGTATTTATTTTCAGTTTTTCAATAAAATAAATCTCTTAATTTGATATATCAAAACCGGTGCTCTTTTTGAATCACCCTATAGTTTAATGTTCATAAAAATTGTAAGAATTCCTGTCATATTTATTAACCTTTTGAGGACTATGTTTTTCAACCTAGAACTTAGCCCACAATGTGAGTTCTTTTTAAATTTTTCATTTATATACTTCTTCTTCCCGCATTTATTATTCACCTATTTTCTCTCAACTCTCCATCCCTGGAACTAAATATGTTTCGTAGAGGTACTGTAATATTTCTTCATCCCAGAGACGCCTACCACTAAAGCCAACCATTTCCACTCGTATTTTTACAAAATAAACAATTAAACGAAACGTTTAAAATAAAACAAATATATAAATAATACAAGATTTATTTTTATTATTGTAAAACATTTATTTTCCCAGGGAAAGAAATATTCTATATTAGTATGTATATTAGTATACTAGTATAATGGTAGCAAGAAGCTAACACAATAATACTGATTTTCTGAACACATTAGCAAGGTTAATACACATGCTTTTTCCACCGAGTAAAACATAGCCTTTATAATAATACATTTATTTAGAATTTGTACTTACATGTATTAGTAATGCCCAAAACGGACAGGTGGAGTGTTATTTTAATTGCACTCTATCTGTTTGGTCCAGGGCTAAAAAAAAATAGTTCTGTTTCTTATTACATAGTCAGCCACTTAAATGACTGAACTATTTAAGAACAGAAGAGGTAGAGGTGTAAAAGACACTAGTCAGAGTTATCTCCTCTGAGATTAATGAATTTCACTATGCAGCCAGACCCTGTGGTGAATGAAGTGAAGGTGTCATTTGCAGGGTGGAAAGTGAGTGCTTTTCGGAGGGCCTGGCATGCTGATAAGCATACTCTTTCAACTCGGTGAGGAAGGCAATGGTAAACCACCTCACTCCTCGTTTTTACTTAGTAAAACCTCTAGAGGTTCAAACCAGCCTTTCGGCTGTTAACCTAAACAACATGTATATTAGTATAAAAAATGAAGCAAATATACCAGTGGGTTTGTAGTTTTTTGAATTAAAACCATAAAACATACGTTCATAGTCCTCAAAAGGTTAAAGGATAGACTTACGACCGATCAGATTTTATCATGAACACCAAACAGTTTAGTAACTCGAATCCTTTTTGAGTTTTAACTTCAATCGAATATTTAACGTTAAAAAGAAATTAATAAATAAAAGATTGAATAGCGTTGAGTCAGGAATGTTAATTCAGTTACAGCGAACAACGAAACAGTGTTACTCAGGTGTTCTTGTTGTAACCTGTATAAACGTACAAACCGCTTTAACAAAGATGTGATCAGAAAAAGTGCGGCAGGCGCTGACATATCACAATATCTAGCCTGATTGATCACGTGGTATTACCAGTGTGCGTGAGGTAAGAACTGATGAGCAGATTGAGCAGGCACTGATTGTCCCACGGGTTTTTATCTTATGTGTAATGATCGAATACCATGCGGGTTTTTGCTGTTGATTCTATTATCAGAAATTTAAAAATATATTTATAAACACGAGTACTTGAAAACGCTCAACAATATCGACCTACACTAAAAATCATAATCGATTATATCTATTCAATATAATTTTTTATCGTACAGACAAAACCATGAATAATTGTATCGCAAATATTTTTATTAGTCACGAACCGAACGTTGTCGACTAATCAGTGTCAAGACACATCTGTAGTATTTCATTTCGATCACCCATGTAGGATACTTTGAATAAAATATAATGTTCGTGGTGATACATATCAATTCTAAAATTAGGCCAACATCATACAATAATGTAAAGTTTATTGTATTTTTTTTCATCGACGTGGTGATAATGCTGACGTAAGCATAAATATTAGTATAACATTTAATTTATTCTTTAACCAACCAGACAGTTCTTTAAAACACCTTTGATGAATAATTTTTATTTAATAGACTATGTTTTATAATCAAATCATTTTTGTCATTTGTTTTTAGGTTGTTGAATGTCGCATCAGCTGCCAGGTCATCAGCGATTACAGTGGGTTTCGGAAAGTTACAACGTAACAAATTTAAATAAAATAACACAAACCAAATTCATTAATATATTCTTAATATCACAAATTAAAATTTTTAATTTAATAAACTCAACGAGCAAAAAATTATTTAAATATTATTAAAACAATATCACGAAGTCTGTGGTAATGTATGCGTGTGAGACTTTGGGCAGGTTGAGGCACTGTGGGAAGATGGAGGACCTTAGAAAGACAGAGAGAAGAATCCTCAGAACAATAATAAACAAAAAGCACAGAGTAGACAATGAGTATAGGTTGTTGCCAAATTCGGTTCTATACAGGGAAAATGAGGAAATTTCCGAGATAATGAGGAAGAGAAGAGTTGGGTTCTTTGGACATCTTAGGAGACTGCCAGAATACAGATTTACCAGACAGGTACTGGATTTCTTTTTGAAAACCAAAGTCAAGTACGCCTGGTTTGAGGAAGTTCAACAGGATCTGCAGGACCTGGATATCTCAGAGACACAGATTTTGAACAGAGAAGAAGGATATAAGATCAAAAATCCAAACACAAAATTTCCAGAAGTACCTAAAAGGCAGACAAACAGACATTGGACTGTGGAGGATAGGGCGAAAGTGTCGCAGAGGATGAAGAACTACTGGGCAAATAAGAGGAATAACTAGGGATCTTCTATAAATCGATTAATTTTGCTCCAATGAGGGCCTAAAAAAAAAAAAAAAAAAAACCGCAGGAGTTAAAAATGTCAAGTCAATACTAAAATATAGTACTTAAGAACACTACAATAACAAAAATAAATTATATACGAGGTGTGGTTATTAAATAACGAGACAAACGTTGTAAAAAATTTATTTTTATTTTATACATAATCTCTTATTGTCACCTTCAATATAACTCTCCATGCGAATTTTTCATTGTTGGAAACAGTGCTGGAAGTCATCTTCTGTCAGCTCCTTCAGGACACGTGCCGCTTTCTCTTTTACAGCTTCCACAGACTCAAATCTTGTTCCTTTTAATGCAGATTTCACTTTAGAGAATAGGTAGAAGTCACATGGTGCAAGATCTGGTGAATAAGATGGATGGTCTAACACTGAGATGCTGTACTTAGTTAGGAACCTCTTGACAGATAACGCGGAATGAGCTGGCGCATTTTCTTGGTGGAAAACCCATGGTTTGTCCTTCCAAATTTTGGGGTGTGTTTTACTTACTCTTTGACGTAGTTTAGAAAGTACCTCAAGGTAGTAATAATGATTAATTGTTTGACCTTCAGGAACTCAGTGAAGGTACACAATTTCATGGATATAAAAAAACACAATCATCATTGCTTTAAATTTTTACTTGCTAATGCGAGCTATTTTGGCTCTCGGTGAAGTTCGGCTCTTCTATTGCATGGGTTAGCGCTTCCTTTCCGGATCATAAGTTAAAAAACCACGTTTCATCACATGTTATTATCTTCTACATGTTCCTTAAGGTGAAATCTGTGTTAAAAGAGATAAGATTTGACCTGAGATTTGAGGGATAAGACTGTGGAAGCTGTAATGTCTGAATGTATTGTCCTGAAGGAGCTGACAGAAGATGACTTCCAGCACTGTTTCCAACAATGGAAAATTCGCATGAAGCTTTCGTTTTACGGATAGAGAAGGAGTGTATATTGAAGGTGACAATAAGTGATTATGTACAAAATAAAAATAAAATTTTTTACAACGTCAGTCTCGTTATTTAATAGCCACACCTTGTATCTTTTGTTTATTTTATTCCATCTAAACATTAATTCTTGTTTCCTAAAACCAGATGCCAATTTTTAACTTTATGTACACATTTTTTCGTGTCTATTAAAAATTTTTGCTTAAAATTTTCAGGGCATAATCCACAATTATAGAGTTTTTAACGAAATGAAATTGTTCTACTTTATCAGTTCGGTAGACAAGTTTTGCTTTTAAATGTTTTAAAAACTGTCTTCTTACTGTCTTCCAATCTCGATGCGTCAATTTTCAAGCAACATAAAAAGTATAGGACTATTATAGGTCAACGCAGAATAAAATAAGCTAAATTTTGATGTAAAGTATGTTGCAATCCAAATAATTGAAAGGGTCGGGAGAAGACAATGCTAACCCACATCAACATAATTTTATGCAACGTAATTTTAAAAGTTTACTGAAATCTACAAATCATGTTTTTGAATTTTTGTTTAACATTTGTTATTTTCTGCTAATCTACGTTCTTAAGATCGTAAATATGCCCATAACAGACAGGTGGAGTGTCAAATTATTTACACTCAATCTGTCAGTTGCAGGGCTAAAATAAATAGTTCTGTTTCTTATTACATGGTCAGCCAATTAAATTACTGAATCATTTAAGAACAGAAGAGGTAGAGGTGTAAAAGACACTAATCAGAGTTATCTCCTCTGAAAGCAATGAATTTCATTGTACAGCCAGACCCTGTGGTGAATGAAGTGAAGGTGTCATTTACAGAGTGGAAAATATATGCTTTTCAGAGGGCCCGCCATGCTGATAAGTGTACTTTTCCATTCAGTGAGGAAGGCAATGGTAAACCACCTCACTCCTCGTTTTACTTAGTAAAACCTCTAGAGGTTCAAATCAGCCTTTCGGCTGTTGACCTAAACAACAACAAGATCGTAAATATAGTATGCCGTTTAAAACATGCTGAATATTTTATTTTTACAGAATACTTAAGAAAAATCATGCTGGAAATTTTTTGGGTTAGAACTTTCTTCCCCCGACCCCTTCAATTGTTTTGGAGATGCAAGGGTTCAAACTCGGGAATATATAAAATATAAAACCGATAGTAGTCACTGGTCCTGAGGTCAATACATGATGATTAAATCTCTTTCTTCCTGTTTGATTAAATTAATAACAAGTCATTATGTTTACGTTAAAATATGTGACATTTTACAGAATGGAAATTCAGGTGAACCCGAGTGGTGAAAATGCATTTACCTTTGCGGTTTCTTATTTATGTTTGAAAAAATATAAAAGTTAGTTGAAAGAAGTTCAGTCAACTAGGAAAGTAACTTTGGTGCCATTGAAAGAATATTTGAATAGATGAATGGGAGAGTAGCAGAATAGAAGAAAAATGAAACAGTGTAAGAAGAGGAAAGGTGTCTGTCTAAGAAGATGAGTTTTACGATCAGTTTTGAACAGATTAAGAAAGACAGGGTGAATAGACTGGTGTCGGTGGCAGCTGATAGAAGAGCACTCACTCACTCACTCACTCTCCTCCGTCTAGGGGAGTAAGCCACAATCACACACGAAACACACAAACACACTATTAAATCTTTTACATGAAAATATACATATATATAATACACACACATCATACAGTCTCCTCTCTGGCAGATGTCCGCTCTGCTCCCACACCTGCGTACCTAGCTTTAATGCAGCTAAATATGTACCCACCCTCCTAGTTGGTACACAGCACAGCTATGGCACATGGCATTGCATTCCACTTCAGTGTCAACATCACGGTGTTTAATTTAGTTCAAATGCTTTTTAGCGGTGAATAAAAACCAACTGAAATCGGTTCAAGCTCACAATAAGTCAACGTATATTCAAGGAATCTGTTATACTGTGCACTGCCTTCATTTTACTTACATACATTTTTTTGAAAGGTTGGTTTGAACCTCTAGAGGCTTTACTAAGTAAAACGAGGAGTAAGATTGTTGACCATTGTATTCCTCACTGAATTGTATCCAAATCAACATGCCAAGTATCCAAATTGTATTCAAATCAACATACCAAAAGTATCCAAATCAACTTGCCAAGCATTCTGAAAAGCACATAAGTGTCAAAATGACCAATCTCCAGTTTTTCGTGAAATTTAGTTAGCTTTAGTTACTGCCCATAACAGACAGGTGGAGAGTCAAATTATTTACTCTCAATCTGTTCATTGCTGGGCTAAAATAATTAATTCTGTTTCTTATCACATGGTCAGCCAATTAAATGACTGAATCATTTAAGAACAGAAGAGGTAGAGGTGTAAAAGACACTAATCAGAGTTATCTCCCCTGAAAGTAATGGATTTCATTATACAGCCAGACCCTGTGGTAAATGAAGTGAAGGTGTCATTTGCAGAGTGGAAAATTGTGCTTTACAGAGGGCCCGGCATGCTGATAAGCATACTTTTCCACTCAGTGAGGAAGGCAATGGTAAACCACCTCACTTCTCATTTTACTTAGTAAAACCTCTATAGGTTCAAACCAGCTTTTCGGCTGATGACCTAAACAACAACAGCTTTAGTTAATGTTATCTTAAAGTAAATTCATTGCTCTTTTTAGCGGTAAAATCTTTTTCGATCAGAATAGCCAAGAAATCAGTCGTTTTTCTTGTTTAAATTCAGAGTTAAAATTAAATCAACCTTTCTCCGTTATAGAGTTGGGAGTTCAAAATTTCCAATCTCCTAACTGACCAATCAGAAGAAAGTATTCATTCCCGCTCACTGCAATATATTTTTTGAGGTTAAATATAGTTTGATACGGAACTGACTGAGTTGGTTGACACTTAACTGTTTTATAGCTCTACAGTATTTTAACAATTTTTAACAAATAAATTTTAAAAAGCACAGCCTTCTCTTTATGAATGAGGTTACAAGTTTCTCAGTCTTTTGGTAAATTTCTTGTAACTTAATTTCTAATCTTGTAGTTCGTTCTTAGTTCGAATATTTTTCTTACGATCTTTCTCTTTTCCAAGAGATTTCTCTCTTCATAAGATTATAAAGCTTGTGAGGCAGTCCGTTCCTATTTAGTGATAAAGGCCTACATTTTACAGCGTAGAGAATTTCAGGTTTGATTACCTGGATATCTAATGTAATGTCTAAGCTTTCCTTTATTTGATATTGATCTCTTACAATAAATGCATACACAGTTTGTAGGATATTTCCATTTTTCTTGTTGCTCTTTTACATCCAAAGCAACATTCGTATTTCTGTTGGTGCCATCCATTCTCCAATATTATTTGAACTTCTGAATTCTGTTATTTTTTCTATATTTTGTTTCTAATTATTGCCCTTAAATGCGTACTAAGGCTGCAATCTCAAAGAAAAACATTTTTTATCACGAAATCACAGCCCCAAGTATTTCTGCAGACTTGATGCTTACATTATCCTGTAGTGAGTATAAAATGTAGTAAATGAGGCTGTTTTTTTTTAAATCGTAGAAGCCATTTTTGAGAAAATCGCACTAATAAGGCTAAACTACAACTTCCGGTTGACCGATTTTCATGTAAATGCAGTGTCGGATCCCATTGTAGCTCATAACTTAAGTTCCAAATTTCAACTTCGTATGATATTCCGTTTTTGAGGTATTTTACACACACAAATCGCTACAAACATGGTTTTCGTGTGTCAGGGAGACCTGAAAATGTGCATTTTCGTGAAAACTCAATTTCAAAACACTGGTATGAGAACAAAAAGACTTTCCTCCTTTATATATTCATAAAGGGCAAGAGAAAAAATAAATAAAAAAGCTTTAAAAATAAAATACAATCAGTTTGATTGCCCAACATTTTTAAATCATTATTATCAACGTTTAAAAAATGAAAAAATTGCAGTGGGCCTATTACACAGATAAAAATCTTGTGAATCTACAAAAAGAAATTTGAAAAATTCTTTGAAATTAAAATATATTTTAAAGTAGGACTAAAATTAAGAACAGAGATTTTTAAATTTTTAACTTTCATAAAAAATAAATTATGTACTAATAAAATATATATTTTTACGTACATGTATTTAAGAAATCTCTAGAATATTTTAGAAACTAAATTTGAACTGGGTGTGTTTCAAATTAATAAAGATATTTATTATTATTATTATTAAATTTGAAAATGGGACATTTTCAGATATCATTTTATGAAAAATGTATTTCTACGTACACTGATTCTATTCAATTGAATAGATTTTTATGTTCAGTATCAATAATCATTTAAAAATTGAATTGGAGAGATAAGTAGAAAGCAGAGATAATTTATAAATAAAGACAAATTCCTTTTAAAATTGTTAAGTTTTTATCATAGATTGATACAATATAAAAAGAACGGTATAAGATTTAATAAAATGTTGAATTTGTTTGACTGTCAAATTCAATGAAATTTCTATTGTATGATTACTTTATTACAAGATGTATAAATATAGTTAAAAATTCTGTATTGGTGTATTGTTATTATTTTCACAACTTGTCAATGTATTAGCAACAGTTATGTATTTGTATTTTCAGTTAGTTAGCTGTAGATCTGTATTGTGTACACTTAGTGAAATAAAATAAGACAGGCAACAAAATACAACCTACGCTCCGTTTTCTTTTATAACTCCCACGTGAAAAGTATTTAACATTATTTCTTTTGTTGAATGCAGATTATTTAACTTGACAGACAAATGTCCATTACTGACCCTTTTCTTTCTTTAAAAGTAAGTCTAATATTAACAAGGCTAGTAGTTTAGGTTAGAATTCAGCTCGCGTATTTTAATCATAAATAAATTTTGTTTATTGAGTTGGGACGCCACCGAAGCATATCTCTCCTGTTGGTATTTAAATCATTAGTGGAAAGGCTGGTTTGAACCTCTAGAAGATTTACTAAGTAAAACGAGGCTAATTTCAAGAGGTGAATGAATGAAAAACGTAATTTTTTGTGATTAATTAAGGTTAACCCACCGGGTTGGTCTAGAGGTAAAGTCGTCGCCAAATCAGCTGTTTAACAGCTGATTTTCGGAGAAGAAGGTTCCGGGTTCAAATCCTAGCAAAGGTAGTTACTTTTATACGGATTTGAATACTAGACAGTGGTTACCGGTGTACTTTGATGGTTGGGTTTCAATTAACCATACTCTCTCAGGAATGGTCGGCCTGAGTCTGTACAAGACTACACCTCATTTACACGTCATTTATATCACCCTCATCTCATTGGGTCAAAGGGTTGCTTATTGTTCTGATTGTAACGTACACATATTAGGAATAAAAAAAAAAAAATTAAGGTTAACCCACCGGGTTGGTCTAGAGGTGACATCGTCGCGAAAATCAGCTGTTTAACAGCTGATTTTTGGAGATGCAGGTTACTGGTTCAAATCCTAATGAAGGTAGTTACTTTTATACGGATTTGAATACTCGACAGTGGTTACCGGTGTACTTTTATGGTTGGGGTTCAATTAACCATACTCTCTCCGTACTCTCTCAGGAGAGGTCAACCTGGGTCTGTACAAGATTACACTCATTTACACATTACATGTCAGCCACACAGGACTACATAACTTTATTAAGGGGAGATGGCACGATGGTTTCAACTGAAAATTTAAATTTTTGGTTTTTTATGTTTTTCAGTAGTTTAGGCCTAGATCTGCCAAAAAAAATGCTTATCAGCATGCCAGGCGCTCTGTAAAGCATCTACGTTTTAAATAACACCTTCACTGTATAATATATATAATAAAATTTAGTACTCTTAGAGGAAATAACAGTGATTAGTGTCATTTACGGCTCTACCTCTTCTGGTGTTAAATGCTTCAGTCGTACAATTGGCTGACCATGTGATAAGAAACACAAGTATGTTTTTGTAGCTCTGGAACTAGCACATCGAGTAAAAATATTTTACCATTCAACCTGCCTGTTATAGGCAAACATAAAATGAAAATATAGTTTTCAGTGTAATAATTTGCACACCTCTGTATAAATAAAAACATATAATACAACACTTACAAAAATTTGTTAACGGGTTGACTCCTAAGGTAATTTTTTCAAATTTGCTTAAAAATTCCATACCTATTTTATGGTTTCTTTGTTTTTTTTTATTAATTTTCTTTCAAGTCTAGAGTATTGTGAGGCTTAAATTTTTTGGCGGTGTTTTTTTAGGTTAAAGACTGATCAGGCACTCAATAGTAAAATAAAATCAAATTTACTGTGAAAAACTGATGTATGTTACACTGAAATTTTACATGTATTTCTATAAAATATTATATGTATTGTATAAATAAATTACTTTGGGTTATTTTTCAATAAAACTACATAAATATCGATGATGCGTCTCTCTATCAAGCAGTTGTTCGGCGAGTGGTAAACTTGAGTACCAATTGTCTAAGAGTCACTGATCAGAGTCAACTTTTACAATGCAAATATTGTAATATGGAAACCATAAAAAATTAAAAATTGAAATGATTTTTCATTATATAATATTATTAATAATGCTATAATAAACTATAATAATAGTCAGTGTTATGTAATAGTAATAATAAGCGGTCAAGTTTCACCGACTCATTTTTGACTCGATCGGATCAAGTAAATCACGAACCATGACTGGGGGAAATTTTTTTGAACACATTTCTAACAGATCAGTATATGATTCAAATGGAAACGAGCATCTAATTTGTCTCACGATTCTATAAAAAAAAACACTATTACGTGAGAGACGGATAAGTCTCTCAAAAGTAAATTTTACAGATCTGTTGAGAGACGTATAAGTGTCTCATGGGAGTTATCTAGTTAAATAAATTTTGATAAAATTAAAAAAAACCTAAAAATATATATCAAAAATATTAAGAAATTCTAAAATATTTAATCATTTTCAAATTTCAATTCGTTCAATAAAATTATTGAATAAATTACTGTACTGTATTTAAGTAACAAGATCTAAAACGAAATAAATCGTAGGATTAAAATATCAGCTATAAAATAATAACAGGCCCCTTATATGAATGAATGAATGAACGAAGGAGATGTGTTTCAAGTTCATGGTTAGGTGAATATTTCTTGTCGTTTTTCTTTTGAGAATGACATGTAGGACCAAGTATACTTCTTATTTTTATTGGACACTAAAAACATAGGCTACAAATGGGTGTTGTTATAAGTGGACCAAGTAATATATTTGTATTTGAATACATAAAAGATTAGGGAAGACCACCCGAAAGCATTTTTCGATTCCATTTCGTCCGATTCACCTTGAAGTTACATTTTAAGTATTGTCTAGTTAAGATACAACAACCTGTTGTGATCGAATCAGGCTAAACCGATTCACATTAGGCTATAACATATTGGAACACCACATTAAACAACATTTTCGAATCTCATATAGTATAACTTATTGATTTTCCTTATACATATTACAGGTACATTTTTCAATATAAAAGCAAATTTTAATTTATTAATCTTTACAACCCATTGGGTTGGTCTAAAAATAAAATCGTCACCGCGAATCAGCTATTTAACAGCTGATTTTTGGAGATTAAGGTTCCTGATTCAAATCCCAGTACAGGTAGTTTTACTTATACACGGTTTTAAATAATTTTTTTCTGCATCAAGGAGACTCCAAAGGGAGTAAAGGACATGTCAAGATAAAACTAATAAACTGAAAGTTATTACCAATGATAAATTCATCACTTACCACCAAAAACAATTCTTTTTTGCTACTGCTTACTTCAGTAGGCTTGTCTTGAACCCCATTGAATTAAAATATCACACAAAATAAAAAATAAAAAAATCAAACACAATGATAAATTCATCACTTACCACCAAAAAATTGTTTTTTGCTACTGCTTACTTCAGTATGCTTGTCTTGAACCCCACTGAATTAAATATCACACAAAATAAAAAATAAAAAAAATCAAACACAATGATAAATTCATCACTTACCAATAATACAAGACAGTGGTCACCGGTGTACTTAAATGGTTGAATCAATTAACCCTTTATAGGGGGGTACTACAAGGGAAAATATATAATGTTGTAAAATGTTAAATTTTGCTTTATAAGGACTTAAATAATTTATTTCTAGTGCCAGAACAGTAAAATATTTCTTTTTTTTTATGTTAAGTCCTGGTAAGTATACTTACCAAGGAACGTTTATTTAAATAGGAATCACATAATGTTTAGTGGTAAGAATGCTTATTAAAACAATTTCTAGTACTATATATCAAAAAAATTGTAGAATAGCTTATCTTAACTTTATATTAGCATGAATCCCGTAAAAACCTCGAATTTTCTAAGCACTGTACAAAAGTAGCTAACTAGAAAACAACACGGTTGGTATGCTACAGTGTTGTTACCAGCGTATGTGTTGTTACCAGCATACCAGCTTATGGCTGGTATACGAGTAAATCCTTACCACATTCGAGCAACTTACGAAACAAATGGTCGCTGTGCGCTAATTTCAAAATGTTGGTAGCCTACTTACTAGAAAACATACATAAAACTTTAAAATGCCAATACGGTTCAACTGCATAGCTTATTCTTAAATAAAATCGACATTATTGCCAGTGGTAAGTATACTTACCACAGACCTATAAAGAAAGGGTTAACCATATGTTTGATGCGGTAATCAAATTGTAGTATGATTCCTACATCCAGCTTGAGTTCGTTAAGGTGGTTGGATCTGTTACAACCGGGAAACAAAAGACGCGATGTGGCTTCGACGCGCACATTAGGCGTAATGCTTGGCTCGTTAAGGAATAAGGAAGTTTGGCTGTTAGATAGGAACATATACATGGGATAAAACTGCAATTAGTAATGATTTAGCAGTACTTACTCGATTTTGAGTGCGTAGATTTCCCAGGATGCTTCGATTCGTTGACGCCGTTGTAAGAAAACACTAAAATGTTCGATTAGATCTGTACAGATTTCACACAATAAACAAAGGCACGTTAAGATAGACATGAAGCACTGCTAACACTTGAGTAATTGCAGTTAGGAAAGCGGTTTACAGGTTCAAGACACGAGGTAACACACATTTCACAAAGTCCGGTAATCAATTGAATAAAACCCTGAGTAGTTCGTTGATTAATTGTAAGCACGTTTTACACCGAATAGCTCGTTGCTTGGGGCCGTAACTAAAACATAAACGGCAACATGAAGTTGGAATGTCCAACACGTTACATGAAGTGACGCCAGCACTAGGGGCTGAGAGCGTCCGTTGAACCGTGGTGCGTTACACGACCGACCCGTTCGATAGTTTTACTTGCAGTGGAAGAGAATCGGGAAGGAAGGAACAATGGCGAGGTGAGCACAAGAAATTAGTCGAATTTTGCTATTGGCGGAAAGCGAGCCACGTGATCAAGGATCACTCATGCGTAGAACTAATTAGTGAGGTAATCAATGCAGAATCAATATTAGGGTTTTAATAGAGCGGGAAGATCATATTCTAGAATGATCGACGGCGCGGGGTATTTGAAACTATTGTCATACTGAACACCATACTTTCTCAGGAATGTTCCGAATGAATCTGTACAAGAATACACCTCATTTACAAGTCATACACATCATCATTATCTCATTGGTTCATGGAGATGCATATTGTTTTGAATTGAACTGATTGACTAAATACACACATTAGGAATTTAAAAAAATCAATTTTTATGATTGCCCATATGAAAGCATGATGAACATTTTCCTATAACACCACATTTCAAGCCTCTATCCTCGTCTTTTCTACAGCCCCTATCACCCACGTTTCACTTCCTTATAGTGCTACACTCCAAATATAAGTTAGTGTTTTAAAAAATTTTTCCCAATCTGAAAGTCAATGTTTCTGGTCAGTAAGCTGTTTTTTATATCAAAGGGTTTTCTAGCTTGAGCAATTCTACTTTTGATATCACTTAAGCTTGTACTATCCTTTGTTATTTTACTCCCTAGATAGCAGAATTCCTTAACTTACTGTTTTTCATTGCCTACTTTTAAATTTCCCATCTCTTCTAAACCACTCTTGCTGCTGCACAACACTTTCGTTTTGTTCTTATTCATTTTCATGAAGTAATCCTTTCTCAAGATCTCATCCATTCCATTTAAGTCATCCTCTAGTTCTTTCTTTGTCTCGGCTAATACTACTATATCATCGGCGAATCTCAGCATTTTTATTGTTTCTCCTTGAATTGTTTATTCCTGCGTCAAATTTCTCCTTCTCCTTCATTTTGGACTATATAAAATTAAATTAACCCAAGTCTCTGCACCTCCTGCTGAGTCGATGATACAGATTGCCCGGTGAATGAGGAGAACTTTGTTGACAGACCTATGGGTTTTTTTTTGTTTAACGGCTGACTCTTCTGCAATTACTGCTAATGCAGACGGTGAAGGAAGAAATGATTTTTCGTAACGTATGAAAATATGCCATACCTGAATGGGATTCGAACCCAAGACCGCATGATGAGAGGCAAGCAGCATGCGATCTTGGGTTCGAATCCCATTCAGACATGGCATATTTTCATACGTTACAAAAAATAATTTTATCTTTTACCGTCTACATTAGCAGTAATTGCAGAAGAGTCAGCTGTTAAAAAAAAATCCATTGATCTGTTTAGTAAAGTTCTTTAGCAGATCAAAGGGTTGGCGTTGTTATTCTATACCGCCCGTTAAATATCGTAATACGGAAATGGTGCAACTCAAAGTACAGTACCGTAATACAAATAAAAAACAAAAAAAATTATAGATGAAAATTATTTATCGGTACAATTCAAGAGATACAAAAATAATCTTTATTTACCTGGAAATATAATTCTGCCTTTTTAGATTACTTCATAAAAGCGTTAAAGAAACTTGAAGAAATCTTTATCATAATAATTAAATTGGGATGATGAGTTAATTTCTTACCAAATAATAAAGATTGCAGGATAAAATTACAGGTTATTAAAAATTTATTAACATAAAGTAACAAAAAAGAAAAACGTTATATTGGTAAACGTTTTATGACGAACAATTTATTTATAAAATTGTAAATGATCAAGAGTTAAACGTTATGATTATTATAACAACTATTTCGCTTAACTACAGGGCCTACTGATTTAGTTAAGCAAAAGACGAGTCAGATAAAATCAGTTGCCTTTGGCACTACTATTTAATTTCAAAGGTTATCATTATACAATGAAGTTACATGTGTTTAGCTGTAAATTCTATTTGAAAAAAATGTTAAGTCAGGTTTATTTAACCCATAAATATCAGATATATCGATCTAGTTTTTTTTACGATGATGATGGTTGTATTTTTTAATTCCGGTTATTATTTCGTACGTTTTAATTTACTAAAACAATCGTTTTTTATAAATTATTTTTAAATACTGATGCTTAATTTATTATAACCTTAAAACTATATCAATAATACATTTATTTGTATTTGACTATGATGTCATTATATATATGTTATTTCTATTTTTAATTTATGAATTCATTGTAGATAATTATATATATTGATTATAAATATATTTTTGTATTTTGTATTGAATATAAAATTTTTTTATTTTATAATTTAACAAAAATAACATCATCATGTATATTTTTATTTTGTATTTTTACTACGAACAGGTAGTAAAAATTTCCTAGGTTAAAAGTTTACACCCATTTAATTTTAAAATATATTATTAAAAATATATTTTTTTAGTTTTTATTAGTACATCACTGTTATAGTTAAATACCGGCTGCATAAAAAAATTAGTACAAATTACTAGCAACTACTCGCTCCCTGTGCTTCATGGCTTTTAATTAATTATTATTATATTATCCCTAAGATTTAATTTAAAACTTATAGTATTAAATTATAGTTTAGTATTATTTATTATAGTTTGTGAAAATGGTCGATATCTGATTTTCAAGAGCTGGAGATATGTGTTCAATAGAATGAATGGTGTTTTCGATTTGGTTGCAGTAACTGGACTGCGCTGTAGAACAGTCGCTATGTTATTAATATTATTATTATTATTATTATTAGTCGTAAAGCTCCCGAAGTGGAAGACGCTAAGTAAATCTGGTTTGTTTTTGGGATTTCTTGTCTTTTTTATCCGCCCACCAGTTTTTCATTCTTTGTGAGAATTCAGCTTTTCTCTGTTCACTCCACTTTGTTCCGGTTCTTGGAGCTTTTGTCTCTGGTTTAACCTCCCATTTTTAACTTTTGTTCTAAAACTGTCTCTTATGAGAATTTCTCCTTTGGTGATTTTGGCCAATTCTAAATCTTTTTTAACACTTTGTATCCATTCCCCCCCATTAACAAGTGATGATACATATTTTACTATTCTCTTTGTGAGTCTATTCTCTTTGTCTATTATTATTATTAGACTATTATTATTATTATTATTTTTATTAGTTAATTATATTATATTAATTATATACATAGTTTAACTCAAGCAGTAAGAAAATAAAAATGGAAAAGACCTGGAAAAGTGAAAAAATTTCCTGTGAATGGAAAACGGCACTGATACACTGTATAAAAATGAAATATAACGAATGTAAACAATTATCGCGGAATTTCCCTCTAACACGTGACATACAACGTACTCTCCAAAGCACTTTTTACTAGACTAGAATAATTAAATCAGTAACTGATTGACTATCAATCCGGATTTAGAAAAGGAAGATCCTGCGTGGAACAGATAAGGAACCAAAATTGGGTTCTGGAATGTTGTATTCCAAGAGATATAATGGAAGTAATAATTGTTGAGTTTAAGAAAGGTTATGATTTAATCGACCGAGAAACGCTACTCAATATTTGGAAGAATTTTGAGTGGACATCAAAACAACGGCAATCATTGAGGTAATATTAACACAGATATGATCAAAAGTAAAACTTCTAGGAGATTCTCCGAAGAGTTTGAAATTAAAACAGGCGTTAGGCAGGGTGTTGGATTGTCACTGATTCTTTTTTAACTGTGTGCTGGAGAAAGTTATTCAGGAATGAAAGATAGAACTTGTCAATAACGGATTGTTAATCCAGGTTAATTGCAGGATTGAAGAACGGTATAAAGATCTTTCTTTTGCAGACGACCTAGCAATAATTTCTAGGAACACGGCAATAGAACAAAACATAGTGTTTAAACGTAAGCAGAAAAGGCAGGACTCCAGATTTCCTACGAGAAATTAAGTATATAACAAACATCAAAATAGCCTCGTGTCTCTAAAAGACACAATACGGAAAAATTGGAATAGTTGATAGATTCAAATACCTCGGGGTGATAATACGAGGTGTATTTTTAAAGTAAGTACCATTTTGAAATACCGCCGCTGCAGCACTGCTGTCGGTATTTGGTTCATGCGCGCTGTGTACCGCTATCTATTGGCAAGCTACAGACGCCATTACTTAATCATTCGACTGTGTTTACATTTGTTGTAAGTATTTGAAATGTCTCCTCCAACTGAGAATTACGCCAACTGTAAAATACGCTCTATGATTAATTTTCTTGTGCTAAAGGCATGAAAGCGGCTGAAATCCATCGTCAGATCAGTGAAGTGTAATGAGAAAACATTACGAGGGATGGAATGTTACGGAAATGGGTAAGGGCTGTTAAAGATGACCGTGCGAATGTGCATTATGAGGAACGAAGAAGGCGACCTTCAGTTATTACTGACGACTTGGTGCAGAAAGGTGATGAAAAAGTGAGAGAGATAAACACTTTAGGATTTCGGTCGTTATTTAATGAGTTTCCTGTAGTGTCAAGAAGTGTGCTTTATAAAATTGTGATAAAACGTTTAAATTACCGAAAGTTATGCTCCCGCTGGGTTATAGTGGTTGTCTAGTCTATTCAGGAGGCAGATTTCTACGAAGATGGCAATCAGAAGCTGGTTCTACAATACGAAACGTTCTCTAAAATTGGCGGGAATTTAGTAAAAAAGTAGATAAAAATCCAGGCTTTCATGTAAAAATAATTAAGAAAAATTTACAGTTTGTTTTCTTTTAATTTCTAAACGGTACTTACTTTAAAAATACGCCTCGTACAATCAAAGAAAAACGAAAGGGAAGCGAACAACAACAGACGAGGGAAGATTCTCGGTGTACTCCGAGGAACTCACCACTTGTATCAGAAGAAAGCTCTCTCTCAAGACAAGCCAACATTAGTATTTTAATATTGTGATAAAACCGGTATGTCTACACGATTGAGTGCCTTAGAATTACCGGGAAGGCTGGTCTACAAGAAGTAGAGACATTTGAGAGAAAGATGCTCCGCAAGATAATGGCCTACAAGGTAGTACGAGTAGAAGCACAAAATAGGTTACAACATCGAGAAGATTACTATACAAGGAAAATAAACGACTGATGGAAACGAAAGGACTTCTTACTATGAGAGAGCACGGCACCTCCAAAAATTTCAGCAGACATGGCGCTTAACTTATCTTGTAGATCATAAAAAAATAGTAAATGAGACGATTTAAAAAAACGGAGGAGCCGTTTTTGAGAAAATCACAAAAATAAATTACTACTAGCCTACTTTTGATTGGCCGATTTTGATGAAAATTTTTTTGTTGGGTTTTATTGTGGTGTACCTACATAACTTAAGTTGGTAGTTTAAACATGATACGCTATTTTGTTTTTGAGATATTTTGTTCACACACGCAAACCCAATCGCTAAAATCATGATTTTTTTGGGATTCAGGGGCCCTAAAAAGTATATTTCTGGTGAAAAATCGACGTATAAACAACATTTTTCCCCTATTTTATATTCTTATAGAGCAGGAGCTTAACTTTTCTATTATTGGGGAAAACAGGCAGTTAGTGTGAAAAATTATTTTTACAGTTATTTATACACTTGGTTTGCTAGTTTCAGGGCTATAAAAAATAGTTCTGTTTCTTATCACATGGTCAGCCAATTATATGACTGAAGCATTTAACAATATAGAAGAGGTAGAAGCGTAAAAGACACTAGTCAAAGTTATCTCCTCTGAGTTTAATGAATTGCATGATACAGCCAAAATCCGTGGTGAATGAAGTGAAGATACCATTTGGAGAGTTGAAAGTACATGGCTTTTAGATTTTTTTTTGTTTTAACGTCTGACTGTTGCGCAATTACTGCTAATGCAGGCGGTGGAGGATGAAATGATTTTTTGTAACATATGAATATATGCCGTGCCTGAATGGGATTCGAACTTAAGACCGCATGATGAGAGGCGAACACGTTAACAACGACGCCAATGCAGCCGGCTGATGTTTTTTGTAGAGGAATTGTGATGCTTTTGACACAATTTTGCATACTTTTTCACTTTTAGAAAGGCATGATAATCCCTCTCACTCCTCGTTTTACGCAGTTGAGCCTCTAGAGGTTTAAATCAAGCTTTTGGCTGATCATCTAAACATTAACAATCTTCTATTCTCCTTTTTCTCCTCCACCTTTCCAACACTCCTCCCCTTCTTAATTCTTTGCCATCCCCTACCTTGCTTCTCCTTCTACACAACTTTTACCTCTTCCTGTATACAGGCCGTCTTAGTTTTTAGTAAATTTTTTTGTCTCTCCTCTAAAAAATTGGTCATTGTTTACAAACACCCTGTATTTTATCAACTATTACCTAGTATGTAGTATACACATTTATGTATGAGACCATAAGGTAATATAGTAAATTATATGTTAGTATACAGATATCAGGTATAGTTTTATTCGCATAAATTTCACGCATTACGCATTGTGTTAAGAATGTTACCTATAAGTTATATTTAACTTGTACTATCTTAGTTGAATTTAATTCTGTAAAAGTATAACCCTAGTAAACGCAAGTTTTGTTATTTTCATAGAGTAATGTAACAACAATTACAGGAATATTATTATTATTATTATTAGTCTATTATTATTATTATTATTATTATTGTGTATAATTCAATTGTACCTTATAAGGTATATTTAAAAACACAAAGTAAAATGCCGACTTGTTTCTCTATTTGAATATTGTACCTTACTATAAATAGTGTAATAGTAAATTGAAATTTTCTTCTTTTTAAAATCAGAGGTTATTTGTACTTAAAATTGAATCAAAAGTTTCTTTGTACTTGAATTCAGAAGTATTTTGTCCTTAAATTTGAATTGAGTCGTTTTTGTACCTAAAATTGAATTTAGATGGTTTAGTAATTATAATTAAAATTTGAGGTTCGTGTTTTATTCAATTTATTGTTCGATCTATCAAAAGTTTTGAGAAGTAGTCTTCACCTTATAGGCACCTTAAAAGATGTATAATGTTACCTAATTATAGTAGTAAACTTACCCTTAAGGGGAGTCCCTATTCCTATACAGAGGGTATTTTCTTACTTTTAACTTTAGTAAGTTAACTTAGTAAGCCCACAGGGGCTTTTAAAGGTAAGACCAAAATTTAGGAAATGATTTCAGAGCTAAAAGTAAGAAAAATGTTGATAAACACATAATGATTGTCTTCTTAAATTTTTTCTTAACAATTGCCTAAAAATTTTTAATCGGATTTGCATCAGGACTTTTACCCGGGGAAGGATATTCAAGTTATTTTTTCTACGAAAGTGTATAACTGATCTGAATTTGTAGAAAACAGCCTCGTCCTGCAATTATCTGTCAAACAGATGATTGGAGCAAGAATGCCAACCTTGAGGAAATCTAAATAAATTCGCTGTCAAAAGTTTCTAAAATACAAAAATAACAACCATTATTTTAATGTATTACAAACTGTAACTGCCTATAACAGGCAATTTAAGAACAGAAGAACTGAAAATTTAAGTACAAAATGGGTAGGGTGTAAAAGACACTAATCAGGGTTATCTCCTCTGAAAGTAATGAATTTCATTATACAGCCGGATCCCGTAGTGAATGAAGTGAAGATGTCATTCACAGGGTGGAAAGTAGATGCTTTTCAGAGGGTCTGGCATGCTGATAAGTATACTTTTCCACTCATTAGGAAGACAATGGTAAACCACCTAACTCCTAGTTTTATAGATACTGAAGTCACTAGATTGCCTTTTGCGTATGTATGGGCTGTGAGAAAGGGAAGTGAAACATTTACAGTGCTGCCAACCTCAACAGTGAGACACTACTCGTAAATTTCACTACCGTGCAATTTCTAGACACATTTTGTTAGCTGTGGTTTATTCCGAGAAAATGTTTTCTTCATAAACCTAATAAGAAATAAATATGTACTGTAATATTGCCTATAGCTTAATTACATGACTAGAAATGTTCGATTTACTGTAATTACGAATTAATCGCCTTCTTTACTATTGCTGTCATCGGCGTTTTCATTATCAGTCTCTCTAGTATCTACCTAACTGTTTTCTTTTTTTACCAGGTGTCAACAAAACTGTTAAAGAATAACTTCCTTACGTCCCTAATTTCCTTTTTTATTCTTCAGTAGTTAGCCCCTCGCTCACGGCTTTTGTTAAGAGACACGGATCGGCATTTTTGTTTAGCTTCAACTTCACAACATTTTATTACATTGTGTTCAGAACTGTGAATAGTTCGACCACGTTTTCGAGAAACCGACATTTGTTTTTACGGTAACAAACAGTTATATTCGTACAGTTACCTACAAAAGGTTTCGCGATATACGGTATATACTCTGGGTATAGTATAAATTGTTATGTTTGTCGTAGTAAAATTAAAGCAGTCACGCATGCGCACTGACGCTTTTCCCCCTTTACCCCTCGCTGCAAACAAGAGTAAACTCGTGACTCAAGTGACTATGCTTAGTAAAGACTTTAGAGGTTCAAACCAGCCTTTCGGTTGTTCACCTTAACAATAACAAGATACTCTAATGCAGGGGTTCTCAAACTGTGGGGCGCGACCCCCAAGGGGGGGGGGCGCAAAGGATAAATAGGGGGGCGCGAGAAAGTTAGAAAAATAAAAAACTGTATTAATAACACAGAAAAAATGATAAAAAACTTATTCATTTGCTTTGTTGGTTTTAATTTCTAACTCTTAACATGAGGGGGCGCGAGCCTAGAACAGATCAAGGTGGGGGTCTTGGCCTAAAAAAATTGAGAACCCCTGCTCTAATGCATAGAACAAATATTTTACAGCCCTTGTTTATCGCACTTATTGCTTCAAAACTTTAAAAATTAAGAAAATTAGTTTTGAGTCTAATAATTTGCATACCTGTAATTATTATCTTAAAAAATATGTTTAATGGATAGATTAGTTAAGAGAGAGACGATTACGAGAGAGAACAATGTAAATAGTAAAAAAATGAGTAGCAAGTAACAAAAAAAACTGATGACCTTACTGAGAGATGATTCAATTTTTTTGCAACAGCAAACAATATTTCTACCAATAAAACCGTGATTTTTAATAAATAATAAGAAAAGATTTTAGTGTAGTTAAAATTAAATTCACCGACATAAATAGATAAAAAGTCTAGGCTTTTCGGTTACGTTGATATAAATTATTTCACTTCACCACGAACAAAAGTAAAAACAAGTAATAATTTTTCTTTTATATTAATCAATTTAAAAATCAGACAGCTGTTTTAACTACTGCTAAAAGTATTGCATAAATATAAAAATAAAAGGGCTTTGTTGATGATATTTAAAATAAAAAAAAACCAGTTGAGGAAGATTTGTGGTAAGTAGTGTGTAAGGGGGGATACTGCGTTGACGCCATTTTGTTTTTTGTGTTAAGAGTTGGGAATCTGTCTTGAGTGTTAGGCCACGCCCCTGGCCACGCCTTCGACCAATCAGGGCGCTCCGCCCGGATCACGTGATGCGCATGCGCCGAGCGGGCAGAGTCCCGAGGCCCGAGGCCCGAGTCCCGAGGCCCCGCGCTTCCTGCGTTGACGCCATCTTGTGTTAAGAGATTGTCATCTGTCTTGAGTGTTAAAGCCGCCCTCGACCAATCAGAGCACAGCGCCCGCCCGGGGGGAGGGGGGCTGTCTGACCGCACTCACCCGCGGGAGGGGGTCAACGCAGAGTTCTTCCTGCATCGCCGCCGGTGCCAAGCCCTCGACCAATCAGAGCACAGCGTCCGGAGGGGAGGGAGGTGACCCACCCGTGGGAGGGGGGTGGTGGGGTCGTCTGTCTCGAACGGGGGGGGGGCACGCCTTCGACCAATCAGGGCGCTCCAGCCGGATCACGTGGCACCCGGTGGAGGGGAGGGCCACTGACATCTTGTTTTTTGTGTTGAGAGTTGGGAATGAGCGCATCTGTCTTGAGGCCACGCCCTCGACCAATCAGAGCACAGCACCTGGAGGGGGGAGGGGGGGAACGACGTCATCTGTCTTGAGGCCACGCCCTCGACCAATCAGAGCACAGCGTCTGGAGGGGGGGGGGATTCTGCGCTAGCGCAGAGTTTGTGTCATCTGCGTCGAGTTGGGAGCCAAGCCCTCGACCAATCAGAGCCCTCACCCGCGGGAGGGGGGGTCTACGCGGCGCGCGCCGGTCTGGGCAGAGTCCCCATGGGGTGACCTACTGCATCGCCGCCATCCTGTTTAGAGAGATTTGGGGGATTGACGTCATCTGTCTCGAGTGGGGTAGACCACGCCTTCGACCAATCAGGATGCACCGCCCGGATCACATGAGTTTGTTCGACCAATCAGGGTACACCGTCATCGCTACGCCAGAGGGGGGGTTCCCGCACGCGCCGCCGCGCGATCGCATTAAGTATCATGAGTTTGTTCGACCAATCAGGGTACACCGTCATCGCTACGCCAGAGGGGGGGTTCCCGCGCGCGCCGCCGCGCGATCGTATTAAGTATCATCAGATCACGTGAGTTTGTTGACCAATCAGGGTGGTACGCTCGCGTTGACTGTCCAACAACAAGATTTAGTGCTCTTCGCATGAAATTAGTAACACTACAGTCTAATATGTATGAACCGGACACTTTAAAACTCAAATCGTGGTGTGCGGTGATAAATATGCTGCTTAGTCACAGCTATACGGGTCTGGACCAGTATGAAAATAGATTCTTGGTACGGTTGTCGATGATTGACGTGAACCATGTGGGACTATATGGTGTTAGTGGATTTAAAAAGATGACTGTAAAATATTACAATATTAACTATCTTATAAATCATATAGCGTGGCCTTTTGAATATAAAACCATTAGGAGAGTGTTCACGCTAGAAAAGGACGCTCAAAAATTTATAGAAGACAGCGTAAAAATATAGTTTTTGTAAAATCGCCAATCTATTGAGTTTGTGTGTGTGTGTGTGTGTGTGTGTGTGTGTGTGTGTGTGTGTGTGTGTGTGTGTGTGTGTGTGTGTGTGTGTGTGTGTGTGTGTGTGTGTGTGTAGTGGGAAAAGTCTGTATTCCTCATCGTGTTTATGCACACAAACACTGCCGTCACCGCTTTTCACAGACTTCGGACTGTCCGCCCCCGAGAAAAAAATACCTACATACGCACACACGCGAGCGAGTGTACGGATGCAAATAGATCTTCCTGATAGAACAGGTGTGTTTACAGTGTTTGTGTGCGTCTGTAAAGTGTTTCGGTAATGTTGTTTGTGTTGGTGTGTTGAGTCCTGAAAAGGACTATTTTTTTTACCTTCCATCCGCATCTACCGCCGCCTCGCGGATATGTACTGCCTACACAACGCGCAGAATACGGTCCTGAATGCACATGCATGACAAAACCTATGGTGGCAGGGACATACCACCGTGTCCGTCCTCCGGTCCATGCATATGCAACAGACTTCATTGTGTGGAGTAGGCGGCTGCTGCTGCTGCTGCAGTGGTGGAGAAGGCGACACCTGTGATGATGGTATCACCTGAATTTAAACAAAAAAATAACAAATTAGTCTTGCGGAAGAAACTATACTTGTAAGTCGTTAGGAATTTGAGCTAATGTATCACCTCGTCAGACGGACCCGGCTCGATCCTCGAAGGTGTCTCACGTCCCTCGACCGATGTCACCAACCTACCAGCGAGCGTCCGTTCACGGGCTTGCGCCCGCATCTGGGCGAGGACAATGCTTCCTTCCGCATTCGAAGACGTTCGTCGAGGGAGGTCAATGCTCTCTGCTGATCTCCAAGTTCCACTGTTCCGGACCTGACGTAAAAAACAAAAAAATATATCAAATTAGTCTTGCGGAAGAAAATTATATTTGTGAGACATTAGGAATTTGAGTTAATGTATCACCTCGTCAGACGGACCCGGCTCGATCCTCGAAGGCGTAATATCCTCACGACCGCTACCCTCGGGTACCGGGAACAAGGCTCTGGGTCGACGAAGGGGGTAGGGCCCAGGCCTTCCATCACCCTCAACCGTAGACGACCGTCTATGGCCCAGGTAAATCCTTCGTAACGCCCTGCGGGTTCCGCTGTCCTGGTCCGATGCAGGACGCAAAGAAGGAGGTGTTATAACAGTTGCACTGCGTTCTTCCGCACCATCGACGGTCGCAGCAATCTGTTCATCTTCTTCTGGTTCAACCGTCGCAGAAACGGTCGGTTCATCATTTCCTTCTTCTTCTGGCCCTTCTGCATTACTATAATCATCATCCGAGTCATCCTCACCCAAGGTGGTGCGGGTGTGAGAATAACCTGTAACATTAAGTACCTTCGTCAAAATTTTCTGTCACGTAACTCATTTTAGATTAAGAACAAAAATAAATATCAAATTCAGTGTATATGATTCAATCAAAAAAAGAAATTTAGTTACCTGGCCATGCATCACGTCGTTCCTCAATCATCCGGATCCGACGAACAATCTCGTCGATGTCCTCATCGTCCTCTTGAGTCGCCGCTATGTGAGCGTTGAAGGACGTTGTTAACAATAGAGGTGAACAACTCCGCAGGGCCCTTTCATTGTCTACGTCCTCAATAATCCGAACCTCTAAAAGTGCGGTCGTCCCCGCCCACCTAGGCGTCCTTACGAACGATTCGTAACGAGTATTGTCAACGTCGTACCGATCCGTGTTCCTCGACTGCATGAAAATTCGCGTGTAATTGTTCATGATGTAGACTAATGCAAACAATCGTTCTAACAGATTAGCGCGGACTTGTTCAAGAAACGGGAATGGCGTTTTATTATATACTTGAATACCAACACATGCTCGCCTTATACACACACACACACACATGACAATTTGATTAAGCAAAACTAATACCCACCAGGTGTTCGAGTACAGTTAACAAGCAACCGCATCTGGAGTTTGAAGAAAAAAACCTTGTAATCGATTCATAGGCAAGCGAGTGGTTAGGAATGTCGTTTCTATACACGCCCCACACGATTACCCACCATCTGGTCTTTGTCTAATAAGCATCTGCAGGACGGGTGGTGGGAATACCGTTCACTTACCAACACATGCTCACTACCCGCATGACAATTTGATTAATAGCCACCATCTGGTGTTCGACTATAGTTATAAAGTAACAAGCATCTGCACACTGTTTTCTTCTATACACGCCCACATGACAATTTGATTAAATGTGACAGTTGTGACTAATAGCCACCATCTGGTGTTCGACTTTAGTTATAACTTAACAAGCATCTGCATCCGGTATAAAATTACACCTGCCCTCACAATCTACTAAAAATATCCACCATGTGGTATGAAAATAATTTTTTTATCTTAAGAGTTGCATCATAGTCCCCTTCCGCACCTCCTGCTGAGCGCATCTGTTGGACGCTCACACGACAGTTTCATTAATTGTGACAGTTGTGATTAATAGCCACCATCTGGTGTTCGACTATAGTTACAAATTAACAAGCATCTGCATCCTGTATAAATATACACCCGCCTTTACAATCCACTAAATATATCCACTATGTGATATGAAAAAGTTGCATCATATATGTAAATCCCCTTCCCACACCTCCTGCTGTGCACATCTGTTGGACGCCTACACGTCAGTTTGATTAATTGTGACAGTTGTAATTAATAGCCTGGTGTTCGACTATAGTTAACAAGCACCCGCTCTCATAATTTACTAAAAATATCCCACTATGTGGTATGAAAATAATTTTTTTATGTTAAAAGTTGAATCATATATGAAAATCGTATTATAAATCCCCCTTCCGCACCTCCTGCTGAGTGCATCTATTCATACCGCTCTACGCATTCGTCAAGAGAGGTAGTGTGTTACTTTCATCTCCAACAATGTCTACTGTACCAGAAATTGTTCGTGCCATTGAAGACATCATGGTCCATTTACGATGGAACATCGAAGAGCACGAGGAGAACGACGTAAAGCTGATTTTGTTTCGATACAAGTACCCCATTATGTTTAACATCTTGGAAGAAGGACTTCGCTTTCACGGCAACGTAAAGTGGTACGTTGCGGTCAAAGTACAAATGCAGAAAGTTGTACTTATGGAAGAGGGTGAAGACGAGTGGACCGAAGTGGATACCGTTTTTCATGGAAAGACCAAAACATCAGTCAACGTAGATCAGAATCTTGAAGGTGTGACTGAGCAGTATCTGGAATCCATCGATAAGATCGTCAACAGCTTGGAGCAGTACCTGAAGAACGGATCGGGATGGACGGTGAAGAAGATAAAAGAAGTTGACCTTCACATCGTCCGGTACCGTCCACTCCACGGGGCGGCGAGTTCTTACATCGAACTTCCGAAAAAACTTGCCGTTAAAAAGGCCATTATCAACGTTAAGAATTACGACGACGAGAAGTGTTTCCTGTGGTCGATTCTAGCCTTTTTTCACGACCAGCCTGGAAATATGTATCAGGTCTCGTGGTATCGTAAATATGAAGATACTATAAAGATGGATGGGATCATTTATCCTGTCAAACTACACGATATCGACTGGTTTGAGAGGATGAATGATTCCATCGGAATCAACGTGCTGTCATACGACAAAGACGAAGACGTCGTGTATCCAGTCCGAATAACGAAAAACCGTCAGCGTGCACACATCATTCAGCTGTTATTGCTGACCGGTGAGAAGGAGGGTCAACTGCATTACACCCTGATCAACACGAAACCGGGGAAGAACGGATTGTCTCGTCTTCTCAGCGGCTTGTCAAAACATCGAACCGCTGTCCACTACTGTCCGTTTTGTTTGCACAGATTCTCTTCGTCTAATCCACAAATCGCCTTACGCAACAGAGACGAGCACATCAAACTTTGCGAAACACACGGTACGCAGCGGATCGAGCTTCCAAAACCGGGAGACGAGAGGTCATCGGTGATGCGATTTCGCAATTACTCGTGGACTCTGCGAGCGCCTTTCACCGTGTACGCCGATACAGAATCGTTTGTCGTACCGACTGCGTCGGCTGAACCGAACCCTCAGCAAAGCGGTATCGACAACGAGCATCTGAAGTCACCGCACACGTTTGCCTACACCGAGAAATTAGCAGTACACACACCATCCGGGTACTCGTATGTGATAGTCGACGAAAACGGTGACATAGAAGATGGACCGGTCGTTGTCAGAGCTACCGCCGGCGTGGACGTTATCGAACAAATGATCGATGATTTGTTACGTAAAGGAAAGGAACTCAAGGAGCGGATGATGAACATTATCCCGATGCGGCTGACGTGGGAGGAAGAAGCCGAATTTGAAACGACCATCAACTGTATGTTATGCGATACGTCGATGGGTGACGATCGGGTCAGACATCATTCCCACACATCTGGGAAATTTTTGGGACCGGCTCACAACCGTTGCAACCTGAACGCCAAGCGATGTCTCCACATACCCGTATTTTTTCACAACCTCCGCGGGTATGATTCACATCATATAGTTCAATCGTTGGGCAAGTTCAAGAAAGAGGAGGTGAAAGTTATCGCCAACAACAGCGAAAGGTTCTCGAGCATACAGTTGGGACCGTTGCGATTTCTCGACTCACTCCAATTTCTGAACGCTTCGTTGGACACTTTAGTGAAAAACTTGGTCGACGGCTGTGACACCGACACGGTTAAGGACGAAACATTCAAACGTACAACCACCGTTTACGGCCAACGTCGAGACCTAATGCTACGTAAAGGTGTGTTCCCGTACGAGTATTCGACCGACATCGAAAAATTCCAGGATCGTCAGCTACCGCCAAAGTCTGCATTTTTTAGCGCTTTACACCGTGCCGGCATAACCGACGAAGACTACGAACACGCGAAATCTGTATGGGCCGCTTTTAACATCGATACGTTTGGCGACTACCACGACCTGTATCTCCAGACCGACGTACTGCTGCTAGCCGATGTCTTTGAGAATTTTCGAGATCTCAGCATGCGCTACTACAATCTTGACCCGTGCCATTTCTTTTCCACTCCGCATTTGGGATGGTACGCCATGCTGAAGATGACTAAAATCGATCTACATCTTTTAACGGACATCGACATGCACCTATTCATCGAGCGAGGAACGCGGGGTGGAGTGGCCATGATCTCGAATCGATATGCGAAGGCGAATAACCCGTCTCTACCCAACCAATACGATCCATCGCAACCGACAACTTGGATACAGTACTACGACTGTACCAATCTCTACGGAACTGCGATGATGGAACCGATGCCCTACAAAGACTTTCGTTGGTTGACAGAAGAAGAAATCGGAAGCTTTGAATGGCAGAATGTGGACGTGGACAATGAGACGGGATATATACTCGAGGTGGATCTAGAATATCCTGCGGATCTACACGACCTACATAACGATTACCCGCTAGCACCAGAACGCAAGAAACCGCCAACCGACAACAGCAAAACGCAAAAACTGTTAACCACCTTAGACGATAGAGAGAAATACGTCCTGCATTACCGCAACCTACAGCAGTACGTAAAATACGGAATGAAGCTGAAGAAGATCCATCGCGCACTCGCGTTTAAACAGAAAAGGTGGATGCAGTCCTACATTGATTTCAACACTCAGCGTAGGAAGGAGGCGAAAAACAAATTTGAGACAGATTTTTTTAAACTCATGATAAACGCAGTGTACGGAAAGAGTTTAGAAAACGTGAGGAATCGGATCGACTTCCACCTGGTGATGGACCCTTCTAAATTGGACAGATTGATAGCGAAACCGCGATTAAAATCCTGGTTTCCATTTAACGAACGTGTGGCCGGTGTATCGTTAAAGAAGGCCGTCATCAAATTGAACAAACCGATTTACGTAGGCTTCAGTGTTCTGGACATAAGCAAACACGTAATGTACGACTTCCATTACGGATACTCCAAAGCCCGTTACGGAGAAAAAATAAAATTGCTTATGACAGATACCGACAGCCTCCTCTATCAGATTCAGACGGACAATATCTACGACGATATGATGAACGACCTCGACCGGTTCGACACGTCAGAATACCCCGTTGACCACCAGTGCTTCAGTCTCGTCAATAAGAAAAAGTTGGGTACGTTTAAGGATGAAATGCATGGACGAGCGATAAGGGAATTTGTCGGCTTGCGAGCGAAAATGTACTCTTTGCTGTTGCAAGACAAGAAGGAAAAGAAGGTGGCAAAAGGCGTGGCGCGACTCTCTATTAAAGAAGACCTACGACACGAGCAGTATAAGAATTGCTTGCAAGAGTTAACAAAAGTTTATACATCCAACCACAATATACGCAGCTTTCGACACACGATCTACACGCTCAAGCAACAAAAGCTATCGCTATCATCGTTAGACGACAAGCGTTACCTTCTCCTCAATTCGTACGACACACTGGCACACGGACATCGGCGGATTAAAGAGATAGAAAAGGAAGACGAGAAGGAAGTGGTGGAGGAGGAGGAGGAGGAGGACGAGGAGGAAAAAATGGAAATTGTCCAGTAGATGTTGAAATTCAATGATGGATGTTGACATATCGTCTCCAGTATGGATAATAACATTCCGGCCAGATGGGAAGATTAACTCGGTTAGACATTTAATGAAAATATTAACTAATTTTTTCCCGCAAGCTGTGATTTCATTAACAAGAATGAAAAGATTCAGTGTTGTTGTTCAAGCAAATTACAATGTGGTTTTTTCGGAAATTGTAAATACGTTAAATGCATGGAAACACGAATTAGAATTTGATACTATTGATGGGCAGTGTAGAAATATTAAGTGGAATCACAAGCGTGTTTGATTCAACCTTGACTGTTTCCTGTTACTCGCTTGAGTTTGTATTCGTTAAACGTGTTGGATGGTGTGATAGAGGTAGCGGTGGGGGGAGTATAGCTATATAAACGCTCGTTCAGCTTTCATCGGGGCATTATTGAGGTAGAATCAACAGAAGCTATCATCATGGAACAACCGACAGCATCATCATCATCATCATCATCATCTCTAATCGATCAATTCAACGCTTTATCGTCAGTGGACTTTCCAGACACAAAGAAAGCGTCAGAACTGGTAGAAGGCAAAACATACCCGGTGGTCCGCATGTATATTGCTAACACAAAATTCGGCAAGAGCGTGGTGGCGGTTTTGAAAGACGATGAAAACGAGGAATTTACAATTTTCCTTCCGAAGCGCTTACAGAAATTGCTTTGCGGATGGGATTTGAATGAATTTGAAGCGAGACCGTACGCGCTGACATTCTCCGAAATTTCCAGAAGAACACCTACAGTCGTGTTAAGTCCAAGAATCGAAGCAGTACATGAAGAAGAAGAAAACAAATAGTTCTTTTCAGAACTGTAGGAGAAACAGTTCTTTTCAGAACTTTACACACACACATACACCGACATAAATAACAACTAACTCAAACACACACACACACACACACACACACACACACACACACACACACACACAAACACCGTAAACCCGCCTATCTCTATAAGATATGTCTATTCGCATCCGTGTACGCGTGCGTACGCGTATGTAAATATTCATATTCTTGGGGGTAGCATGTCCGAAGCCATGGAAAAAAGAGGTGACGGCGCTGTTTGTATACACACACACACACACTTGATCTTTTCCGCTCAATACTTGCAATAAGGTAGCCCTCAAAAGGGCTGTTTTGTTTAGTCGATCCCCATCGGGAGAGAGAGAGAGAGAAGAGGAGATTAGGAAAAAAAGGCTATGTTAAATTTTTAATTAGTGGAGTGGCGGGACCTTTACATGTTTTATCATGTTTTCTGACATCCTTTAATCTGCTCTTATTGTGTAGATTTTTAACTTTTGTTCCGCAAAATATGCAAGCTATTTTGTCCCGTTGGCCTCTGTAGTAGAACCCACTCCGAGCCAAATCTGTCTCCCGAAGCGCAGAAGAGTGTGGCCACAGGCAATATCTGTAGCTCACTTTCCCCGGTCCTTTTACTATTAAGAAGAACGTTTCTAGACGGGTACTGAAGTCCATGACTCCCTCTCTCACTATGAACGGTTTTGGAACGAGTGTATTATTCGTGCTGACATCTGGTGTGGCAAACATCTGGTGTGATGTAATACATCCGGTTGTGCGCAGTAGCGGTTAGTTAACTCCCACCACTACCATTCTCTCTCTCACTAATGTTAGAAACCAACAGTCGTTCATTGTAGACTCTTAGAACAAAACATGAATCACTTTGAACACGTTGAAGAGTTTGTTTTTGCCATGTACGACATGCGTTCAATTGTCGTACGTATATTTCGAGTTCTTCGCTTCGGTGAAGAACGGGTTACAGCACTTCGTGATCTGCAGACCACTCATCTTAGAATGACCAGACATTTTATGCGTGCAATCCAACTGCAGCAACAACCGTCCACATCATTCGGTAGCCAACAGATGCGCACTCGAATGCAGACGTTATACGATGCAATCAGCTGGCTGGCCGATCAGGAGGAGTACGGAGATGATGTCGACTGGATGAATGGGGCAATAGGCGTGCACTTAGCCTATGAAGACCTCGTTTCTACATCCCAAAACACTGGACGAGAAGAATAAAATCAGTTCTTTTGAGAACTACAAACACACACACACACACACACACACACATACACACACACACACACAAACACCGTAAACCCGCCTATCTCTATAAGATATGTCTATTCGCATCCGTGTACGCGTGCGTAAATATTCATATTCTTGGGGGTAGCATGTCCGAAGCCAAAAAGAGGTGACGGCGCTGTTTGTGACACACATACACTCACGATTAAAAATATTGTTCCTATATCGTCCTACTATCCTATCAATCATAATAAAATAAGGTATAGCCCGCATGGTTGTAGGCGAAGCCGCTCAAGAGCGGTAAATTAGGTAGCCCTGAAAAGGGCTGTTTAAAAGTCGATCCCCATCGGGAGAGTGGGTGGGTGGGTGGGTGTCTAGGGCGGGCCGTGCGCCTTCCGCACCCGATCGTGGTACGCAGAGAATCCGTCCGGAGTTAGGAACACCCTGCTTAATGTGTTGTCCTTTCCAGCGTTGTAGCAGTCAATCATATCCGTTAAAATACGACGGACGCTGACATATCGGATGCTGATCCAGTCTTCGTCGTACACCTTGCCGTACCAGAAACACACGTCGTCGTTGTTGAACATCATCGACCATCGATACAAGTGGCGCAGCAGATCGGATGGACCGTTGTTTGTCAGTAGTAGCGTGTTAAGTGTCACGCACCACGACTCTTTCCGCAGGCTGTTGCAATGGTATACACGTTCCATGCTGGAATGAGCGGTGATCGCGCGCGCGCGCGCCAGCCTGTCTCTCTCCCACCACTCTCTAGACATCGGGCGCCCGAGGCCCGACGCCCCGAGGCCCCCCCGACAAGCGCGCGCGCGCGTCGTTTGTTACGCGCTATACGCGTCGTCCAGCAGTCTGTACAACGTCGACCGATCCAAGTTGATCGGCGCGTTGAAGGCGAGGTATTCTTCGATCGATCGGATCGGTACGGATCGAAGGAAAAGTCTTTTCAGCGCCGCTCCGTCTGTCGCCTCCTCCTGCGTACCGATCGATCGATGTTCGATAAGTCTGTCGATCTCTACGTACCATTCCTGCAGTTGGCGGACGTCGTGTTCCGCGACGATCTCACGAGGTCGTCGGGGGTCCATACCACCACCACCACCACCACCACCACCGCTCACCGTCGAACGAACGACTGCGCTGACGTCAGACGGACCGGTCGTATTTATAACCACTTCCTGTTCCACATCGCCCGGGAGGCCGGAAGGCGGATGCGTTTTTTTTTACGTGCTCTCCCCCGTAGGCCTATTGCACGTGAACAGTGTTCATATTTAGCGTCCGCCACCACCACCACCGCTGCTCCAACAACACTTGTCCATGATCACTTTGGCGAACATGTAAACGAGTAAATTTTTTTTCCGATTGAGACGACGTTTGCGTGCGGATATCGCTATTAAACGTTCCGGGTCGTCGACGGCTGCTGCTGATGGTGGCATGGCAACTCTGTTAATCTCAGAATACACGAATGTATGGTTTTTGTTGACCGCCGCCGCCGCCGCTGTAGTTTTTATGCATGATTATAGAGAAATTTGTACAAAAACGACCTTGGAGGTAATCTGTAGTGCTGTGGTAAGCGATGTCCGACCGCTCTGTCGTTTCGTGCGCTACCAATAGCGGCCTTGTTGCCGGTCCGTCTACAGTATCGTATCCGCCGTCGTACACCATTCTTTGAAACCGTTGTTGTTTCCTTATAGCCTCGTAAACCGTGACGTTTAGCACATTGTTGCCACCTGAACTTGCGAGCCTATTCAAAGTGCCGTCGTCCAAATCCAATTGAGTCGAATCGTTCAATTTGTACGCTCTTACGCTACCGTCGTCGTCGTCGTCGTCGTCGAAACCGGAAAATATAATTGTTTCTCTTCCGATTATGTTGATATGACCGTTTTCAGTCTTGAACTTGCACCAGTACCTTTTCTCGCAGTTTTTAAAGCTCACACACACTTTCACGTTATCTCCACCCGCACTAAACTCGTGCCGGCAGAGGTCGACAATGAGTACGTTGTTCGCGTTCAAAGTATAGTTTGTCGGATTGTAGAGCTTATCTCCCACTTTGACGCGTACGTCACGTACCGTGTTCATGTTGACGGTGCAATGATCACCCGTCGACTGACTTCCAGTTCCACACCGCCCACAAGAGGCCGGAAGTATGGCGCGTTTTTTTTAACGTGCTTTCCCCGATAGGCCTAATGCACATATGATTTTTTTCTTTTTATGAATAAATTATAACCGTGGTATAATGACATCAAACTCGATCGGAATGTTGCGCACGTAATATTTAACACAGGCAATGTGCCAGTCATAAAAGTCTCCGCACCACGCACACACCACTTTGTTTATCGTCGTATCGTAGTGAAAACCGGCTTTGGCCAACTCTTCGCAATTGCCGCCCGCCGGAAGTCTCGTCGACGAGGCGTCCATCAACGATTGCAAACGGTTACTTTCACGCGTATAGTCGTACAGTTGTTTCAACCACTCCATGTGGAAAACGGCCGATTGAAGGGCGCACCGTACACCGTTGGCGTGCACCGGACAGGACAATGTGTCATCGTTGAATGTTGGTTTTGGCGCCGTGTCCGGTATCTGTTTCACATTATTGTGAAACCTTTGTAAGAAACGCACCTTCTCCAAACCTTTGGTGTATATCGTATGAAAGTACGCGCAAAGCTGCTTCATCGCCGCCTCGGAATATTCTACGTCACCGTGTTCCCATTTAATGTAGTGGTAACGGGTCTCAAGCCATTCGACCGTCCGTCGATGGCTCTTGTCCAACAGTGTTTTCGCGTATGGCGGACGGAAAAACAGATGGGTAAAGTGTTTCCGCTCGTCGACCAGCACCAGCTCTTTGACGATAAAATCATTGCGGTTGTCACGGAACGCGTGAAACTCGATCACACCGCAACCACCTGCCATGTCGAGCGAAGCCGAAGGACTGAGCTTACATCAAGCGGGTGACTTGGGTGGTCAGCGGAGTGTACTGCACAACCGAATCGTAAATGATGATACAATAAGCGGTGGTGTTTGCTGGGATGTTTGTGTTCGTTTCAAACTCCAAGCGGATGTCGACCGCACCGACCTTGAGCGATTCGTTTTGGCGCGAGCAGTCGATGAAGACTAAAGGCGTCTTGGTAGAAAATGTCGCCAGCGACAGGGATGGTCCTTCCTCGTCCCGCCCGTAATAGACGTTTATGAAATTGCAGTACCAGTTGTAGAGCACCGCCTTGTTACCCATAAGGTTCATATACGGATAATACTGTTCGTTCAGGTGTAACCGTACGTTCTTGAGATCGCAAAAGTCAAAGTACGAATTGTTCACGGTCTGGTTGTTTTTACGCCCCGTCTGGAAGGCGAGCACTACAAACCGCGGCTTTTCCATCTGCGTGGTGGTCTTCACCACCCAGTTGTGATGCGTGGCGGTGGGCAGTACGGGATACTCGTATATCTGCCAGGTGCGAAACGGCATAGCAATCGGACGGTCAACGTCCGTCATCTTCAGGAGGTTGCGGCGGTAGGCGTCCTCCACCGACACGTAGGGTACCACCCATTGCAATTTTGTAAGAGTAAAGGTCACTTTATTCGTCGCCGCCTCTGTAACAACCACATTAGCGTCGTTCGATCCGCGCAGCAGAGTGAGTTTTTGGTCCACATTCAGTATGATTTTTCCATAGTCTTCCGCCCAACCCATCAACATTCGCAGCGGTGTGCAGAAAGAGAATTTGTTATCGGTGACGGTGATCGGATCGGCCCCGATCTTCCACCCGGCGTTCTCCAATGTGTGCTTCTGACTCAGCCGCGCCGACAGTATGTTCTTCACGGTGGTCGTCACACCCACATTTTTTGTTCGGTCCACTACCATACCGCCAATCTCGTATCGTATCTCGTCAAAGAGGTAAGCTACCGGATTGTTTACCAGTTGCACGTCAGCCGCGGCCGCGGTCGCGGTCACCGCAGTCACTGTACCTTCCACGTAGATATAACTTTTGGACGGAAGTGTGTACACGTCTTGTTGGTGTATAGGAATCGTGATTTCATCGTTGTTGTTTAATGTCTGCGAGGCGTACGGTAGATGTACGTGCTCTTCAAACTTTTGCACGGTATCGTCTATTTCGTACTTGTCGCTTACACCCAAAATCGACGACATATTATTCCTGTTGTTGGTGCTGCTGCTGCTGCTCCTGCACTATGAATCCTATTCGACGGAGAAACGCCTTGTTCTCCGGTGTCAACTCAGCCGTTGTCGTACGGCTACTGACCGATTTTACCGGTGCACTGACCTCCTTGGACGACTTGAATACCAGTCCCATTTTTATACCGCTGCTGCTCTTCGACGCAAATGAAGACGTAGCGTGATGGTTTCTCCGCGAAAATTTATCAGACGTCCGTCCTGATCCAACAACCGTACTGTAATGTGGTGGATACGATTCGTGTTCACCGGTACGTATATCACGGTGGGCGGTGACTCTACTATTTTGAAGCCGGGCGCTACGGACGGAAAAAACTCATGGATCGTGTGTCCTTCCACTCCGTTGCTGTAAGACCCGCGGGCGATATTACATTCTACACGTATCGTGCTCACCTTTATTATGGACACGGGATGTTGAGAAGTGTGCTTTTTGTTGGCTTCCAGCACGACCCTGTCGTAGCCCAGCAGCGATCCGATAGAGTTCGGTACGCTAAAGTCGATCTTCTGGTTCGTTTCGATTTCACATTTCAAAGTGTTGTTGTTTGCAATCAGTTTTATCTTTTCTCCTTTCGCCAAACGATCGATGATATAGTTGTTGATGTCATTGATCTCGTACGAACCCTCGGGCAGTAGTATGCGTTTGTCGGTGTTGCTGTACGCAAAACAGTTGTTCACGCCGTCTTCCACGTTCGGTATCGAATTGTAGGTGGACAAGTTGATCAGTCCGATTTCCCAGTCGCCGACCAACTCCAACGGAGGGAAGAGATCGCACGTTAAAACGCTTTGGTTATGGCTCAGGCAAAACATTGTCGTTGTCGTCGTCGTCGTTACTCGTGTGCATCCGACTCGATACTAACGCAACACGCTCGCCAAAAATAAGAGGCACAGGTGTCCGCATATCACAGTGTCTAACGATTGGTAGTTTGAGTAATTGTAAAAAACGCTGGTCTGCTGGCCAAAGTATTGGATCAATTCTTCGGGCGGTGGTAGGTTACCGAAGCTGTCAAAGTAATTGATCACCGTACCTTGTTTCCGGTAGCACACCCAATGCGTTCCCGGTCCGCGAACACTGTCCAGATTGACGATGGCAATTTCATTGCGAAGCGGACGCGCGGGCAGCCGGTCTCTCATGTACACTCCGCGCAGTGGAATGTTCAGTGCTCGCGCATAGTTAACCAAGTCGATATTGGTTAGCGGCGACGGCGAGGATGTTTTTTTTTTCTTCCACCGCCGCTCTTCGGGTACGGACGTAGGTACAGACCTTTACCCACCATAGACTTTAGACGGCGCAGTGCGGCTAACGCCGCTCTCGTCGTCTTATTTTTTTTCCCACGAACTCTTCTTCTCCTGAGTCCACCACCCATTTTGGCTTTGGTTTTCATGAGGTTAGTGACTGTCCAAGCGGCCGCTTTTTCCCCTAAACTCGCGTCCTTCGCTTTCACTCGTGTCCAGGCGCGTTCCGCCAATTCTTTGTCGGCGACCGCTCTGTGCGCTGTATCGCTGTACTTGCTATAAGCTATATCGTGCTGCTTGCACGCTGCGTCCAACGGATTTATGCCCGGGTCACCTCTCCGCAACCGCTTTTCCAATTTGGTGCCCGGTCCGCAATACTGGTATCCGGGTATATGTAGCTCGACGGGTAGCAAGTCGACCGCTTTGTTCAACACAGTTCCCGCAACGTCACCGATTCCTTCGACAGCGCTGCTTATTACTTTTCTCGCGACCGATGTTAACACTCCAGATCCCGTCTTTAAACTGACTGATTTCCGCTTGTACCGTCTACTCCGTTGTTTTCTGATGCTCCGTCGTCTGGTCATTACTAGAAGATGCCTTCGGGTCAAACTCTACAGAAGGACTGAACTTATCGGGGTCATTACTAGATGCCTTCGGGTCAAACTCCACAGAAGGACTGAACGCATCGGGGGGATGCAGATAAGTCTCACCTCTGTTGTAAAACGCGATCTTCTCGTCCACAATTGTTCTGATTTTATCTTCCATTTCTGCACGTAATGATATCGCCGACTCGACCAACGGTTCGACTCTTTTGAATGCTCCTTCTATCTGCTTGATGGCTTCCAATTTATGGTCGTGCATTACACTCTTCACATAATGCTCCATATCAGCATATGACTTCTTTGCTTGCTCTTCGTAATGAGATTTTAATTTTACGTATACATCCACAATTTGCTGTGCCAGTTCGTTGTGTTTCATCACAGCAAAGCTGTTAATTTTCTGCTCCGTTTTCATAAGCGTATGAAAATTTACGGCATCGTGGTCTTTCATCTGTTCCCTGTTAGCCACATTGCGCAACGATCGGTGCTCCATGTCGAATTCACCGTCACCGGTCAATTTGAAACCTTCGCCGGGCGGCCCACGCGCCGCACCACGACCACCGCCCTCATACCGTCCGAATTTGTCTACACTCATCTCAACACTGATACAGAAATCTTCAGATCACCACCCTCAATAACACGTCTCTCTCGCAGTTCCTCTATGATCGACGCGATCTCCACGTCATGACCAGTGTGTCCGGCCTCCTTGGACGAGATCAGTAAGCGCAGACGATCACATATTTCGTTTACATTGTCGTAATACATGTATTTTACCGGAGCGCTTGAATGTTGGATTGACATTCCTTTTCCCGTTTTCGACTTACTGGTCGGCGGGAAGATTTGTGAGATTACTTTTTTATACTTGCTGCTCGAGTTACGTTTCACCCGTCCCAGCCCATCCAGGTGCGCTTCACTGATTGAAAGTATCTGTTTGTAACGTCTCAAGTCCCTATCTTTGTACCCGACCGGATTTGACTTGAACAGCAGTTCGTACAGCCCACGGGTACCGACGAAAAACTGTTTACCATTATCCAAGCGTACTTGATCTCCATCGAACGATATAACCGAATCACCAATTTGCCACCGCTCGGTGTTCGGATTAAAATGTATACCGTATGTATGGTCGAACTCGCTTCTATTTGTCGAAGTGTTGGCCATATTGGTGTATTTCTTCGCAAGCGCTCCCATTCGTCCGTAATCGAACGGTTCGTCCTTCGGCTGCTGCTGTTCTTCTTCTCCTTCTTCCTTTTTAACTTCTACTTTTTCATCTTCGATTTTTATTTTCGTAGCAATCTCCTGCAGCGGTTCTATAAGCGGTCTCAATTTCTTCGCCATGACACGATCGGTTTGGAGCTCACCTTGTTGCATAGCTCTGTGCTTTCGTTTTATCGATTGAGTCAGTCGATCAATGTCCATAGCCACTTGTTCTCGTGCCGACGTCATATCGACTAATGAACGGAATGGTAGGTAGATACCTAGAGACCAGACCGTAGGTACCTAGAAATCTGATTGTAGGTACCTAGATACCAGACCGTAGGTACCTAGAAATCTGACTGTAGGTACCTAGATACCAGACTGTAGGTAGGATTAGACGTTCGCTGGTACATCGAATTGAACGTTTCTGAAAAACAGCGCTCTTCGCTTATGTTTGTGTAGAAATCGTAGTACACGGTGCAGATGAGTCTCGATTACTTTACTTTTAACCCCTTTCATACTACCGTAGTATTTTGTCACCGTATTATCGGCAGGATAAATTTTCTTTTTCGTAAGCAATGACGAAAACACAGCGCTTCTTTTCACTCCGTCTCGATACTCTGCGATTTCGGCAATCACCGTATTATCCTTTACCGGCAGGTCGGCCATATATCGCTTCAGTTCTCGGATTGGACGTTGCACCGTCTTGTGTAGATGAATCAGAAAAGAATTCATTAACCAGAATTCGTCTGGATAGGCACCAACGTATTCGGTCCATTTGTGAAAAAGTCGGCGGTCGACCACTTTATACACCCTATCCACTCGGTCCCAACCCAACCCGAACAGGTGGCAGTATGGACGCAGAGTAGGGAGTGCAGCCTTCAGGAGCGTACAACTTAAAAGCCCTTGACCGCGACAATTGACAAGACCAAACTCTGTATTAGCTCGGCGTCTAGGTAGTGGGAGGATGTCACCGCTGAATCGAACGTTATAGCTAGGGTCCAGCACACATTTGTCACCGTACAAGCGCGCTTGTTTGTAGACGGTGACGGGCGATCGGATCGGAATCGTGCGTTCGGTGATCAAGATGCAGGATTGTGCATGATCGATGTCACAAGCATATGACATCATCTCCATAACTACAGTCACATAGTTCATTGAGCCGTGCGCGTTAATTAATGATATGTCGCTCCGCCCGCGGTACATGTTCGGCATCGGTCTAAAGCGTGAAATGAAATTCCACGGGTGACGTACGGTCGTCTTAAACATACAATCTGCGTAAAGGCAGAGTCGTAACGGAACGTTTTTCTCTTGACACTTGGCGATGAATTTCAACCATAGCGACTTGTTGTAAATCTTCCCGTCCGCTGTGATCATTACAACGATAATCGGTCGATGTGTCCGTCTCGGTGTCAGCGCGTGTCTCCAACATCTTGGGTGATATGCGCTCTTATCCCGCGTTCGGCTGCAGTAATTGCCACAGAAATTTTTCTTCTCTTCAAAATACCACGTGCAGAGGTTGGCTTTCGGACGCGTTTTTGGTGTGCGCGCCACCAGAAAGTGTCGTTGATCCGGATAGTTTGCTATCTCAGTCATGACTGAGTGTGATGAAACGATCGAATCCCACTCGGTACCTGCCCTTGTCCATATCACACTCTTTATTCACCACGATAAATCCATGCGTGTGATCGGACCACGCTCTTCTACATATTCGCTTGAACGCTTCGTACGTCATATCGGTGTTTACATGATCGTGGTACACATGTTTCAGGTTCCGGTCGTCCTGTCGGAACAGTATCAGTAGGTTTGCATTGTCACGTACCAGCTGTTTTGGAATGCGGCTGTAAGTCTGGCACAGGTAGAAGCTGTCCACATTGTTATGACGTCCCATGGCGAAATAGCTTCTTATGTTGTTTTGTTTCTCACACGCAACGTCATCGAAAATCATAACCGAATTCGGCTTGGCGTCGGCGGGACTGATCACCTCTTCGTTTTCGCTGCAGGCAAAGTATCCGATTTCCGGTACCTTAGCCATTATCTCGTGCAAAAATCTATATTTAGCTTGGTACAACGACTTGCTGAACACGTACAGGTTTTCAAAACATAGTCCGTTGTCGGCGAACAACAGGTTGAATACGGCATTGGTCTTACCACAGTTGGATGGACCGCACGCGATACACCTTATACTGTTCGGTAGTAAAGCGCTGTGTCTGCTCTCCATCTGGTCACCACCACCACCAATGTACTCGTCAAAATTCAATAGCGGTAATTTCGCCTTGTGTTGTACAGTGCGTATCTCCATTTGGAATGATCATCGTATGGAAATGCTCTCAGAGTATATCTTTTTTGTCGACCCACGAATCGTGTGTGGAATCGAATCCTAACCACCTGACCAGCACTTTGTCACCTCGTCGGCGTAGCACTTTCTCGACCAGGTACACGTCTCCGTGCTTCGCCTTGCTCAGTTCTTGTTCGTAAAACGCACCTTTCAACACTTCACCCCGTACATCACGCAAAAGATAAGTGGTGGGACGTGAAGGTTTAACCGTATCGACAGTGAATATTTCGTTGGTCCAATTGGGAAGATAGCCTTTGGCGAAAGTCTTCTTGTACTTACTGATTCTCACCTGATCGCCCACCTTGAATTTCGGCGGTACTTTTTTCCTATACGTAGCCTCGTTGATTGCACGCAACACTTTTTTTTCGTTTCTCTTCGTCACCTGGGCAGGTTTCATTTGTATAGTGCGGTGCACCGTGTTGTTGTATTCGGCGACCAACTTGGGCAGTAAATGCACCCACTTGTATGTACCTTGCGCCGTGAATTGACGCCACATCTTCTCTTTCAACGTTCGATTGAACCGTTCCACTATGGACGCCTTCTTGTCCGAGTAAGTGCTGTAGTGGTTTATGCTGTGTTTTTTAAATACTCCTTGTACGGTACTATTGTACCATTCCGTACCCTGATCGGTTTGAAAGTGTCGCGGCGTTTGATTAACGCTCTTCAATACCGTCCGCAGTGCGGCGGCCACACCGGCTCCGCCCTTGGTCTTTAGCGGAACGGCAAAAGCGTACTTGGAAAAACAATTGATAACGGTCATTATATAGCGGTAACCTTTGTTCACCTTGGCGTACGGTATCATTTCTACCAGATCGCCTTGATACAGATCGTCTACACCTTTCAGCTCGACCCTTCGCGTGGTGAAGTGACGTCGGGCCGGTTTGTGCAGTTCTTTCGCTATCTGCTGTCTCATGATGACTGAAACAGTTTTACTCTAAGCGTGAGTGGTATTGTAACAGAGAGGGCGGGGAGCGTGATGACAAGTCTGCTCTATTCCCATTTTTTAGGCGATACATTGTACTTCAAAAGTATATTGCGGAACTGATCCATAATCACACTATTATAACAGTTTATTCCAAACAATGTATAATCGATCTTGCCGGCTCGCAGGAGTTTACCCGAAAATTCGCTAAATTCGTACATGATATTCCCTTTGAAGAAGTAGAGTATTCCGTTTGTGTAGCGCAAAGCAGAGTCAAGACCGAGTGGAATTCCAGGAAATATTTTGGTAATCGTACCAAATTCACGTGCCGAAAAATCATTCTCGTCTATTTCGGCATAGAATATATCGTTGTATAGTACGTACGTCTTGCCCGTGTACGTATTGATGATGGTGTGTATAACACTCATTTCTGGTATACCGAATTGTTTCGCGGCCGAAACTGGATATCCAGTATCCAGTTGAAGGTTGTGCATATCAAATACGTACAATGTCCTCCCGTCTACTAACATGGCTACCTGTCCGTTCGGTCTTTGATACACCGCTGTAATGTTAAACTTTGATGGAAGAAACTTCAACCAGTCGGTAAGCACCAGTGGCTTTTTCGCATGATGAAACTCCCCGTCGATGTCCAATGACCATACAAATTTGTCGTGTAGAATGTAGAACCTATTGTTGATGACGACCATTTTCATCATGTTCTCGGTATACTGACAAACGTAGGCTTTCGGTTCAGAGCTATCACCACCAGTTGGTGGAGGAGTGGTACTGTTTCTTCGTGGTACAGTGGTGGCGGCTGTTGTAGCGGTAGTAGGCGGTGGTGTTGGTGGTGGTGGTGGTGGTGGTGGTGGAGGTCTCGGTCTTCCGTAAAGACTTTGAACGGCATTGATATCATCCTCTGCTAGACGAGTGTAGCCGCTGTAGTACGCATACATGACAGCACGTCTGTCGGTAGAGTGTTCGATTCCCAACGTGTGTCCGATTTCGTGTATCATCATCGATAAGAAATTGCTTCCTGTAGATGGTCGTTCCACATTATAATCCCATTGTTCATCCGCATCCACGTGAATCTCCACAGCACTGTTGTTTCTGGTGGGGAAAAACGCGTGTGCTAACGTTCCACCTCGTCCATCGAAACGGATAGGACACATGCCCATTGAAGGTGTCGCGTGCCTGTGAAGGATGAGTCTGTTTGATATAATAATATCAGGATTCACGATGCTCCGGTGGAATGTCAGTCCTGACGAATTTGACCAGATTTCAAACGCTCGTTCGGTTGCCGTCACCATTTCGGGTGTGGCCAAGCTATAATGCCATGATAAATTGTTTTTCCTCCACGGATACGGTGCGGTCCTATAGGCGGATGCCAAATCGAATACACCACATCTTGGTCGTGTCATCAAATAGGTGGTGTTCTCGTTCTCCGCTCCATCGATCGGTAAGTCATAAAATTCTTGGAATTGCTTCAAGGCGATTTTGATGGTTTCTGGGTCGATGAGTGAGACGTTCGTCTCTGGCGCTAGATACCCGAATGTTTGGAGGTATTCTATGGTTGTTGTAGAGATGGACGTCGTCGCAGAAGCGAGACCGACACAAAAGACGACCACTATCAACGGTGTCATGATTACAACTGACCGGGGTTTGCACGACAACCCGTTGAGGTCTTGCACGCTACGCAGAATCTCTCTGAGACCTACGGATTCAGCGCGCGGGTGGAACCTCGCGCCGGCGCGGGGCGTCGGGCCTCGCCGGGGTTTGCACGACAACCCGTTGAGGTCTTGCACGCTACGCAGAATCTCTCTGAGACCTACGGATTCAGCGCGCGGGTGGAACCTCGCGCCGGCGCGGGGCCTCGGGCCTCTGACCGCCCGGCGCGCGCGCATCACGTGATCCGGCAAATTATTTTCATACCACATGGTGGATGTAGATTGTGAGGGCAGGTGTAATTTTATACCGGATGCAGATGCTTGTTAACTAAAGTCGAACACCAGATGGTGGCTATTAGTCACAACTGGCACACTTAATCAAATTGTCATGTGGGCGTGTATAGAAGAAAACAGTGTGCAGATGCTTGTTACTTAGTCTAACACCAGATGGTGGCTATTAATTGTCATGCGGGTAGTGAGCATGTGTTGGTAAGTGAACTGTATTCCCACCACCCGTCCTGCAGATGCTTATTAGACGAAGAACAGGTGGTGGGTAATCGTGTGGGGCGTAACGACATTCCTAACATTCCCGCTTCGCCGCCGGCGCGGGGCGTCGGGCCTCGGGACTCTGCCCGCCCGGCGCGCGCGCATCACGTGATCCGGCTGGAGCGCCCTGATTGGTCGAAGGCGTGGTCCCCCCCGTTCGAGACGACCCCCCCCCTCCCGCGGGTGGGTCACCTCCCTCCCCTCCACCGGGTGCCACGTGATCCGGCTGGAGCGCCCTGATTGGTCGAAGGCGTGGCCCCCCCCCCCGTTCGAGACAGACGACCCCCCCTCTGGACGCTGTGCTCTGATTGGTCGAGGGCGTGGCACCGGCGGCGATGCAGGAAGAACTCTGCGTTGACCCCACCAACTCTCTAACTCTTAACACAAAAAACAAGATGGCGTCAACGCAGGAAGCGCGGGGCCTCGGGACTCGGGCCTCGGGCCTCGGGACTCTGCCCGCTCGGCGCATGCGCATCACGTGATCCGGGCGGAGCGCCCTGATTGGTCGAAGGCGTGGCCAGGGGCGTGGCCTAACACTCAAGACAGATTCCCAACTCTTAACACAAAAAACAAAATGGCGTCAACGCAGTATCCCCCCTTACACACTACTGTGGTAGAAGTCAATAGTATGGCATAAGACACTAGATGATAGAAAAGGTATGGCGCTTCCAAGGACTACCACGAATCTAATTACCTAGTTTGTCATAATGAATATTATTTATTACATCCATTAAAACAAAAATTGCTTCTTAAAATAAAAACAACCTAGATTCTTATTACAAAATAGTTAATTTAAAATAAAATAGAGAGATAGATCTTTAACAGATATGATACAGGAGTTAAAAAAATATATATTAAGGTTTATGTATAACAGATACTTATGTACAGATACTTAAAATAATATGGTGTGAAACACTCACACAACTTTCTCTTGCCAATGCAAATAATTAACAATATAACCTAACATTAGTAATAAAACATTAGAAATAAACCAAAAAACTAATCTCAATATACATAATCTAATTTTAATCATCAGAGAAAGACGCAAAATGAAAATCAACCTCAGTTTGGCTTAAAAATACGGAAAATCACTGTTTCACGCTAAACTAGGCTCTGTAGAGAAAAATGCTCTAAATAAAAATTGTAGATTGTTTTATTTCCTATAAATTTTATTATATACACTTTTGTCGTAAGATACTAAGGCCGAAATCTAAAAGAAATCGATTTTTCACACGTTTTCGTGAGAAAAAAACAGAAAACTGCTAATTACTGCTAAACTAAAAGGTTATACAAAAAAATGTTTGAAATAAAAGTTGTAGGATTTAAAATTCTCTACATTTTCTATTATATAAAATTTTGCGCTTAAATGCATATTAAAGCCGTAATCTTAAAAAAACAACGTTTTTACGTGAAAACAGCCTCACCAAGAATTTCAGCAAACATGGCGCCTACCCTATCTTGTCGAAAAAAAATTTGAATAAACCAGGCGATTTTAAAAAAAATCGTACGACCAGTTTTTGAGAAAATCACAAAAAAGTGAAAAATTACACGAATAAACTACTACTTCTGGTTGACCGATTTTGATGAAAATGTTCGTGTCGGGTCGGGTAGTGATATGTAGCTAAAGTTCTAAGTTTCAAGTTTGTATGATGTTTTGTTCTTGAGATATTCTGTTCACACACACATACACACACACACACGCGCGCGCACACACACACACACACACACACGCACAGACCAATCGCCAAAAACATGTTTTTTGGGTTCAGGGGGGTCTGAAAACGTGTAGATCCGGTGAAAATTCGATTTTTTAAAATCGACATGAAAACAATACTTTCCTTCCTATAATTATATTCATATAGGCAAGAGAAAGTAATATATTAAGGTTTATGTATAACAGATACTTATGTATAGATACTTAAAATAATATGGTGTAAAACACTCACACGTCTTTCTTGCCAATGTATTTGTTTTTATTTGACCCGAAAGGCTGGTTTGAACCTGTAGAGGTTTTACTAAGTAAAACGAAGAGTAAAGTAGTTTATAATTGCCTTCCTCACTGAATGGCAAAGCACGCTTATCACCATGCCAGGCTCTTTGAACAGCACATATTTTCCTCTCTGCGAATTACACCTTCACTTCATTCACCACAGGGTCTGGCTGTATAATGAAATTCATCACTTTCAGAGGAGATAACTCTGATTAGTGTGTTTTACAACTCTACCTATTCTATTTTTAAATGATTCAATCATTTAATTAGCTGATCATGTGATAAGAAACAGAACTATTTATTTTAGCCCTGCAACTAACAGATACTTTGATACTCCACCTGTCTGTTATGAGCAGTGCCAATTTATTTAATGAACAATGCAACCGATGTTTAATCATGGGTAAATGACGCAAAATTAAAATCAATCTTTGTAGAATTTTAAAATTCGGGATATTTCTATACCCTAATTGACGCTAAACTAGACTCTGTTGAGAAAAATGCTTAAAATAAAAGTTGTAGGTTTTTACATGTTCTTCAACTTTGATTATTTACACTTTTGTCGTAAAATGCATGCTATTTTTTTGAAATATTTTGACAAAACCGCCGATAATCAGTAATTGTCGCTTAACAAGTGTTGTAAAAAATGTTTGAAAGACAACTTGAAGGTTTTTAAATTTTCTACAACTTTAATTAACCCCCCAATCTTAAGAAAAAAACAGTTTTTACTACGAGAGCACAGCCTCCCTAATAATTCCAGCAGACGTAGCACTTATACTCTCTTGTAGAGCAAAAATATGTAGTAAATGAGGTGATTTTTAAAAATACCATTGTAGAACTTGTTCTTGAGAAAATCACATGAATTAACTACAACTTACAGTTGACCGATTTTGATGAAAATATTCGTGTCGGTTCTCTTATAATACCGAACGTAATTTTCAAGTTTCAACTTCGTCCGCCTTACTGTTTTAAGGGGAATGTGGATTCCTATCCTAAGCAATGTTAATGTTTGTACCTTTTCCTCAGCAACCACTACAGCTAGAGCTACAACTTTCTTTTGTATGAAAGGCCACTCTTTGGTACATAATTAAAATGTGCAGCATTTAATTCTGGTAAGAATTTTGATTTTCGCAATTTTTTTTTTAAAGAGACCATTTTTTCATCGAAAAATCACTGAAAAAATGATTTTTCTCCCACAATTTTCAATATTTTTAAAACCGGCACTTTCAATCAATAGAACTGGACGATTAACATACTCCATAAAAATTTCAACCTTGTAATTTTTGTGGAAGCTGAGAAAAAGATACAAAGTTCTAAAAATGACGTTTTGAGATATTCGCGTTTTAAGTTTGAGAAACAAAAACACGAGTATAAACAAAGACAGACCACAACTAAAGTAGTGAAGGTGATAAACTTTTAGGTTATAGTGCCAACCTATGAATAAATAAAAGAGAGACGGCAGTATGAAAAAATAGTATAATAAATTACAGTAAAATATTAATCGAAAGGGAAAATTATTTTGTAAAATTTCATGACAAATGGCATAATTACTTAAACATAAAATCACAAAATAATTAATATTTTCTAGTTGGCATAGCAACATGATTCCAACGCCATTTTAATAAAGCGCACATTTTAAACTATATTTCTAACGAAAAAACGACATATCAATTTTTTTTTTATTTTTGATTCCACACTCCCCTTAAGATATTTTGCTCACACGCACGCGCACCCGCGCGCACACACACACCTATACACACAGACCAATCGCTAAAAACATGTTTCTTTTGCTCAGGAGGCCTGAAAATGTGTATATCCGGTGAAAACTCGATTTTGGAAAACCGAGAAGGAAACAATACTTCCCTTTATATTCACACAAAGCAAGAGAAAGTAAAAATTTCTTCTTAAAATTAAGTAACAAATTCTGATAACAAAGAAGTTGATTTCAAATAAAATAAAAAGATAGACCTTTAATGGATATGACAAAGGAGTTAAAAAATATATATGGTTCGTGTATAACAAATACCTATGAATAGACACTTAAATATAACATACTTTTAAATAACATCTACTAATAAATACAGTAATATGAAATATATGAACACTATTCATATGAAGAAAATATATTTTAAATACACTTGAAAATATTAGTTTCTCCAAAGACGTACTGTAGATACATATAAACTACAATGTGATATGAAGATATAAATTTAAATTCTGTATTAACAATAATCTTCTGAAGTAGGCCTACGTAATACAGTTGCTGTAAATTCATATGTAAAATTATCATAAATTAATTTTGATTAATGATTCTTTGAAATATATTTTTAAATGTAATCTTATAGCTAATATAGAATTTAAATCAACAGTGAAAGCTATAATCCGTAATGAATTATTAGGTTATATTTTAAATTATATAATTTAACATTTGAATTTAATACATAACTTTATCATTTATAAATGCCTATAAAAGAGGGTTGACTCCGCAAGAATCTCCACACACACATCATCAACTTTTTCCTAAACAAAAAATTTCAGCCCCACTGGATTAAAGTAACGGACATGAACGAAATCCAAACCTCACTTGAAGACCTGAAAAAAAAATTCAAAAAAACTACAAATTGAACAACACAAGACTTGAACAGAAAAATCCGACCAAACGACAGAAAATCGTATATTCCGACGAAGAACGCCAGAAGAGATCAGAAAGATTGAAGGAAAGAAACGTCAGGAAAAGTACTCCAACACGACAAAAATCTGCTGTGAAACACACGAAACTTTCTCTTGCCGATGCAAATAATTAACAATAAACCTAACATTAGTAATAAAACATTAGAAATACACAAAAACTAACCTCAATAAACATAACCTAATTTTAATCGTGTGTGAAAGACACAAAATGAAAATCAACCTCAGTTTCGTTTAAAAATACAAAAAAAACACTCTTTCACGCTTAGTTAGGCTCTGTAGAGAAAAAATACTCTCAATAAAAGATGTAGATCATTTAATTTCCTATAAATTTGATTATATACACTTTTGTCGTAAAATGCATACTTAGGCCGAAATCTTAAAAAATCAATTTTTTCACACGTTTTCGTGAGAAAAAAACAGAAAATCGCTAACTACCGCTAAACTAAGCGTTATACAAAAAAATGTTTGAAATAAAAGTTGTAGGATTTTAAATTCTCAACAACTTTTATAATACCTATACGTTTTTGCGTTTAAATTCATACTGCCGCAATCTTAAAAAAAAAATTAAAAAAAAAATATTCGTGGCACCAGTTTTTGAGAAAATCGCAAAAAAGTGATAAATTACACGAATAAACTACTACTTTCGGTTGACCGATTTTGATGAAAATTTTCGTGTCGGGTTCGGTAGTGGTACGTAACTTACGTTTCAATTTTCAAGTCGTGCCGTTCTTGAGATATTCTGTACACACACACACACACACACACACACACACACACACACACACACACACACACACACACACACACACTCACAGAGACCAATCGCTAAAAACATGTTTTTTGGGTTCAGGGGGTCTGAAAACGTAAAGATGGGGTCAAAACTCTATTTCGAAAAATCGACATGAAAACAATACTTCCCTTCCTATATATTCATATAGGCAAGAGAAAGTAAAAATCTAAATAAGATTTTTCTTCTTTAAACATTAAGTCTACGTTTTAGTGGACGCCAAATAAGCTTGCCGGTTTTTTGAGTGCGCAGAAGGTTTATTTTGTTAATGGCACGCTCGGTTGCATGAGCGACTAGTGAGGGTTAGTGCTGTACTAGCTGAGATCAGAGTCACGTCGCTCTCGCAACGTTATAAAATATCAGCTAACCTGAAAACATTAGACTGCAATATGTTGTATGTGGAATGCGTTAATTGTTGCACACAATGTTTATAATAATTGAATGTTATTTAAATCGCTAATAGATGATAATTTACATCGTTTAGAACATGTGATTTAATAGGCACTGTTCTGTACTAAGACATGAAATCTACCGACTGAATCCTAACTGTTCGTGCAGCTATAGTCCAGCCTCTCTTAGTTTGCTCCTAATGTAAACAAATAATGACGTCACTGAGCATGCGCATTTTATCAAAATGTGTACAAAAGTAACAACAAAATACTTTCAAAAGTATTTAAATACAAAATACTTTTAAAAGTATTTTTTTAAATGAAATTGTTAGGCCTACATCATATCATGACTGATGTTTTTAGTACTTTAAGTACTTATAATTTTAAAAAAATAGTTAACTTAATAGGAATACAACATCCGTAAATTCAAAGACTCTAGCGTGCACCCTGTAGTAGCTGGCTTTGGTTTGTTGACAGTAGGAGCAAACTAAGAACGGCTCAACTGTACACCGGCAAGCTTATTTGGCATCCGGTCTGATAAAGAAGTTTTGTAGAAAATACGTGCTATTGTTTTCATTTCTTTCCATGAGTAATAATTTGCACTTCTATGTATACTACTATGTGCCACGTAACGGATAACAGAGTCTATGTACTTAATATTGTATTAAGAGGAGTTATACAGTAAAAACATTTTTTATTCTCTTTAATGTTTTATTTACAAATTTTAACAATTATAAACCTAGTAAACCCACCGGGTTGGTCTAGGGGTAACGTCGTTGCCGCTAGTCAGCTGTTTAACAGCTGATTTTCGGAGACGAAGGTTCGTGGTTCAAATCCCAGTAAAGGTAGTTTACTTTTATACGGATTTGAATACTACACAGTGGTTACTGGTGTACTTTGATGGTTGGGGTTCAATTAATCATACTTTCTCAGGAATGGTCGGCCTGAGTCTGAACAAGACTACACCTCATTTACACGTCATACACATCATCCTCATCTCATTGGGTCATGGGGTTGCTTATTGTTCTAAATTGAACAGATTGCAACGTACACACATTAAGAATAAAAAAAAGAAAAAACTAGTAAATGCGATGATTTCATGACGATTGTGTTTGTAGGGTATGATAAAGACAGGCATGAGAGGGTTAGGCATTCATTGGTGATTCCGAAAAATTATTGTTGTCAAAAATCTTCTGAAATATGAATAAAATTTATTCCACAATCTTTTTTCTGTCTCGCAGGACATCCAGGTAAGATGTAAAAATCGTTTTTTTGTGACTTCGTGAAACATTTAAATTTTTTTAAAAGTTAGTATCAGTAAACAGAATAAATTGTTTATTAATCTATCTGTGTGTTGTTTTTTAAAAGTATAATATTTTGTACGATTTTTATATTCTAAAAATCTGTTGTGAAACACTCACACGACTTAATCTTGACAATGTACTAAATAATGAAAAATAACCCTAAATTTAATCATTGTGGAAATTGAAAAATCAACCTATGTCAGACTGATTTTAATGAGAACCCTACGGAAAATCACGGAAACAAAAGTTGTAGGATCAATTGAACCCAAAACCCCTGAACCCAAAAATCGTGTTTTTAGCGATTGATCTTGTGTGAACAAAATATCTCAAGAATGGAATAGCGTACGTAGTTGAAATTTGAAAGTAAGTTAGGTACCACTACAGGATCTGACACGAACATTCTCATCAAAATCGGTCAAACGGTAATAGTACCTAAATTATTTGTGCGATTTTCATTTTAATGCAATTTTGTTTCAAAACTGGGTCCTACGATTTTTTTTAAAAGTCTGCTCATTTACTACATTCTTCACGCTGTACAAGATACGATAAAAGCCATGAATGCTGATATTCTTGGGAGGCCCGTACTCTCGTGGTACATGTTTTTTTTTTTAGACTGCAGCCTTAATGTGCATTTTAGAACAAAAGTGTAAAGCTACAATCAATATTGTAGAATATTTTTAAACCTATATTTTTTATTTCATACTTATTTTTGTACAGTGCAAAATTTAGCGCCAATTAGTGATTTTCTGTATTTTGCTCATTAAAATTAATAAGATGCCCATAATAGACAGGTGAAGTGTCAATTTATTTACACTCAATCTGTTCGATGCAGGGCTAAAATAAATAATTCTGTTTCTTATCACATGATCAGCCAATTAAATGACTGAATCATTTAAGAACAGAAGAGGTAGAGGTGCAAAAGACACTAATCAGAGTTGTCTCCTCTGAAAGTAATGAATTTCATTATACAGCCAGACCCTGTGGTGAATGAAGTGAAGGTGTCATTTGCAGAGTGGAAAATATGTGCTTTTCAGAGGGCCTGGCATGCTAATAAGCGTAATTTTTCACTCAGTGAGGAAGGCAATGGTAAACCACCTCACTCCTCGTTTTACTTAGTAAAACCTCTAGAGGTTCAAACCAGCCTTTCGGCTGATGACCTAAACAACAACAAAATTAATAAAGTAATGAAATTTTTTAAATATTGAAGCCTTAGTTTGCATTTTATAACGAAAGTGTATCAAATTATGATTTGAAGTTGCTATAAAAAAATTTTAAAACAACTATTTTTCCAAGATAGGTTATTTATTTCATTTTAAATTGTTTACTAAGATGATTAACATAGGTTATAAAACTTTTCATAATTTTCATTAGCAAGAGAAATTCGTGTGAACGTTTCACACCAGATTTTTTAATTTTATTAAATACCAACATTAATTTAGTATGTTGTAACTTTCAAAATCTTTGAAATATGTTACCTACTACTATTTTATTTTATATACGAAACAATAATGTTTATTTAACCAAGTTGTTATTTCAGACAATTTATCTATACTGTTATTTATCAAAAATCGTTTATCCAGTTTGTTACGACGCAAAGACGATTCAAATAATAACATTTGAATTGTCTTAACAATGATCTACAAATAATCTATTATTTATTGAGAACATTTTATGTATTTAAAAAATATATTCCAATGTATTTATCTTTCTTATAATCCAATATAGTGTATGATTTATATCACTGTCTGTGATTCGTTTTCAAAGTTTTGTAACAAAAGCTTTATGTAATAAAGATTTATAAACGTTTTTAAAAGCTTTATAACAGTGTTAGGTTTGCATATACCGATAGGTTAGATATACAGTACAACCTTGGTTATCCGGACTAATAGATATCAAAGGCAATCCGGTTAATATGAGTATATAATAAGCAAAACAAATCATTAAATAACCAGATTTACGATAGGAAAAACTATGTTCTGTAACAAAATTACACTAGAGTTGTTTAAAACACATTAAAATCTATTTAAATAAAATTCGATGTATGTGTGAGTGTAAGTTCCCCTTCATCTCTTAAATTATTGAACCAATTTTCATTCAGTTTTTTTATGTTGTAACTATGATGTCTGTGCAGGTTTTAGGCTATTGAAACCCTTAAAAAAATAGCCCTAAACGGTTGAAAATAATTTTTATATCCTACATTAAGGCTTTTATGGGGTTAGATATCTGCTGATTTTAAATCAGCTGATGTGATTCAAATAAAGATTTGTCATAAATAAAATCATATGGTTTAGCAAATAGCGACGTGGTGCTAAGGATCAGCTGGTGACAACATTACATGATAATTTTATTGTATTTTATTATGTAGATACGATTTTGTATTGTTGAGTATTCTTTAAAAGTTAAGTTCCGTGTTTCTTTAATTTGTTTTAATTTTCTTTTAATTGGTGAGTGATCAATTGCTTTGATATTTTATTTTGACTTTTATTTTATTCAACGTAAACTTAAGTTTTGGTTTTGACAATTTTTTTTGTGGTTGTTTTTTGTTTTGTTAAATTTTCAATAATGCCATAAAAAAACATCACTAGGAAGAATATCTTCAAAAGCAAAAAAAAAACTTCAAAAAGCAAGAACTGCTGAAACGGAGGAAGAACAAGAATCTCGCCTATTTTTCTGCTTTTTTCTGCTACATATTTTTAACGAAAGTGATTACACCATTTTTCGCGTGCAAAGTCGCGACGGGGAATGCTAGTTATATAACAATAACTTTTCTTAATAATGAATTGGTCCACTGTATTGTTTATCAAATACGTGTGGCGTTTGAATGGACCAATAGGCTTATATGAAATGCTTCGCTTGATAATACAAGGCAAGATTCAGGGGAAGAGAGATGTGGGAAGAAGAAAAATTTCTTGGTTGAAGAATCTTCGCGACTGGTTTCGCTGTGCTTCAGCGGAGATGTTCAGAGCTGCGGTGTCCAAAGTCCGAATGGCCATCATGATTATCAACCTACGGTTGGAGAGGCAACGTTTAGAAGAAGAAGAAGAAGAAGAAAAAAGAAGAAGAAGAAGGAACGCTATTGTAATGTATTATGTAATTAGATAACGAAAATTTGACAATACATTTTGAACATGTTTTTATTTTTTTAGTTGTAGTGGGTTATAAAGTAAGAAATTCCGGTTTCCCCATTAAGGATAAAACTAAACTTTCATTCCTGCGTGTGACGCGTAACATTTAAGTTTCGTTTGCTTTTCGGAAAGAGTGCAAAGTCTAAAGAAATGTTCACTTCAATATGACTATAAATCTGATCCAGATTATCAGGAGATCCGGATCAATGAGGGCTGGATAAACGAGGTTTCACTGTACGTTCTTCTTAGTTGTAAACCACGATGATTAGATATTAGTTAAACAAATAATATTGCTTTATTTTCTTTGGTTAAGTAATAAACCATGCTATGTCAACGCTATATGAACCAATGTTATTCGTAATAATAATACTGTTTTTATTGCTTTTAAGTCCTTATAGACTTGGTAAAAGATCACCTTTACCAATTGCATATAACTAAAAATGGTTTTAATACTTTCCTTATTCGGAATCGGTATATACTATTTGTAAAATATACTGTACTTATGGTGTAACTGGAACATAAAACTTTATTTACATTTGTTTATCTACCACTGGGAATTATATTAGGTACATATTTATTTATCTTTAGATATTTTATATTTTAACATAATCTTTCATTTCACGAATACAACGTTTCCAAAGTAAATTTAACCCTGGTCTCCAAGAAATTTAGAAATGACAACTTGCAATTCTTTCTTGCGGGGTAGCTACATCAAAAACATTGTTATTCAAAAAATATTCGTGACCTACTACTGTAAATCTCTTTAAAATAAAAAAATTGATTAATCATTGACAACCGTAACAGAAAATAATGTTAACTAAAGATGCGGTTTCGTTTGTGGGATCGTCGCATGCGATTACTGCATGCAGTGATCGCATGCGACTGACACGTAAGTCGGGTACTTCGTTTGTGCAGTTGGAACGTCTGGGTTAACCGAAACCCGGGTTATCCGAAACGTCGAAAAATACTCAGTATTTTAAATGTAATTTTTTTACAAATAACTGTAATAAAAACAATAAATAATATATATATATATATATATATACTGTAAATTGTATTTCTGTACCAAAATACTGTTTAAACAAACAACTGTTAAATTATAGCACGTAAAATATGTCTACATGATTCAAACTGCGGACAGAGCGTTAGCCTACTACTAGGCCTACTGTTTAATTTGGCTACATCACTTTTGCTACAAACAGTCAATTAGTACCGTATTGTGGTTGAATGGGTACGGTAGTGTCTTGGCCTTAATGTAGTTTTCATTTCGTTTTGTGGCTAATTAGTGTTACGTACTGATAGTGGAAGTGAAATTATATTTAACAATGTCGTGTAAATGTAAACGCGTGGTCAAAACCATCGAATTGACGCCCACTGATGTACATTTAGTTAAACTTTGGTGGGACATTTTGGTAAGAAAACGAATGAAAATAAAAACTAACAAAAATTTCTGACTTTTCAAAAAAATAATTAAAATGTACAGAAAATATTTGAGAATTAAATCGTACAAATAAAAGTTTTAGGACACAGTAATATATTTTTACAATATAAAACACCATTTTCTTGTTATTTAAAAAAAACCCGGCTTATCCGAAATCGGCTAACCCCAATTATTTCGGATTAGCGGGAGTTTACTGTATCTATTAGACGATGAAAGCAAGTTTAAAGGATCGAATAGTTGTAGTTTTTCTGCAGCTGACTCAATGAGTTTTGCGTCATCGTCCTTGAAAAAAAACCATTTTCAACTTCCAGACGCATGCGATTACTGCAGGTGACTGGTTCCCAAAGCAGTCAATGCAGCCGACGCATGCGATCTCTTGCGTCGGACGCATAAACGGAACCACTTCTTAAAAAATCCATTTGATGAGTAATGACAGTGACGCATGCAGCGGCTGTATGCAGTAATTGCATGCGACGATCGCACAAACGAAACCGCACCTTAACTTTTGTTAGAAACTGACTATCGATTGGATATTTGCAGAGCGACCAATGGTCCACCTATTGGGATTTATTAGTCATGTAAAAACAAACTTTTTGTGACCACAAATTCGATTAATAAACATCATTACCAGTATACTATAACTGACTTTTTTTTTCTTTTTTTTAACGTCGCATCAACTACAGCGGTCATTAGCGACGACGTTGGGGTGGAACTTTATGCAATGTAAGATGAAATGATTTTTTGTAACGTATGAAAATATGCCGTACCTGAATGGGATTCGAACCCAGGACCGCATGATGAGAGGCGAGCACGTTACCAACTGCGCCAATGCGGCCAACGAATTGTTTTATTTTTTTTATTTATTTTTTTTTATTATTCCTAATTTGTGTACGTTGCAATCTGTTCAATTTAGAACAATAAGCAACCCCATGACCCAATGAGATGAGGATGATGTGTATGACGTGTAAATGAGGTGTAGTCTTGTACTGACCCAGGCCGACCATTCCTGAGAGAGTATGGTTAATTAAACCCCAACCATCAAAGTACACCGGTAACCACTGTCTACTATTCAAATCCGTATAAAAGTAACTACCTTTACTAGGATTCGAACCAGGAACCTTCGTCTCCGAAAATCAGCTGTTAAACAGCTGATTTTGGCGACGACTTTACCTCTAGACCAACTCGGTGGATTGTTTTATTTAATCTGTTTTTATTTAATCCATATTCAAAACCCCATCATTCTATTTTGAAATTATCTGATTAAAGTTATATTTATGACAATTTTAATCTGTTATATAATAAATGATTGGATGAACAATGAGAAAAACCATATGATGTAAATTATTCTATTAAAAAAATAATAATAATATAAATTATTTATTTATATTTTTTGAAATTAAATACAGAGGTCCCGGTTTAGATTTCGGTTCATATACCTATAATGTATTTATTTATTTTATAATATGTTATTTTTGTATGGACGAGTGATGGAGATGTAAGATAGAATTTAAAATAACAAAAATTATAAACGATAGTAAATTTAATGAGATGTCAACGGCAAGGGTTATGTTGAACATAATAAATAGATTGGTGTGATAGTATAAAAGTATGCAGTTGAATCGACAACGTACAGCCAGTGCAACGAGGTAGGATAGAATAAGAAAAGGCCTACCTGAAAGACAGGTGGAAATGAAGGACTATGGAGAAATAGAACGGATAAGATAATGTATCGTCTGTTTCGACCAAACAGAATAGAGAAACACAAGAATTATCTTCAACAAAAATCATTCTTTACCTCCTCCGCTATATGAGACACATCGCGGTGTCCCCGACTATGTTGATCTTCAGATAAAAGGAAAAAGCTGCCTGTTTACTATATAAAAGATATACCTTCAGTTGTATTGATAATCCAGCCATGTATTTTCTTTCAACTTGTAACACCAGATCGGTAGATTATTTTAATAAATGTTTGAATATCTTATGTTGGTAAACCAATACATTTATGAATCTTTTCATGTGGATAACTATATTTTGAAAATTTCAATGAATAATAATATTCAACTTTAAGGGTACTCTAATCTTCAAAATATTCTTCTTCTTAAAAATATAAACTCAGAGGGCACTACTACAGAGGGAGAACTACTATAAAAATTTCATTCGCATATCTTGAATGAATAATTCTTGAATTTCTTAAGTTTCGGAAAAAACAAATTTACAGATTATTGTTTGAATTCTAAGTCAGTGAATGTAAATATTTCAATATCAAATCTGGATCAGTTAAACTTTTGAACGTTGGCTTAATTACTTTTGGTATTGTGTTTTGTGTTTAACCATACTCTCTCAGGATTGGTCGACCTGGGTCTGTACAAGACTACACCTCATTTACACGTCATACATATCATCTTCACCTCATTGGGTCACGGGGTTGCTTATTGTTCTGAATTGAACAGATTGCAACGTACACAAATACGAAATTTAAAAAAAAATGTGTTTTGTATAAGGTTTTAGTGGATATTGTTCGCATTATTAATTTACTTTTATTATTTTTAAGTTAAATTGTATCTTCTTTTGAATTTTGATAAACGACTCACTCGGAGCACACAATATCAAACGACGACATGTCCTATACTGCTCCTGGAGTCTCCAGGGCGCAAAAAAAAAAAAAAAAAAACAAACAGAAACGTTTATTACTGAATTTTCCACTTGAACTTCTATGTTCACTACTTTACAAACGATCAAAATTATCATAGGTACAAAAATTACGCACATATTGTTCTCTTTTAAAACCTTTATGAACCTACTGATCCCAAATTCCGGTTCAACCAAACACTCTAATTTTCAACGCATTCAGGCATTCCATTCAAAAACATTACGCCTTATAGTATAAATTCCCTTTACCTTAGCAACAAAACCTTACGTACAGATTTGAAAATACATTTTATCCAGAATTCCATCTGACACCATCCATCGTTTTCACAAAAAGAAGAATTAAATAAAAGTAAATTTTAGTAGCCAACGTTATTTGCGTTTACAAAGAATATAAATAAATTGCAATTGTATATTAATATAGTAATAAAAATATATAATCGATTATTGAGGATATGGTGAAGCAAGACTTGATATCTTTCAATCACCTTACTTGATGACAAAGTGCATTGAAACAGACACAACTTATTGAAGTATAAACGACCTCTTTGAACAGTGATGATAGTGTTGACATGGTCTATTGAGAAAAGTACAATTAAATGGAAGCCGCAAGTAGCAATTACGATGAAGGTATAGACCTTTAAGAAGCGGAAGAGGAGCGCCCATTCCCGCAGGAAGAAGCTCATCCTGTGTTTTGTTAAAGACACGTGTATCAATGCCATAACCCTTTCTTACTAAGATATATCTCGTTCTATTATCACAACCATATACTATATATATATATATATATATATATATACAGGCCTAATCGTATTTATTTATTCATCATACATGCCATTTAACAATATTAAATCTACCATTGAACTTTAACTGGGTATGTTCAAGGTTACCCTATTATAAATTTAGTTTATCTAAGAATTTTTAATAGATTGTCACCTTAAAAATTATGTACTTGATCAGTTACACGAATAGATTATAGATTGAAACAGTTAGTTGTACGTTTAGATATACGTGTTATACCATGTGTACCAAAAAGAATGACCCGATTTTATATAGATTATTTATTAAGAAGAATGGCTTAACACCAACAAATTACATACTAAATAACTCACGAAAGACTTAAGTTTATGAAAGTCTATCATAAATGTTCAATATGTCCTCCATTGGCTGCACGGACGACATCTAGCCGATAGCTGAATTCATCCCAAACTGTAAACCTTGCTTTGGACCGCGAGACCAGGCTTTACACTCTTGGCCTCCTAGGTCCCCTGACATAACACCATGCGATTTTTTCCTGTGGGGATATGTTAAACAACTTGTTCACGTTCCTCCTTTACCTCGTGACATTGATGAACTAAAAAACAGAATATCAGCTGCTGTAGCTTCAGTGACAGAAGACACCTTACGCTCAGTTTGAGATGAATTCAGCTATCGGCTAGATGTCGTCCGTGCAGCCAATGGAGGACATATTGAACATTTATGATAGATTTTCATAAACTTATGTCTTTTGTGAGTAATTTAGTATGTAATTTGTTGGTGTTAAGTCATTCTTCTTAATAAATAATCTATATAAAATCGGGTCATTCTTTTTGGTACACATGGTATAGTAATAGTTATAAACAGGTTATGTTCTGTAAACGAGCCAAAAAAATTTAACCTTAATTTTATATGTATTTTTTTTTTTTTTTTGGTTTTACGGGTTGGAGCTTTGGGGTACAGCTAGTTCATCGAATATAAAAATAATGTGTTATTTCAAAAAAAAATACAATGACATAAAATGTCATGCAATAATTTGTTGTGTTGTGTTGTTTAGGTCATCAGCTAAAAGGCTGGTTTGAACCTGTAGAGGTTTTACTAAGTAAATCGAATCGAGGAGTGAGGTGGTTTACCATTGACTTCCTCACTGAGTGGAAAAGTACACTTATCAGCATGCCAGGCCCTCTGAAAAGCACATATTTTCCACTCTGCAAATAAAACTTTTACTTCATTCACCACAGGGTCTGGCTGTATAATGAAATCCATTACTTTCAGACGAGATAACTCTGATTAGTTTCTTTTAAATTTCTACCTCTTCTGTTCTTAAATGATTCAGTCATTTAATTGGCCGACCATATGATAAGAAACAGAACTATTTATTTTAGCTCTGCAACTAACAGATTGAGTGTAAATAATTTTACACTCCACCTGTCTGTTATGGGTAAATGCAATAATTATAAATACAAATTTTGTAATGACGAATGATGGAGAAATTTTTTTTAAAATTAACATTACTTGCGATCAGTTTTTTAAAAATAAACAGCTATAAACAAATCTTTTGAATTTACAAATCACAAGTTGAGGCCTCATTACCCTGAGTACCTCTCATTATATCAATTACTCATGTGTTCAAAGAGAAAATTACTATGTACAAAGATATTTATATTTTGCAATATGGAATACTTTTCACTATAATTTTTGTACATTTAAACTCTTTCAGACAAGTCCAAAACATGGTAACGTTTCAGGCGCCTAACTGAAAAATTTGGTGAAAAATTAAAAAAAAAGTAAAAAATATAGGTGAAATATTTGGCATGAAATTAATCCGGTGTGAAACATTCACATGACTTTCTCTTGCCAATGTAAAATAATTACCCGTATAACCTATGTTTAATCATTTGTAAACATCGTAAAATAAAAAAGATAACTTAATTTTAATGATGAGTGAGCGATGCAAATTGAAAATCAACCTCTCTTTGACTTTGTAGAAAATGCTTGAAATAAAAGTTGTAGACTTTCTTTATTTACTTCAATTTTGTAAACATATTTTTGTTGTATAAGTGCTTATACTAGGGCCGCAATCTTAAATAGGCCTATCCCATTTTTATCGATTTTGATGGAAAAAGAAAATCACTAACTGACGCCAAACTAAGGGTTCTACAAAAAAAAACATTTGAATAAAAAGTTGTAGGTTTTTACTTTCCTCCTCTATCTTCTTATAGGGCAAGAGGAAAGTAAAAATTTGAAAAAACTAAATATTAGAAAAAAATTTATTCGTTAAAAAAATTGTCCTAAATTTTTTAGTAAATTTTATAGCAAACAAAACAAAAGCTGTGGATTCTGTGGTACGTTACAAACAGATGCAATGTTGTTATTCATAAAAACATACATCAACAGTCTGATTTTGTTTTCTTTATATTGTTATACAGTGCTAATGCCATACTTTGATAAATCATGCACACCCGTGACGTCAAATAAACACATAATTCTACAGTAATGACTCAACAATATTTTTTTCTTGGCTTAAAGATTAACAGATGATATAGACTACAGATGCCCTGACCGGGAAGCAAACCCGGGATCCCGGCATAGAAATCATGAACACCCGTGACGTCAAATAAACACGTAATTCAACAGTAATGATTCAACAATATTTTTTTCTTGCGTTACAGATTAACAGATGATATAGACTACAGATGCCCTGACCGGGAAACAAACCCGGGATCCCGACATAGAAACCAGTTGCACTGTTAATTGTTACACAATTATCATTATCTGGAGAGCTATCGCTGGGTGGTGTCCTGTTCAAACCCATTAAGGCGGGTTGGTTTGTTTTAGAAAATGTTTGTTAATTTAGTTGTGAACGGTTTTGCTGGTTGTTCTTATACAGTTACAAAATGAATAAAGTAATAAAAAATAATAATTACAATCAGTCATAATGTAGTCTAATTATTAAATATAGTTTTTTAATAATTTTTAAAGTTTTTTATTAATTTTAAAGTAGCTAAAACAGTTTATAATATTATAAAATGGTGTAGGATGAATCATTTACAGTGAGTGATATTATGATAGTTTATATAGTTATATTTCATTATAGGCTAGTAACTATTTTACATGTGTTGTTTAGGTCATCAGCCGAAAAACTGGTTTGAACCTGTACAAGTTTTACTAAGTAAAACGAGGAGTGAGGTGGTTTACCAGTGCCTTCCTCACTGAGTGGTAAAGTACGCTTATCAGCATGCCGGGCCCTCTGAAAAGCACATATTTTCCACTCTGCAAATGACACCTTTACTTCATTCACCACAGGGTCTGGCTGTATAATGAAATTCATTACTTTCAGACGAGATAACTCTGATTAGTGTCTTTTACACCTCTAACTCTTCTGTTCTTAAATGATTCAGTCATTTAATTGGCTGACCATGTGATAAGAAACAGAACTATTTATTTTAGCCCTGCAACAAACAGATAGAGTGTAAATAATTTGACACTCCACCTGTCTGTTCTGGGCAATATATTTAAATATTTATATATAAGTCGGTATTTAATTATATTATGTAATTTATGATTAAGGTGTATTTGTAAACATTAGGATAATAATTGTAGGTTTAATTGTGGCATACTCCCAAAAAAAGGTTAACAGCCGAATACATAAAAAAAATTATAATAATAAAAGCGTTTTAGTAGGCTCATGTGGTTAAGTTCATCAGCTGAAAGGCTGGTTAGGATCTTTAGAAGCTTTACTGAGTAAATCGAGTAGTGAGGTGTTTTACAATTGCCTTCTTCACTGAGTAGAAACGTTTGCTTATCAGCATGCCAGGCCCTCTGAAAAGTATTTACTTTCCACCCTGCAAAAATAACACCTTCAATTCATTCACCATAAGTTAGTGTCTGGCTGTATAATTAAACTCGTTGAGTCTCGGTCTCAGAAGGGGTAAGTGGATCAAAACCATGAAAGTGCGCGCCCGCACTTTGCCAAAAGGTGAAGTTCGGCCTCCAAAGGGGTTGGTAGATCAAAATATTTTAAAATTAGAAGATATAAAAGTTTAAAGATGAAGTTTAAATTTTCAAAATTTGAAATTTGAAGGTTTTTAAGTTTTAGGTTAATGTTTAAAGTTTCAAAATTTCAACTTTGAATGTTGAGGTTTAAATGTATGATAGCCTACTTTGAGTTCTTTCGATTTTTTCATGCGACCTGAAAATTTTGAGTTACCAAATTTTTATGTAATATTTTTTTGCTAAATAACATGCCGTTAAAAGATTATTTGTATTCCGAAAATTTAAAAATTTATGTCGGGGTAGCAATCCCCATAGGACCCCGATCTAAAATTTAATAAATTCTCCGTGACTCTATGGGTAAGTGTAACGATTTATCAATAAATATTTCCCAAAAAACCGTTGTGAAGGTGTAAAGAAAGAAAAAGTTTTAAACGGTCTTTAGTCATATAAAGTCAAAACGGTTAAAACTTTAGTCAAAATGGAATAAGTTATATATATAATTGGGTGACCATGTAGTAAAAAATTTAACTAGTTTTTGTAGCCCTGGAACTAATAGATCGAGTGCAAATAATTTAACATTCCACCTACAGTATTCAGATGAACTAATGTCCCCTAGCCGTGGAAGTGAGAGAATGCATAACTCTGTCACTCGCACAAACCATACGCGCCGTTTCAATAATATTGTCTTCAATTTTACTCATAGTTGTGAGCAAGCGTTTATGCACGCAGTAAACTAACAAGCAAGATAACGACTGTAGTATATTTTCAGATTTGGATTATAACGGTAAACACCTTTGAGCGCATGTGTAATTATGTCAAATATCTCCCTCTCACTCGCTCGGCTATGGGACATTAGTTCGTCTGATACCTATACTGCTATGGGTATGTTTAGTAGGATATACAGAAAAATTATGATACGCTAGTTATTTTACAATACAGATAGAATTTTATGAACTACAAACTATCTTTAATACTTGCCCTAAATTCGCTATTCATCATAATATTATTAAGGGTTGGTTGCTACATGCTACTCTTTACAAGTTTATAAACCTCATTCAAAAATCCGTTTTTTTAATGAAATGTTAGTGAGAGAAATTTGTTTATTCCAGTTAGATCGATTATTTTGTTATTCTTAAAGAGCATTGAAAATACCAGGTAGAAACCTAAACAAAAAAAAAACTGTAGGTATATTTATAAAATTGTAAGCAGAATGATTCAGATGTGGTAGATTTTAGCTGTGTGCTCCATTTATAGAGTCCAACAGGGTAAGTAGGCCTACATCAAAATACAATAGTCCCTAACAGAACAAAAAAAAAATTACAGAACCGGAACTGAATGGGCTCTGCATCCGGTTTTCTTCTCCTATGATTCTTTTTTGCAACCAAGTAAAGAACCGGCTTTTAATATCGCGCCCCTTCTTGCAAAATACACTCTACAATTATTATTATTATTATTATTGCTAAGCCTGTAAACTGTATAGAACCGCACCATCCACTCCAAGAGGGGTGCTAGCTTTTAGGCCACAACTGTTGTTCACTTGCAATTTCACTGCTATACGTTGTAAGAATTTTGTGAGCGTTCAACCTGCATAATGGGTTAACCATTTACCATGACGTACAGGTTGATTTTGTTAGTGTAGGTGATTTCTATCAAGTTCTTTACACCTACCCATCTTAGATTTCATTTTCTTGGATATATTAATTATTCTTTTTAGGCTAACAACTATAATTAACAACAACTATAACAACTATAATTTGTCCATAACAGACAGATGGAGTGTCAAATTATTTACACTCAATTTGTTCGTTGCAGGGCTAAAATAAATAGTTCTGTTTCTTATCACATGGTCAGCCAATTAAATGACTGAATCATTTAAGAACAGAAGAGGTAGAGGTGTAAAAGACACTAATCAGAGTTATCTCCTCTGAAAGTAATGAATTTCATTGTACAGCCAGACCCTGTGGTGAATGAAGTGAAGGTGTCATTTACAGAGTGGAAAATATGTGCTTTACAGAGGGCCCGGCATGCTGATAAGCATACTTTTCCATTCAGTGAGGAAGGCAATGGTAAACCACCTCACTCCTCGTTTTACTTAGTAAAACCTCTAGAGGTTCAAACCAGCCTTTCGGCTGTTGACCTAAAAAAAAAAAAAAAAAAGGCTAACAACATGACAAAGCCTGAGATTTGCAGGTTTTATAAAACATTAATATCAACATGCTTGTTGTTATTTATGTCATCAACTGAAAGGCTAATTTCAACCTCTCAAGGTATTACTAAGTAAAACAAAAAGTGAGATGGTTTACCACGCCTTCCTCACTGAGTGAAAAATTATGCTTCTCAATATGTCAGGCTCTCTAAAAAACATCTACTTCTCAATCTGCAAATTAAACTTTCTCATTATTCACTTCAAAGTCTAGCTGTATAATGATGAAATTTATTTATTCAGAGGAGATAACTGACTAATGTCTTTTACACCTCTACCTTTTCTGTTCTTAAATGCTTTAGTCATATAATTGGCTGACCATGTGATAAGAAACACAACATTTATTTTGTTTTAGAAATAGAACTAACATATCGAGTGCAAACAATTTAACACTACCTATTTGTTAAGGGCAAATCAATATTCTTATTAATAGACTATTTAAAAAAGTAGTGTAGTTACATTTAATTTACTTTTACTATCTTTGTACTTTGGTTTGCTACCACTATATTTTCTCGCGTTCAAATTGTAAATGTAATCACGTTTATTAAGTAAGAGGAGCTCTATTCAGAGAGCAAGAGAGAGAGAGAGAGAGAGAGTGAGAGCTACTACTGTGAACTTAAATTCCTGTGGCTCACTTTTTAGTTGCTTTTCCGTCAAATTGACGAAAGCGTAATTGTTTTTCTATGATTAACAATGAACTCAAAATCTGTATTTATTTATTTTTGTTGGAATAAAATGGCCTATTTTCTTTGAAAGCTTTGGTGGGTTTATTTTGTTTTTTAATAACTTATTTCATCTAATAAATTTTTGAAGTGTAGTACTACTAAATAAATATATTTTTGTCAATGAGTCAGTTTTATCCCTTGTGGGTAAAAATTACCCCGGTTTACTGTAGGTACCTGTATTGGTTAAAGGCATGTGTTAATAAATAGCTTAGTTTTTTAACAAGACGTAAAATTAATTTGTTATCAGGTTTTAAATTAATTATTAACTTATATCAAATCCACCGGATTGGTCTAATGGTAGGTTTTATGAGATTCATAATAATAAAGAATTTTGGAGATACATATGCGTTACAAAAACTATCCATTAAGTCAAACGAAATTGCACAGCCCAGTGTCAGTAGGCCTAGGTACTCGTTTTAGTTTATTTAAAGTCACGTTAACATATTGGTCATCAGCTATTACTTTGGGTTAAGAAACGGTGAACTTGAACGTGTAATATGCCAGATCCTAGCCAAGTTTCGAACCCTGGGCCTTCACTTTGCAGCGCAGAACGATAACCATTGAGCCACGGAGGCATTAATTCTCAGATTTATACCTAAACATTTTAGTTATTTTAGAGTTGTAAATCATATTAATTTTTTCATAAAAATTTAAGCTTATTTTCTTCACAGTAGCTATTGTATATAAATCACAAGTAGCTATTGTATATAAACCTCAGCCCCACTGGATCAAAGAAATTGAACAGGACGTGAACGAAATCCAAATCTCACTTGAAGACCTGTAAAAAATCCGCACTGAACAACACAAGACTTGAACAGAAGAGATCGACCAAACGACAGAAAATCGTGAATTCTGACGAAATCGCAAAAAGAGATCAAAAAGATTGAAAAAATATTGGAGGAGAATCAAGGAAACAAATTATAAGGAAAAGTACTCCAACACAACAAAAACTGAAATAAGATGTTTCTTCTTTAATGAACTTATGTAGTCCTATGTGACTTAAAAAAGTAGTTATGGTATTTTGTGGTGTTTTTTACTTTCCCCCGATTTTCTCCTAAAATATTGGAGATAGAGTTCTGGGACAGGTTTTATACGATTTGTCAGCTTATTTTACATAAAACATATCTAATTAACAAACTCAATTAGTACCCTAAAAATTTAAGTGTGAGTTAATTTCACTGAGGAAGCTGTATTTCAGGTAAAATCTTTGACCCTGTATAACTCGCCAACGAAGCATTTCCGGACTTATGTTTATATGAACGTTTTTCATTATTTTGATGAGAGCAATAAGCTTGTGCAATATGGCGGATTCCTTCTGGAACACTCTGTGTAGAGGTTTTCAAACACAAACCTTCTAGTTTAAAGTTTTAGCGATCGTAGGCCTAATTGACTTAAGTTACTTAACTGAAATTTTGTTTAGAGCTAAACATAACTAATTGGTATTTAGTTCAGATTAATGTTACTTCATCAGAATTCAATTTATAAGTAACTGCGTAATGTAATTATACGAACAGTTATAATGTAAAGTCAATTTAATTAAGTAACTCTTGGTCTCAGGACCAGGCCAAACAACAGCTTTTAAAAACTCTCTAAGTGAAGTTAAGCAGCACCTACGGCTGGGAAACCTATTCGATTAGGTGACCAAATTTTCAGCCAAATAATGTAAGTGGATATCTCCTTCAATTTAGACATATAAAAATAGTTTGCCCATAACGGACAGGTGGAGTGTCAAATAAATATTTACACTCAATCTGTTTGTTGCAAGGTTAAAATAAATAGTTCTGTTTCTTATCACATGGTCAGCCAATTAAATGACTGAATCATTTAAGAACAGAAGAGGTAGAGGTGTAAGAAACACTAATCAGAGTTACCTCCTCTGAAAGTCATGAGTTTCATTATACAGCCAGACCATGTGGTGAATAAAGTAAAAGTATCATTTGCAGAGTGGAAAATATGTGCTTTTCAGAGGGCCTGGCATGCTGATAAGCGTACTTTTCCACTCAGTGAGGATGGCAAAAATAAACCACCTCACTCCTCGTTTTACTTAGTAAAACCTCTACAGATTCAGCCTTTCGGCTGATGATCTAAACAACACATAAAAATAGTGATCAAACGGTTTTTGTTTCAAGTTAAACAGTTCCCGATAGGATATGAAAATTAATAAATAATGGTTTGAACCTGTAGAGGTTTTACTAAGTAAAATGAGGAGTGAGATGGTTTACCATTGCCTTCCTTACCGAGTGAAAAATTACGCTTATCAGCATGCCGGGCCTTCTGAAAAGCACATTTTTCTACTCTGCAAATGACACCTTCACTTCATTCACCACAGGGTCTGGCTGTATAATGAAATTCATTACTTTCAGAGGAAACAACTCTGATTAGTGTCTTTTGCACCTCTACCTCTTCTGTTCTTAAATGATTCAGACATTTATTTCGCTGACCATGTGATAAGATACAGAACTATTTGTTTTAGCCCTGCAACAAACACATTGAGTTTAAATAAATTGACACTCCACCTGTCTGTTATAGGTATCACTCAAATAGGCCTATATACTTAACGTATAAAAAATTTTCAATAATATAATATTTTCTATTGTAAGAACTTTAACGTGATTTTCACGAATCAGAAATGTGTTTTTTAATTCTTTGTGGTATTGTCACGTGTTTCTAAAGTTGTTAGCCTAACGGCTAGGAAATGATACGTTTGTATTAATTCTAGTAAAAGTATTTATAAGTAAACATCTCAATCCTATTGGATGTATAGTAATTTAAGAGTGCGTAGATCTGTTAGAAGAGATTTTATGTCAGCTGCAAACGACACGCGACAGCTGCTTCAACATCAATATTCCCCTCCTCTAAAAATACCATGCACTACACTTTGTACAGGGCCTATGTGTGCCTATGTGCAGGCTTGTAGGGTACTTATGTAGATGTAGGGTATGCCTGACTATACAGAAGGCAGTTGCGCCATATTGTACTTCCTTGCCCTTAACTATTGTCATATGATTACCTGCGCACCTTTATTATATTAAATTACGCAGTTTTGTTTTTAGTATCAAACTAGTCCGCGGTTGAAGGCTTAATCTCCCTTCGAGCAGGTAAAAGTACAAGATATTTTATTTACAACGAAAAAATTCGACTTATTGTTATATAGTTGGGCTTACAAGAACAGATCATCCACAAACTCAGCATGTACCATAACCCTTTTATACCTCATTTATTATGTACAGGTTCAAATGGGTAAGAGGACATTAAAACAAAACCCTACAGAACAGCCGGCAACCCTTCATTAATAAGCTTTATCAATGGTTTCCAGTAGGTCGTAGGCCTACTACCCGATCCACTAAAAACATGATTTGCTTTGTCATCCTTTTCATTAAAAATTTACCTGCGGTCCTATCAACTTATCGTGGCCGTGACCTAGGTCTTGTTTGTTGTTTTTCTCTTATTATTTTAGCCTATCTAGTATCTCCTCTAGATTAAACTGATCTTTTGAATAAGTTCTCCTCCTCCTCCTCTTCCTCCTTCTCCTCCTCCTCCTTCTTCTTCTTCTTCTTCTTCTTCTTCTCCTTCTTCTTCATTAAAGAAAATTTTAAATGCTTGAAAAGGAGAATGAACAAGGTGAGGTGGTGAAGAAGAAGAAAGAGAAGAGAAATTTGAAGAAGAGAATCAGAAGGAGAAGGATGAAGAGGATGAGGAAGGAGAAGGAAAAGAAGTAGGGATAGAAGAGGATGCAAAAGATTAGGAGGAAGTGGTGCAGAAGAAGGAAGATGAACAGGAACATAAGAAGGAAACGAAAAAGGAGAAGGACGAGGAGAAAGAAAAGAAGAAGAAAAACGAGATTAAGCGGACGAAAAATAATGAAAATGATAATGTAGTCTTTCTAGAATTTTGGATTCTATGGAACATAAGCTGGCTTCTTCTTTAGATTCCTATCCGTGACATATATTGGCGATAATCATGGAAATTCTCACTTTGTCAACAGCAGTACGAAAGAGTTGTGGCGAGGTTTCGTAGAACCAGGTCCTAAGATTTTTTAACCCCCATATCCTTCGTTTTGCAGGCCCTCTTTCTTTTAAGATCTTCCCCTGATAAATACAATGAAGCAAGCCATTTCTGGAATAAGTTAAAATAATCATATCAGAAATAAGTTAGAAGTTATTTAACCATGTAGTTTACAAAAACCGGTACAATTTTCTTAACACTTAACCTAGATACTTTTCTGAAAACTTTTGATTTATGCTATTTAATTTTTTATTGAAATAGATTGGCGACATTAATAATATTTCATACATAAACTTTATTGATTCGAAAATGACAACCTAAAGCCAATTCCTAGAACATTGCTTCAACAAGAATTTATTATATTTAAATATAATAATAGGCTAAATACAATGAAATAATTACTTCTATAAATTTGTAACAGTTATCTCTGTAGCTAGTCTACCTAACATACAAAACGTGACGTGCCATAAATTAATGTAAAATATTCAAAGTTAACAGCTGATTTTCGAAAACACAGGTTCCGTGGTTCAAATAAGCCTACTAGTAATTTTAATTACTACTTTAAAGCCGGTTAGAGTGATAGACAGTGATTACCGGTGTACTTTGATGGTTGCGGTTCAATTAACCATAATATTTTCTCAGAAATAATTGGCCTTTGGGCCAGCCCAGTCAGTCAGCTGGTAGAAAGTCGCTATTATTTGTTAAGTAACACCGGTTGGGCAAGCGATTTTGTGTGGTGACCAGTTGACAGCCATCCATGAACAAACTCTACTGGGGGTCCCTGTTCAAACTCATGTCTAATCTACGTCAAAAAAAAATACAGCAAAAAGCAGAGATCAAATTGGGTAGTTGTCAACAATGTACAGTTCCCGATAACAAATAAAGAAAGCTAAAAAAAAAGAAATAATTGGTCTGAGTCTGTACAAGACTACACCTCATTTACACGTCATACATCATATAGCCTAGTTGCTTATTGTTCCTAAATTGAACAGATTGCAATACACACACATTAAGGATAAAAAAAATAATCAAAAAGACGGTTAATAGTACAAACAAAAGAATATACGACGTCGTTGAATTCTGGCTGTTTTGATTTAAAAATTTTAAAAAAATTCTAAAATTTATATCGACGTTGTAAAAAGGGCACATATTCAAAATTCTTTATTTATAAAATTACATTGATATGAAATTTTCATTTTGCGTTATTCACGCATGATTAAAATTAGGTTATGTTTTCCTTATTACTTTTTTGTTGTTCAGGTCATCAGCCGAAAGGCTGGTTTGAACCTGTAGAGGTATTACTAAATAAAACGAGGAGTGAGGTGGTTTACAATTTACTTCCTCACTGAGTGGAAAAGTACGCTTATCAGCATGCCGGGCGCTCTAAAAAGCATATATTTTCTATTCTGCAAATAACCCGTTCACTTCATTCACCACGGGGTCTGGCTGTATAATGAAATTAATTCATTTCAGAGGAGATAAGTTAACTCTGATTAGTGTCTTTTACACCTCTACCTCTTCTGTTCTTAAATGATTCAGTCATTTAATTGGCTGACCATGTCATAAGAAACAGAACTATTTATTTTAGCTCTGCAACGAACAGATTGAGTGTAAATGACTTGACACTCCATCGGTCTGTTATGGGCAGAATACTTTATTTATTCATGATTATAGGTTATATTGTTTATAATTAAATATAGTTAAATAGAGGAATATATAAGTAAAATAATTGAAAAACACTCCAAGGGTTTTCTTAAGGAAAAGGTTAAGCAACATACTGAAGGGGAGATATGAATGAAAGAAAACAGTTTGTCAAAAAAAAATTTCGATGAATGATAATTCTCAAAACCAAACAAGCATGATTCATAGTAACATTGAATGACCCTCCTTCTTAACTAGGCTATTAGTAATTATTCAGAGATTTCAGAGGCAAGTTCCTTCGTGCTCTTAACAACTGCGCTCTGGTACATGACAAACACTACCTAGTTAAAGCAGAAATTATTTCACATTTTTTAATATAGAATTTGAAAAACGGCCTCAATCACATGAAACAATTTGTTATAGGCCCTAATTATAGACAAATTATAAATTGTAACTTATATGTTGTTTAAGTCAACAGCCGAACGTCTGATTTGAACCTGTAAATGTTTTACTAAGAAAAAACGAGGAGTGAGGAGGGTTACTATTGTCTTCCTCACTGAGTTGAAAGAATATGCTTATCAGCATGGCAGGCTCTCCGAAAAGCACATACTTTTCACCCTGCAAATGACACCTTCACTTCATTCACCACAGCATGTACAAATCAAAAACAAAACAAACAATAAAATATGCAAAACAAAAGAATTTATTTAAAAATAGAAAAGTAAAATTGAAACCGGTAGTCGAGCTCACAAAACTATGTTTCCTGGAGTAACCATTTTTTCTATACCTTCTCTCCCAACTTCCAAAAGCCAAATGGTTATTGCTTTTTTTATACCTTATGATGTTCGACATATTTTTAATTTGTAAGGGGAGCAGATTGAGCAGTTTGGGCGCAAAATAGCAGAAATACCTTTGGTATAAAGTTTTAGAGGCCTTGTGTAAAAGTAAGAGATCCTTGTTCCTGGTATTATAATGGTATGCTCTTGTAGTAAAATCGTTTATATTTTTAAACGCAAAAATAAGAGATTTTTTGCAAATATTTGGCGGATTTCAAGCAATTCTTGAAATAGCTGTTCCGATGGATACCTTGGATGTCTTTTATTGATTATTGGTAAGATCAACTTTTGTACCTACTGTATGGAATCCAAAGAAAACAAATTGGTACCACCCCACCCAATTATACCGTACGTTAGTACCGACTGCACAATAGATAAATTTTTTAACCCTTACACAATACTGTTACAATATTGTAACAGTAAAACAACAGTGTAACAGTTTAATATTTTTTACAATATTTTTTTTTAACAAAAGACTAGATAAAACAATTTTTAACCCTTTATAGATCTGTGATAGGTAGGTACACTTACCACTGGCAATAAGGTCGATTTTTTTAAGAATAACCTATGCAGTTGAACCTTATTGGCATTTTTTGGTTTTCTAGTTGTTTTCTAATAAGTAGGCTATCCACATATTGAAATTAGTGCGCAGCGACCATTTGCTTTGTGAGTTACACGAATGTGGTAAGGATTCATACCAGCGTACGCTACCATGTTGTTTTGTTGTTACTTTTGTACAGTGCTTAGAAAATTCCAGTTTTTTACGGGAAAGGAAGCATTCATGGTGATAGAAAATTAAGGTTCTCCACATTTTTGTGTTATAAGGCTGAAAGGTGTTTTAATAAGCATTCTTACCACTAAATATTATGTGATTCCCATTTCAATAAACATTCCTTGGTAAGTAATACATATTTACCAGGGCTTAACATAAAAAAAAGAAATGTCTTATTGTTCTGGCACTAGAAATACATTACTCAAGTGAGTATAAAACAAAATTTAACATTTTACAACATGTATTTTTTTCCCGTACTACTGCTTAAAAAGGGTTAATGTATCCCATTCAGTATTTCTGTAAGTTTTTTGAATGTAAATATGAAATAGTTTAAAATAAATAGGCTAATTGATTAGTGAACAGTTAATTAATAAAATTGTAGTATATATTTCATTTTAAAAATTACTTGGGTAAATGTAATTTAAATATGTTGTACAGTAATCAAGAAAGAAGTTAAGTTTGATTTTTCAAGACGAATGGAAATGGTATAACGTAAGCGTTGATTTTGCACGTGTGTGTACGGACGTGCGGTCGTTCAGTTAATGCAGAAAGTGAAACAGAAATATGTCTTATTGTACTGCCAGTAGAAATACATGATTCAAATCCCTATAAAACAAAATTTAACATTTTACAACATGTATATTTTTCCCCATACTACTGCCCTAAAAAGGGTTAATGTATCCCATTCAGTATTCCTGTAAGTTTTTTGAATGTAACTATGAAATAGTTTAAAATAAATAATTGATTAGTGAAAAGTTAATTAATAAAATTGTAGTATATATTTCGTTTTAAAAATTACTTGGGTAAATGTAATTTAAATATGTTGTACAGTAATCAAGAAAGAAGTTAAGTTTGATTTTTCAAGACGAATGGAAATGATATAACGTAAGCGTTGATTTCGCACGTGTGTGTACGGACGTGCGGTCGTTCAGTTAATGCAGAAAGTAAAATAGAAATTGCATAGGCAGTGGGTATCGCTGCCTCCCACTTGAAAACCGCTAGGCAGCCAACTTACAAGCGACATCTCACATCGGCTGAGATTTCACATAAAAGGCGGCAATTACGGGAGGAAATGTAGTGAGGACAGAGCACCTGTTGCCCCCTTCTTCTACAAGTACCGTTTTCAGCGGGCTGAGGATTGGTCTACGATGGAGTTCTCTGATTGGTCGGCCAGCACGTGCGAGCTGTACACCTGCCGGGAGGGGGTAACGTATATTGGGCGCTCCACCACCAGTGCCTTCAGAATTCCGCCTGCTCTCGGTCTGTGAGGATATGCTTCGCTCTCTTAGTTGTGCAGCCGTGAGTGTTTAGTGTTTGATATAGAGACTAATACTTTTTTATAGTTTTATATTTTTTTATTATTATGCGTGTTGTTGAAGAGGAAACTACCGCCATGCCGCGATCTTTTCTTCTGAAATACAGTCACTGCCCTCTTAAGAAGCGCCCTGTGCATCTTTTCAAGGAAACTTTTGATGATGAAAAAGGTAAGCTTATATTATTATACTTTTATTATCTTATATAAGTTACTGAATATATCATTTTTTTTCTATTTTTAATTTAAAATTTATATATTTAGATTTACATATAGAATTTTTATTAGATTACATTTTCATCCGGTTCTTATATACATAAACTATTAATTTTATAAAAATTTAAATTGTTTCTTTTAAAGTAATTACATGGAAAACCATTCATGTCACACATTTGTAATATTCTGTAACGAGAAATATTATGAAAAACTTAAAGTTATTAAAATAACATGTTATAGAAACAAATGAAGATCATAGAAAAATTATTTAGGTAGGCTATTTCAAAAAATAAAAAATGTAAAAGTTTAATATCCCAAACGTTTTCGTTAATTATTGTTCAGTTGTTTATTTTCAAAGTGTTTAAAGTACAATTGAATTAAAACTAGAAAATTTTCAAAAAATGGCAAGAATAATGAATCATTTACTAGATTAGAAAAATTATTTTTAAAACTTTTATCCTAGTACTTTTTTAAAAATTACATTATAGTTTCAACAATTTAAGTTTTTATGAATCTAGTGTTAAATTTACAAATTTTATTAAGTTTACTTAATACAAACTGTAAAAAATAATTGATAGGAGGTAATAAGCCTATATTTATGATTGTTCCAGACACCTTCATTGCAAATATTAGCCAAAATATTACTACTGATAAAAATAGGTTATCTATTAAACAAAAATTTACTAGTAAACGTAACTTAACAATAATTTTTTGCTCATGAACATAATCATGATTATGATTTTATGATTAAGATTGCCACTAAAGACAAGATTGGTAGATCAACAAAATAGAAAAACAAAAAAATTATTTAATATTTTATAGATCCGTAGAAAAATTTCAAATGAAATTTTACAGTTTAAGGTTAAATATACCTAATATTGTTAATAAAAAATTTTCAATTTTTACAATGTTTTATTTGTATTTGACACGTTTTTATGAAGGTCTATAACTTTAAAAATTAGTTGATTTAAATTACTTAAAATATTTGAGCAAATTGTCTTCTCAAATGAATCAAGATATCTTCCGTTACTTAGCCTATTATAGCCTAGGCTAAAATAAAATCCGGAAAAAAATAAATGACAAGCGAACAATCATAATTATTGTTAACTGATATGACTGTTAATTTTGTAGGTTAACAAATTAAGTATCACAGCTAGTTTTTTCATGAAATACTTAATACTACGATTTACTAAATTGATGTAAAATATAAATTTAATAGTTTAATTATTTTTAAAAAAATTATTTATTTATTTTACTATTCTAATTTAATGTATGTACCTCTTGATTACTTAATTATTTCAATGTCTCTTTAGGATTTATTAGAATGAATTAATTCGAATTTATTATACTATGTTTGAAATATGGATCAAGACAGTTTATAGTTTTTAAAAAAATAACAAATATTAAATCAATATTGCCAAAAATTTAATTAATTTTCCAGATCAATCGATATTTTATTGTTTTGGATATATTTTAACAATCGTATATTTCATATAACGTTTAATATACAAAATGCATTAAATATATTAAATTTCTTTAGTTTACAGCTTAATTTTTTAAATTTTATAATTTTTAAAATAGTCTATAAAATTTTGCCAATTTTTTAAAATTTAATTACATAATTTTAGTTTCTGTAACGTATAGGCCTAACAAGTATACGAGTAAATTGAAAATTTGAATGATGAAAATAAAATATTACTCATTTTCTCAAATTGCCAAGGGTTAAAATAATATTTTTAGAAAAATTTATTTGATGTTTTATAGATTTATACTACTATACGATTAATAAAAAAATGTTACTAATAGTTACAATAAATTCTTGTACGCGAATTAAAAAAAAACATTGTTTTGACTGCATTTATGCAACGTATTATTATTTATTTATTTTATCTATCACTTTGTTTTGTGTTATTGGTAATATAAATTTTTGAACCAATCACGATTCGTTTAAAACATAATATACGTGATAATCTATGTAAATATTACGTCTAGACTTGAATTTTAGCGTGTTAGCTTCAACGATGTCATGTTAGTCAATATTTACCTTTAGTTGGGAAAAATATTTAATAATTTTATATGTTATAGATTACATCGTTATATTTACAATTATTACAATTCGTAGTCATGAATTTTTATAGTGAAATGATACAGTAGGCCTATATGAAAGATTAAGTTGGATAAATAATTATGTTTATAGATAAAAGTAAATTTTATCTAAGTTCTGATTAATAAATTGATCTTCATTATTTTGTATTCGTAAATTTAGTTAATTAATTTTATGAGACATTTATTTATTTAAAAATAAATCTACCAATAAAATATTGGTCATCTTATAAAAAAGTTAAGATATAAAAATTATTTTAAAATTTCTTTAAAGTACAACTGTCTTTTAAGTAGGAAGTTAGAGCCTATTTAGTTACTAAGTGTAGGTATTAAAGGGTATAAAATAACAACCGGAATAGGATTGTTAAAAAGAACAACCATTATCACCTGCTGTTTCTCTACCGCTGATTTCAAAACATAGTCTAACGCTGACTAACGTGATTATATGAACAACGTTGTAAATCTTCTAACAGCCTGTTAGTTAAAAAAAAAAAACTGAAGGCCTACGCTCTTTAGTTAATGACTAAAAAAATCTTTTGCAAAACCATAAATTATTTTAAAAACTTTTAATAACTTGTTTGTAGTTTAATAACAAATTAGAAATTTCGTAAATTTTGTTTGTGTATGGAGCCGTTAATTTAACTGAAATTTAAAATTAATAATGAAATAGATATTAAATTAAAAAATTACTTTTAAATAACTTAATTTTTCTGTGTTGTAATTAATATAATTTAATTTTCATAAAATTTTGAAAAACAATTGATAGTGAAACACTGTAATTTTAATTTACTTTGTAGAATTTTTAAATAAATTAAAAAAATTTATTACCTACCCAAATGATTATAAAAGTCTTCTAAAATTATTTAAAACTTGCCATTCAAAATTTATGATTATTTCTATCAAATAAATCATAATTTAATTAGAATAACCATTGATTTTCATTATGCCCGTATTCCTCTAATAATTTTTGACGATATGTTTAATTGATTGTTTGTAGTTACTGTATAAAATTAAAAGATTGTGTCAATCTGCAATTAAAAAGAAAATAATTTTTCATTTCAAAATTTTTTTTTTGTTGATTATACATCACTAATAAATTTGTTATTTTTGTGTGTTGCAGAAGAACCAGAGAATCTGAGCACAAAGCCACAAGATTTGAGTGTAACATGTAAAAGTTTAACACCACCACCAGCTGTTGCACTTATCAGTTCAGGAGGAGATCCAAAACCACAACAAGGTCAAAGTCCGGGTCCACCATCACCAGGAATGTTATTCCTACCAAAATCTGGACCGCTTGAGCCATTGAGTCTCAATACACCTTTACCGTTGGAACATCCGGCACCTGGATCATGGCCAAGAGCACATTACCCTCCTCCCCATTATCTCTATCCGTACCCTCCTCCCGCCGATGTTTACCACCATTACCATCATTATGCTGCCTCAAGAAGTCCACCATCACCTCAAGAATTCCGCCCTCATGTAATCCCACCGATTTATGTTCCGGCTTCATTATCACCCACCTCATCTACGTCATCTCATTCTCATACTCAAAGCTTGTATTATGGTACAAGTCCTCCACCACCGACACCCGAAGATCTCTCATCACCCGGTAGCGTAGCCAGCAGCACAGGAAACGGAAATAGTGGAAACACTAGCAGCAGTAGCAGCAGCAGCAGTACAAATGTAAGCACAAGAAAACGACCCAAGGATTCAACAAACGCTCCACGTTACCAATGCCCATTCTGTTCAAAATCATACTCTACATATTCTGGTCTTTCTAAACATCAACAGTTCCATTGTGCCGCGAATGAAGATTCATCCGCTAAGAAAACATTCAGTTGTAAATACTGCGAAAAAGTTTATGTCAGTTTAGGTGCGTTGAAAATGCATATCAGAACTCATACACTTCCGTGTAAATGCACATTGTGCGGAAAAGCATTTTCAAGACCGTGGTTATTACAAGGACACATTCGTACTCATACTGGAGAAAAACCATTCTCTTGTCTACTTTGTAACCGAGCTTTTGCTGATCGATCGAATCTACGAGCTCATCTTCAAACTCATTCTGATGTTAAAAAATATTCATGTACTTCTTGTAGTAAAACATTTTCAAGAATGTCTTTACTCTCGAAACATTGTGACGGTGGCTGTCCTGGTATTGGTGCACCAAACTCTGATGAAATTTCTCACTACCAACGACTGCCTGAGGAAATTCCTCATTATCAACGAATAGCTCCTGCTGTTTCGTAAAAATAATTTTAATATCCAATCAACATGACGTATGACCCACCTTTAAAAAAACTCCTTGTACCTTTCTATCTGTCTCATATTTTTACTTTCTCTTGCCTGTATGAATATTATATAGAAAGGAAAGTATTATTTTCATGTCAATCTACACGTTTTTAGACCCCCTGAACCCAAAAACCATGTTTTTAGCGATTGTTCTGTGTGTTTGTCTGTGTGTGAACAGAATATCTCAAGAACGGAACATCGTACGAACTTGAAACATGAAACTAAAGTTACATACTACTACCGAACCCGACTCGAACATTTTCATCAAAATCGGTCAACCGGAAGTAGTAGTTTATTCGTGTAATTTTTCACTTTTTTGCGATAGGCCTATTTTCAAAAACTGGCCTACGATTTTTTTAAAAAAATCGCCTGGTTTACTAAATTTTTTATGCTGTACAAGATAGGGTAGAGGCCATGTTTCCTGAAATTCTTGATAAGGCTCTTTTCATGTAAAAAACTTGTTTTTATAAGATTGCGGCTTTAATATGCATTTTAACGCAAAAACTTATATAATAAAAGTTGTAGACAATTTAAAATCCTACAACTTTTAGTTTAAACATTTGTTTGTGTAACGCTTAGTTTAGCGGTAATTAGCGATTTGCTGTTTTTGTCTCACGAAAACGTGTGAAAAGTCGATTTTTTTAAAGATTTTGGTCTTAATATGCATTTTATGACAAAAGTGTATAGAATCAAATTTACAGGAAATTAAAACATCTACAACTTTTATTAATAGCATTTTTCTCTAAAGAGCCTAGTTTAGCGTGAAAGAGCAATTTTCCGTATTTTTAAGCCAAACTGAGGTAGATTTTCATTTTACTTTTTCATAATATTTTACTTTTATTTCTTTCGACTAAATTTACCAACATTCCAAGTAAATACAATCTGTTTCTTTATTTTCTTTGTAGGATAACTTTTAGTATTTAAGATAAATTATTTTGATATTTGTATTTTTTTTTGAATATCTTCAATTAGGATATGATTTGATTTTTATTCGTTGGATTTACAAATCAAATTTTATGTGAGACTGTATTATATAATAAATTTGAATCAGAGTTTTTAATATATTACGATACAAAATCGAAATACTAAGTCAAATGATGTAAATATACTATGTTAATTATTTATTAATTAAGTTAATTTATTTTTCTGTTTCAAAAAAGCAAATATTTCACGAATTTTTGTGAAAATAAAAAGTTTACTTTGTTTAATGTTTCTTTTTTAAGTCATTATGTAGTTTTATTATATATTTATTAGGTTTATTTCAGAATGGCTGATTTGTATTTTTTATGATATTGTATTTTGTTTACCATTTTTCTTTTTTTTTCTAATATAGTGCCTTTTTATAAGACTGATATGAGTAAATATTAATTTAAATTGTATTTTTATATAAATTTTTTACCATTAGGGTATTTTTGTATTAAAATTTTGGGGATTACCAGTACTTTATAATTCAGTAGCCTACAATTTTATCATAATTAAATATAATATTTTTTTAGAAATTTTGTAGGTTAATTTAAACATTCCGATATAAATTACATGAAATATAATATGTTGTAATTTGAGTAGTAAATCTTGAAACAATAAATTATTGTTAAATGAAAATGATTCATTCCAAAATATGTTTTATTTTATTAATTTAAGTTATATTTGATTAATTAATCGTCAATTTATATCTTTATTTTACCATAAATATCAGCTCAAAAGAATTCAGAGCAAACATTTAGGATGATTTGGTAGTGGTCTGATTTGTTTTCAGTAAACAAAAATTAATTTATTAAATTAAATTTGTAACATTGTCATTATATTTATAACCATATAACATTTAAATGTTCAGTCATAACATTCAATTTTATAACATTTAAATGTTCAGTTATAACATCCAATGTTATAACATTTAAATGTTCAGTCATAACATCCAATGTTACGACAGTTAAATGTGAGGGCCCTGCTAATGAATGGTGCTCACATCAAAAGTGTTCAAATAATAATAAAATGCGCTGTAAACTCTAAAAATCTGTAGTAATTAATCAAAGTAATAAATTTAAATCAGAAAGTTAAGTTGGAAAATGTTATTATGGAACGCATCCTTGGCGTAACATTTGGTTAGCATGTTGAACTAATAGCGTAAGTTGTCGAGTTTTTTCGTTTAATTGCATCCAGAAGACCCCCAAAGGGAGTATAGGACATTGTCAAGAACTTATTAACTTAATACATATTACTTAAATTACAAATACTTACTTTAATAAGTATGTTATCCTGTAATATTTACGCAATAATACACAATTTTCCTCACCATTAAGTTAATTTTTTTTAATTTATTTACTTTTTTAAAATAAATAAATACATACTGAGAAAGAAATTCTTGTACATTGATTTCACCAATCAAGTACTTAATATTTTTAGATTGTTTTCAATTTTGACAAGATTCTTGAAATTATTACGTGATAAAAAACTTAGTTTCGTAACCCGAAATAATAGCTATCAACAAGAATGTTAATGCGACTTACAATAAATTTAAAAATAATGTAATAAATTAATTAATTTTGTTCACATTTTTTTCATTTTATAAAATAATTTATTTTTCGTAAAATTTGAATCATTTATAATATTTTTAAGATATATTTATCAAATTTAGATTTTTGTTTTATTTTTAAATTAGTTTTATGTTTAAGTAATTGATTTTATTGTAAACAATTTTGCAGTTTTTTAATAGCCTACTGTAAGTTTTTTTCAATTGTGTTTTTAGTTTTCCCTTTTATTAGATTAGTATTTATTTTAAAATATTTAATCATATAAATTTCATTATTCTAAATAAACAAATTGTTCAAATTTATAGTGCCATAACGAATTAAAAATTAAATAAATAAATAAAATTAAACCATTAATTAATTAGGCAAAATAATTAACTGTATAATTTGCCGTTTTTATTATTGTTAAATTTAATATAAATTAATGGGAGTTAATGTTAAATAATAAAACAATAAAAATCATATCTTGCCATTCTGTGTACTAGTCACGCCATAGGCAACTAAAGACTTGCCATAATATTTAATTATTATTAAGTTATAACAATAAATGTATATAGTTTATAAATATTGCATTATTTAAGATTTATTTTAAGTTTTAATATTATAGTAAAAATGAAGATAATAAATATATAATATATTTTGTAATATGTTACTACACATGTAAATATCCGCAAAATAATGTGCCTTAGAATTGTATCTACTATATTTATTAAAAGTTTACCGTTCCTTGAAAAATAATTATTATAAAATTATATTTTGCTATTATATTATTACTATCATGTTTTATACAGTTTGTATTAAACAATATTGTTTCGTAATACTGTTTGTTGTTCATTTTATTTCTAAATTAGTTTAAGCACCTTTTAAAATTATACATACTTAATGTAGGCTATATTATTTACATTCTGATGTATAATTTCCTTATTTACTTCATGTTGTTGTTTAGGTTATCAGCCGAAAGACTGGTTTGAACCTGTAGAGGTTTTACTAAGTAAAACGAGAAGTGAGGTAGTTTACAGTTGCCTTCCTCACTGAGTTGAAAAGTACACTTATCAGCATGCTGGACCCTCTGAAAAGCATATATTTTCTACTGCAAATGACACCTTTACTTCATTCACCACAGGGTCTGGCTGTATAAAGAAATTCATTACTTTCAGAGGAGAGAACTCTGATTAGTGTGTTTTACACCTCTATCTCTTCTGTTCTTAAATGGTTCAGTCATTTAATTGGCTAACCATGTAACAAGATACAGAACTAATTATTTTAGCACTGCAACGAACAGATTGAGTGTAAATAATTTGACACTCCAGCTGTCTGTTATGGGAAAATTTACTTCATATAAATCGGTAATAATATTATATTACCAAGGGTTGATAACAATACATGTTATCAACGCAACACTGAACTTATGAAATATTTAAAATATTTAGCCTACAACATTGTAAATATTATATTTTCTAGTTCAGTTTCTTGTCATTATTTTAAGGGGAGACTGTACTTTGTATCCCACCAATATTAAATTTGCTATTTTTAGGTACGTTTTTCATAGGATTGGTAAGAGATAGGGAAATGAAACTTTACACACCATAGGTGTCGGGTTTCTTCTCGAGCTACTGACATTTTTTCAATTTAATCTTCGGACCTAAAAATTTTTTTTAAATATTACGAATAACATAAAATGTTTACAAATTGTTTTCAACGGTTTTTGCGTATTACTAATTTTTGGAGCACCTGAGGAAGTCATAAAAATGTCGGTATGTGTGGATATACAAGATAATTAACTAGGAAAAATTTCAGCCTGGTAGGTATATTGGTTTCTGAGAAAAATGTACCTAGTGTTAAAAATCTAAATTTACGGGAAACGCAAAAAACAAGAAGGCACAAATCAAAAACAAAATGTACAAAAACAAGCATATTTCCTATCAACAGTTGTTTAGAATGCTGAACCAACAGGTGAAAATACAAAAAACAGTAATGCAGATATTTTAAAAACTAAAAATTTGGAGTAAAACGAGCAAAACTATTGGTTCTTGCGAAAATGATAATTTTTCTGTGTAAACTTGATAAAACTTAATTTTTTCATAAAAAAATTTTTATTTTGACGTAATTTAATGTTTTTTCTTGTAGATCTAGGCCTAAACTATTAAAAAACGTAAAAATCCAAAAATCGAAATTTTAAGTTAAAACCATTGTGCCATATCCCCTTCAGCATCTGGACATCAGCATCTGTTGTTGTTTAGGTCATCAGCCGACCTAAAGAGGCTTTGCTTAGTAAAACGATGAGTGATGGGGTTTTAACAGCTTTCCTCACCAAGTGGAAAAGTGTGCTTATTAGCATGCTGGTACACTGAAAAGCATGTACTTTTCACCCTACAAAAGACAAATTCATTTTATTCAACACAGCATCTGGCTGTAAAATGATGAAATTAATTACTATCAGAGGAGATAACGGTGACTATTGCCTTTTACATCTGTAGTTTTGTTCTTCTGTTGTTTAATACTTCAATCATATAATTAGGTGCCCATGTGATGAGAGAGAGAACTATTTTTTGTAGCCCTGGAACTAGCGGATTAAGTGCAAATAATTTAACACTCCACCTGTTTGTTATGGACAGGAATGCATCTAAGTTATATAGATGACTCGCAACATCTCGTTCGCTAGGTATTTAAGATGAAACTGTAATTGCGACGGTTTTGACTGAAAATTTCGATTTTCGGTTTTTTTGTTTTTTAATCGTTTAGACCTAGTTCAACGTGAAAAAATAGTATTTTAATGAAAAAAAATTAAGTTTTTGGGAGGTTTACTCAGAAAAATTATAACCAAGAACGAATATATTTCATAATTTTATACGGATCGTTTCAGAGCAACGGGAATTGTAGTACCTAATTTAAAAATATCTGCATTATTGTTTTTAATACTCTCAGCCATTGATTCAACTTTCTAACCAACTGTTGATGGGAAATTCACTTGTTTGTGTTGTACATTTTGTTTTTGATATGTGTCTTTTGTTTTTCCGCCTGTTCCCGCAAATTTAAATTTTTAATATTTTGGTACATTTTTCTCGGAAACCATTAAACCTACAAGGCTGAAATTTTTACCAGTTATTTATTTCTTATATACACATAAATTCTGGCATTTTTATGACTTCCTCGAATTCTGCAAAAATTATTGATATGTAAAATACCGTAGAAAAAATTTATAAAAATTTTATATTGTTCGTTATTCTGTTTTTAACTTTATGGTTTAACAGATTAAATTGAAAATATGTCAATAGCTAGAGAAACCCGATATCTTTAAGTAAGTAAAGTTTCATATCCCAATCGTTTATCAATCTTGTGAAAAATGTACGTAAAAATAGCAAATTTAACATTGGCAGGGTACAAAGTACAGTCTCCCCTTAAAAGGAAAACTAAACTTAAAACTATTTTATATGCTTGATTAACCTTTACAGGTGCTTCGATCCTTATGATCGACTTACATGTGTATCGGTGGATCCACCGTCATCTGAGTGAATAAAATATTATATGCAACGGGTTTGTTGTTTTTTAAGTCCTGTTGTATGTACGTTGCATTCTTTTCAAGAACAAAATAAGCAACCCTCTGACTCAATGAGATGAGATGATGATACGTTGACATGTAATTGATGTGTACTCTTGTAAAGGCTCAGAAAATATGATTAACTGAATCCGAACCATCAAAATACAAGGTAACTACTGTCTAGTACTTTTTACTTTCTCTTGCCTATATGAATAATATATAGGAAGGAAAGTATTGTTTTCATGTCGATTTTAAGAAATCGAGTTTTCACCGGATCTATACGTTTTCAGACCCCCTGAACCCACACAAACATGTTTTTAGCGATTGGTCTGTGTGTGTGTGTGTGTGTGTGTGTGTGTGTGTGTGTGTGTGTGTACAAAATATCTCAAGAACGGAAGTCGTACGAGCTTGAAACTTAAAACTTAAGTTACATACCACTACCAAACCCGACACGAACATTTTCATCAAAATCGGTCAACCGGAAGTAGTAGTTTATTCGTGTCATTTTTCACTTTTTTGTGATTTTCTCAAAAACTGGTCCTACGATTTTTTTTTTAAATCGCCTGGTTTATTACATTTTTCATTCTCTACAAGATAGGGTAGGCGTCATGTTTGCTGAAATTCTAGATGAGGCTGTTTTCACGTAAAAACTTTGTTTTTTTAAGATTACGGCTTTAATATGCATTTTAGCGCAAACATTTATATAATAAAAAATGTAGAGAATTTAAAATTCTACAACTTTTATTCTAATTATTTTTTTGTATAACGCTTAGTTTAGCGGTAATTTGCGATTTTCTGTTTTTTTCTCATGAACACGTGAGAAAAATCGATTTTTTTAACATTTCGGCCTTAGTATGCATTTTAAGACAAAAGTGTATAGGCCCTATAATTAAATTTATAGAAAATTAAAAGATCTACATCTTTTATTTTAAGCATTTTTCTCTACAGAGCCTAGTTTAGAGAGAAAGAGTGATTTTCCGTATTTCTAAGCTAAACTGAGGTTGATTTTCATTTTGCGTCTTTCACTCATGATTAAAATTAGGTTATGTTTATGGAGGTTAGTTTTTTGTTTATTTTTTATGTTTTATTACTAATGTTAGGTTTATTGTTAATTATTTGCACTGGCAAGAGAAAGTTGTGTGAGTGTTTCACACCAGATTTTGTAATAATATGAAACTTAAAAATACACCTACAGAACATGTTGCACTTTACTTATCTATGTTGCTGTTTAGGTCATCAGCCGAAAGGCTGGTTCGAACCTTTAGAGACTTTATTAAGTAAAACGAGGAGTGAGGTGGTTTACAATTGCCTTCCTCACTGAGTGGAAAAGAACGCTTATCAGCATGCCGGGCCCTCTGAAAAGCACATTTTCCACTCTGAAAATATCACCTTCACTTCATTCCCCACAGGGTCTGGCTGTATAATGAAATTCATTACTTTCAGAGGAGATATCTCTGATTAGTATCTTTTACATCTCTACCTCTTCTGTTCTTAAATGATTCAGTCATTTAATTGGCTGACCATGTGATAAGAAACAGAACTATTTATTTTAGCCCGGCAACGAACAGATTGAGTGTAAATAATTTGACACTCCACCTGTCTGTTATGGGCGATACTTATAAATTTGATTTTTTTATAGTTTCATATAACCATTAATTGTATATACTTACTCTGATGAAGGTGGAGCCATTGAAACACGTGTAAGTCGATAGTTAGGATAAAGGCAGGCAAAAAAGTTAGTAAAATTTATAGGTAATAATTATTATAAAATAGAATTTATTTCAAGCTAAAATATGCATTATAAAAATTTAGCTTTAAACTTAAAACGTTTAACTTCTCACACAATATTACATGTTAAAATACAAAAACCCCTGTAATAATAAAAACAATTAGTACTGAAAACTGAATTTTTTTGATTTTTGAATGACTCACATTTGAGAGGGAACAAAATTAAATATATTATGTGTTACTGGCGAAGTAAGTACTATTCCTTTAAAATATAATACGAACTTATGAATTTTTAACGGTTTTTTTAAGTTTCTATGCAGAAGTCGGGTGTGTCTTAATTTTTTTAATATTGTCCTGTAAATATTCTTCAAAAATTTTGAAAAAGGGTAACAGAAGAATGACATGTTTTGGAATGGCAGTACAATACCAGATACCTGATTGCATAATACAATACATTTTAATGCAATAAATGGCCGTTAGATGGAAAAACCAACTTTACGAAATAAATAAATAAAAGATGATTTCATTTTTCAAATCAAAAACTTTTCCAATTTTTTTTTTAAGCTTTTATTTGTAATTGGGAACTGTAGGCCTACATTGTTGACAACTACCCAATTTGATCGCTGCTTTTTGCTGTATTTTTTTTTGACGTGGATTAGACATGAGTTTGAACAGGGACCCCCAGTAGAGTTTGTTCATGGATGGCTGTCAACTGGTCACCATACAAAGTCGCTTGCCCAACCGGTGTTACTTAACAAATAATAGCGACTTTCTACCAGCTGACTGACTGGGCTGGCCCGAAGCTTCCAAAATTAAAAAAAAATATAATGTCATATAGGCCTGTAGCGTATGGTACTCAGAAAATTTTAAGCTTCTAACAGTAAAAGAATTTTTAAAATAGGTTGGGTGGTTTATGAGATTTCTAATTTAAAGAAACAAACGAATAAACAAACATTATTTCTTTATAATGTTAGCATATAAATAAATATGAAAATATAAATAAAAGTGTCATTTGTTCATAGAAGTATTTACCAGATTAATACTGGAATCAGTTTTACGTTAAATATGCAATTAATTTCACAGTTTGCATTGGAAATAAATACAAATTTTAAAAAAAATTATAAGTTACGTCACAGTACTGACGTGTCCATGATTTGTCGGACGTAAAGAGTTAACCGTAAGTGTCTACAAGAAAATCTGCTACCAACGAATAAAATTCTATGTTTTCTTAGATATTAAATGAACAAATGCAATTGTAATATTGTTCCTGAAAAAGTTGTACACCATTAAAATATCTTATTCATTTAGGTGTCAATTTTATATGCATAGTAGTTTGCAACATAAATTGCAATTTTGGTATTCATTATCTCGCATACAGCAGCCTTCCTACCAAATATTTTTTTTTACTTTATTTTGTCCTCTATGAATACAATGTAGAGGGAAGGAAAGTATTATTTTCATGTCGATTTTTCGAAATCAAGTTTTCACCTGAAATACAAGTTTTCAGAACCCCTGAACATAGAAACACATGTTTTTAGAGATTGATGTGTGTACGACGTGTGGCTATTAAATAACGAGACTGACGTTGTAAAAAAATTATTTTTACTTTATACATAAAGTAGGGCCTACACAAAGTCTGACCCACCGGGTTGGTCTAGACTCTAGATGTAAAGTCGTTGCCAAAATCAGCTGATTTTCGGAGGCAAAGGTTCCTGGTTCAAATCCTAGTAAAGGTAGTTACTTTTATACGGATTTGAATACTAGACAGTGGCTGCCGGTGTACTTTGATGGTTGGGGTTCAATTAACCATACTCTCTCAGGAGTGGTCGACTAGGGTCAGTACAAGACTACACCTCATTTACACGTCAAACACATCATCCTCATTTCATTGCGTCATGGGGTTGCTTATTATTCTCAATTGAACAGATTGCAACGTACACAAATTAGGATTAAAAAAAAGTGTGTACGACGTGTGACTATTAAATAATGAGACTGACGTAAAAAAAATTATTTTCATTTTATACATAATAACTTATAATGAAATTCAATACTATCAAAAAAGAAAACTGATTAGTGCCTTTTACACCTCTCTTCTGTTGTTAAATGCTTCAATCATATAATTGGGTGACCATGTGATAAGAGAGAAAACTATTTTTCGTAGCCCTGGAAAGTAGAAGATCGAGTGCAAATAATATAATACTCCACCTGCCTGTAATAGGCGAATCAAAATCATCTTTCACTGAGGCTTTCTCCAATTTATCGCCTTATTACAACCGAGTGACCCACCGGGTTAGTCTAGACTCTAGAGGTAAAGTCGTCGCCAAAATCAGCTGTTCAACAGCTGATTTTCGGAGACGAAGGTTCCTGGTTCAAATCCTAGTAAAGGTAGTTACTTTTATACGGATTTGAATACTAGACAGTGGCTGCCGGTGTACTTTGATGGTTGGGGTTCAATAAACCATACTCTCTCAGGAGTGGTCGACTAGGGTCAGTACAAGACTACACCTCATTTACACGTCATACACATCATCCTCATCTCATTGCGTCATGGGGTTGCTTATTGTTCTAAATTGAACAGATTGCAACGAACACAAATTAGGAATCAAAAAAAAAAAATGTGTGTACGACGTGTGGCTATTAAATAATGAGACTTGACGTTGTAAAAAAGTTTATTTTTATTTTATACATAATAACTTATAATGAAATTCAATACTATCAGAGGAGAAAACTGACTAGTATCTTTTACACCTCTCTTCTGTAGTTGAATGCTTCAATCATATAATTGGGTGACCATGTGAGAGAAAAGAGAGAAAACTATTTTTCGTAGCCCTGGAAACTAGAAGATCGAGTGTAAATAATTTTATACTTCTCCTGCCTGTAATAGGCGAATCAAAAATTATCTTTCACTGAGGCTTTCTCCAATTTATCGCCTTATTACAACCAAGTGACCCACCGAGTTGGTCTAGAGGTAAAGTCGTGGCTAAAATCAGCTGTTTAATAGCTGATTTTCGGAGACGAAGGTTCCTGGTTCAAATCCTAGTAAAGGTAGTTACTTTTATACGGACTTAGATGCTAGACAGTGGTTACCGGTGTACGTTGATGGTTGGGGTTCAATTAAGTATACTCTCTCAGGAATGATCGGCCTGAGTCTGTACAAGACTACACCTCATTTACCCGTCATACATATTATCCTCATCTCATTAGTTCATGGGGTTGCTTATTGTTCTGAATTGAAGTAATTGTAACGTACACATATTAGGAAAATTAAAGAAAAAAAGATTACAACCAATTATCGCTGTGTTAATATTGCACTTGACTATTTCGTCATCAAAAGTTATGGGTTTATAATTTTTATGATAATGTTCACACTGGTTACGTTACTTTCATACGATGCATTTTACATAATTTAATACCACTTTATTACTAAGTCCGTAATTCAGGAGCTTACAACTATTTTTTGTCTCTTTTATTACACTATTTTATGTTCTACGTTACAAATATGCATATTACCAAAGTTAAACTTGGTATCGGTAGGTAAGATTAAGTAGGTTTATAATGCGACAGAAAAGGTTTTAGTAAAATATTAATGAAACTCAATTGTTTTATTATAACTTCCGCGTTGTTAAATTTTTAATAGGTATCTATGAGTGCATTAACATGTGGGGTGGTTAGTTAATTACATTTCTTTAAATAATTACGACAATAAATTAACACTTAGCCTATATTTGGTGTAACAATCAGGAAACATGAACTGTCTTTACATGTAAGTTTAGATATAATAACAAGAATTCAATAGTTTTATTTGATTTGATTCGTAATTTTAAAACACATCTCTGTGTACATAAACGGTGTAATTAACCTGGTACTATTATGCTTAATAAACTGAATCAAATAAAATTACGGTTAATTAGAGTTATCATCAATAGATCTGACCTGTTTTGGTTGATACAATGACATAAACATGTTAAGGTTAACGATTAACAAAAATGTTAATCAAAGAGAATCTATCAAAATTGTGACGTAATGCCTCTTTTACGTCATAAATGTGAGGCGGAATGTGAAATGGTATCTCTTGTCGGAAAAGTAAAATTTTAAGTATGTACCTAAACGAAATGAAAATTGTTAGAGTTGACATCTATTTTTGATTTTTTGAATATTATTATTGATTAATTTTTCATACATTTTAAATGTAATAACTACTGTGGATGGGTGATAAAAATAATATTGTGACACTTATCGCTAAGGTCCTTTCCGGGATCTAGGTAATTAAATAATTAATACACTAAAGTTTACAATTAGCTACAAGTATTTATTACAACTAAAAAATTTACAAAATAAATAGTAAACTAATTATTATGAAGTAATACTAAATAGTAAATAACTTAATAATTTACTTACTTAATACTACTTACAAAAATTATATAGAATGCACATACAAAATAAAACTGAATTTAATGCGCATACACAATAACTTTACACAATGCACACATACAAAGACGGTATAACAATAGTTGACCAACACAATGCCCGGAACGTGCCTTCACTACGCACCGATAGCCACTCTTCAAGGATCAAACGAATACTAACTACCTGACCGCGCTCAGGGCTCTATTTATATAAGTGGTTCAAAGAATCTGCCCGAAAGACACCGAAATTCGATATAAAAGTCCTTTCTAAAGAAGTCTTATTTAATGTAACAGGTAACCAACCGACCTTTCATAAATAGTTGTAAAACAAAGACCTTATCATACACAATAGCGCAGTCCTTTAAAATAATTTTCATGAATAGGTATCCTTTTATAGCCAACTCTATTGTTACTTTTTCACTCTATTATCTACTCTTTACCATTTTATGAATGAAGTACTAGAAATTTCACGAACCATGCCCTTCTTCGATATTGTCACAATATCTATTCCAAAACATGATATGAAGGATATTTTGTAAGGATTTGTCCTGAAGTAGAACCTGTACTAGTTGTTTAAGCTGGGGGTACTAGTGGTAACCCGGCCTCATCCTTACTTACTGTGTACCCTGTTGTAAAACCACCGAAGAGAAGGCGAAAACACTATTTTAAAGCACTTTTACCAATAAACTTTTACATTATTTAAGAAAGTTTAGTGTGCAACGTGAATGTTAAAAAATTGTAGGCCTACTATATAAAAAACGGAATTCAAAGGTTCACTTTTGTGTAAAATTTTCTTAAATTAGTAAAATCAAAAGATGGTGGTATTTAAAAGTCCGAAATTCGTTTTCCCAAAACACTTAACCAAAAATATATTCAAATTACCATAAAGTACATTATTTTTCAGATAAAATTAAAATTTCATACCAAATTCGTCTGAATTAAGGTGCTCTAAATCTGGAAAATGTTAACTCAAAATCGAAAAAAATTTCGACAAGAAGTCTCTTTTTACATTTCGTCTCACAAATGCAATTCTGTATAATGACATACGTATACCGATGCAACACTTTTTACTTTATCTTTCCTATATGAATATATAGAAATGAAATATTTTATACACGTTCAATTGAGATGTTTACACAGTTAGCAACCTCTCTAATCTTCACCCAGCTGTCTGCTAACACAATCTGCTATGAAGCAAATCCGATTTTGCGACGCGACCGGTTCAAGAAGTGGTAACATCATCTCAAAACCGACGATTGCCGGTTGTATGGTTAACGTAAATCCCTTCAACAAAAAGGAACTATGACAAAGAATACACCGACCAGCGTATTTAATCTGTGCAGAAGAAATTGCTGTATCACTTGCGCCGACGTGGTCTGTGCGAGCCAAGTGATCAGTACGAAGAGGAGTGTACCCAACTGGGTATAATGACTTCAGATAAGAGGCGGAATATTGCAGATACCATGTTTTATTCAAGGAAATACATGAAATTACACGTTCAGTAGTAGTATACAGAGTTTCATGTTAACTCCAAAGGGAACAGGCTCTTAGAGTATTAGATGAAAACTTGGATATCCCCCTGGCGTGATGCGTTAGCATTATGAATTTTTTTTTATGGTTTCGGGGTTGATTTATTCAACAGAACAAATCAACGTTTAAGAGGAATATTTTATGTTGGATAGGTTGAACCAGTTGGGACAGCCGTAAGTTGGTAGGTGAACTTCGTATCCTGCCAGCGTTATTAAGTCATATAGGACTCCTGCTTTGATAATTGTTATTTTATTTGTCTGTTAGCTAGGTGGTTTTTCTTATTGTTAGTGTTTTTATTCTTTCTCCTTTGAGATTCTTTAAGTTTTCTTCCGCGCTGCAAGTGTGGTATCATTGCCAATCCCTGTGCAATTTTACTTGCCTGTTTAGTTATATAAGTGGTTTTCTCTTGTCGTTCCGTATGATTTACGCCCTGATAGGTTAGTGCAGCGTTTATAAGAATTTGTATCTGTTGCTGCACTTCTTTAAGTCAAATAGATCTTCCTCGCTTCCCTGTTAGTTCCTATCATGAGGTTGAGATGGCTGTGAGAGGTGAGTGGAGGCCATCAAAATAAAATAAATTAATGTAGTGTAGGACATACTATATGTAGTACCTACTATCAATCAGACGGTAAAAATAAATTATTTACTGAAGGTAATCGGATAGCGCATGCGTAAATATAGTCAGATATATTGACGATAACTTTAACATCAACTCGAGTAATAATCATGAATATTAATTAAATTAAAGTGACTAGATCGTTATCGAGTATCTCGTTGTTTGAAGCCGAGAGCGTTGGGCGACATTTAAAAGCAAGTGGTATTTTGTTCGACCTCGTTTGTAGTAAAAACTAATTGCTTTAAAAAAAGTTGAGAAAGACAGAAGACAGTTTGGACGTCGATGCAAAATAGGTCTAACGTTTAGGATGGACGTAATCACCTATTAGATCTAATAATACATATATATGCACCTGCCACCGTAGAACTTTTGTATTTAGATTATTAGAATATTATTAGGTGTCTTGGTATATTTTATAGAAGGAAAACACAATTGTTTTGTATATCGCTATGCGATTAAAAGTCTGTAATATGTTGTGTTTTCTACGTTCTAGACCTCTGGCTACATACTGTTTGAAATTATACGTAGCTGTTTTGCTACAGCTTTATACAGCTGGTTCGCAACAAAACGGACTTCTATTTTTGAAGCGTGACCCGATTATTACTTGTTCTAATCCTCGCCCGAGAAACTAGTTTGAATGAAAATATATATCGGCTTCCAACAATCCACCCACTCGACTACTAGGTATAATTAGTGCAGTACTTGCTACAGGTTGACGAATCGCTTTGGTTACCAAGAACAATGCGTTAGGCACTTCTTTTTCTTCTTACTTATATATACGAGTACGTTGGGGAAGGTCAGTGATCCTGACCTCAGATCTTCAATCCAATACTGGTCTGATTATCTTTTATTTTATTTCCTGCATTTTGATCTCCAGGCTTTCACTTCTTCATTTTATCGTAATACTATTACGTATTAGATTATTCTAGAAAAAAAACAGATATAAAATGAAAAATATCAGTAATTAATTTGATTTTTAAAAGGCAACTCACGCGTTTATACAAGTTTTCTTACAAGTTATTAACCAAGATTTATTAGGCAGTTTACCAAATAGAAATTTAAAAAAAACATAGATATTTAAAATATATAATATAAACTTGGTATTAAATTTTTTAAATTAATTAAATTTCTATCATAACTGGTTTTAAAAGAAAGATTAAAGAGAAAAGTAAACACATATTTTGCTATATCGTATGGTTGTCTGAAATCAAAGTTAAAATCTTTAAAGCTACAAAAAAGTATAGTTACTTAATTGTATACGTACCCAGAGAAAAAATCCTATTTTGGAAATTGCGAAAAACTTGCTCAGAAGTTTTTCACAAATTATACAATTTATTTTAACAATAGGAACCCACCGGGTTGGTCTAGAGGTAAAGTCATCGCCAAAAATCAGCTGTTTAACAGCTGATTTTCGGAGACGAAGGTTCCTGGTTCAAATCCTAGTAAAGGTAGTTAATTTTATACGGATATTTGAATACTAGACAGTGGTTACCGGTGTACTTTGATGGTTGGGGTTTAATTAACCACACTCTCTCAGGAATGGTCGGCCTGGGTCTGTACAAGACTACACCTCATTTAAACGTCATACACATCATTCTCATCTCATTGGGTCATGGAGTTGCTTATTGTTCTAAATTGAACAGATTGCAACGTACACAAATTAAGAAAAAACAATAGAAACCATAGGAATCAATAGGAATTGATCTAGTGGTAAAGTCGTCGCCGCGAATCAGTTGTTTAAAAGTTGATTTTCGTTGATGCATATTCCTTGGTTCAAATTCTAGTATGTTGTGTACCTTGGTTTGCGTCTAATGAAGTATTTTACCATATCTACGGTGAGAGAAGAAATTAGCAGTCGGAGCAAAAATTATGTTAAAAAGTTAGACACTCATCCTAATCATTTGGCTACAAATTATATCGACGACAATATTGACATTCAAAGACTCAAGAAGGCGAGAATATTAGATCTTCTATTAAAGTTTACCGGATCAAAAATGTTTAACCATCCTTTCAAGATTAAAAACACAAAATTATTTTTCGAATGGTTAATTCTTATTTCTCAATAAACTTAATCTTACTAACCCTCATTCACCAAATTAATATTCAATTAGTTAAACACACCTTTATTTTTTACGTATCACGTCTTCATTCTCTACTCCTTCACTCACACCTTCATTCACCTCGACCATAAATTTTAAAACGAAAATAAAGACTTTTTCCGTATTAATGAATAGTTATACATTGTCAGGACCCAAGAAGAAACCCTTTATCACTTATAACAATTACACGGAAGCAACTCTTCTGAGTGCTAACGTCTTCAAGATATATATTTTAACATTTTTTTAGCACATTTACTGAAAATTTTAGTTAAACCATTTGTAAATAATTCTTAACTGTTAAAAAATAAAAAAATTCTACTAAAAGAAGTTACTTTTGTACAGATTTAAATGATAGACAGTGGTTACCAGTGTACTTTGACAATTGGGATTAAACCTTAATAGGGCAGTTTTTTCGGGGAAAAATATACATGTCATAAAATGTTAAATTTTGCTTTATAGGGACTTGGATAATGTATTTCTTGTGCCAGATCAGTAAGATATTTTTTTTGTTGATTTTAAGTCCTGGCAAGTATAATTACTTACCAAAAAACATTAATTGAAATGAGAATCACATAATGTTTAGTGGTAAGAATGCTTAATAAAACAACTTGTAGTACTTTATAACAGAAAAGTGTACAGAATAACTTATCTCAACTTTATATTAGCGTGAATGGTTAATTTCCCGTAAAACACTCGAATTTTCTAAGCTCTGTACAAAAGTAACAACAAAACAACACGGTAGCATAGGCTGTAATGAATCCTTACCACATTCGTGCAGCTCACGAAGCAAATAAAATCGTTGGGCGCTAATTTCAAAATTTGGATATCCTATTTACCAGATAAAATCTATAAAACCATAAAATTTTAATACAGTTCACTTGGATAGCTTAGTTTAAAATGAAATCGACCATATTTTTCGGAATAAGTAAACTTACCAAAGACCTTTTAAGGGTTAGCTATCTGAGTCTGTACAAGACTACACTTCGTCATAGGCAACATTTTCTTTTATCTCATTGGATCATTAGTTTGCTTATCATTTTTAAATTAAACTGATGGCAACACATTAATAACGAACACACATTAGGGATAAAAACCACTTGGAATTACTTTTAATCAAGTTAAAATGGTGTAAAATCACCAGTAGGCTACGGCCAATTTGGCTATGATTATTGTGGACCAATTTTTGGGGCCTTTTACAATAAAACTCTTCATCATTTTCAAAAAAAAACCAGTCAAAAGCACTTACAGCAATAACAAACTCATCTTTTTACGTAACCAACCATACTATTCACAAAGACCTAAAAATGTCAACAGTTCGAGACATTGTAAACACAACATACAACTCTTTACACACAAAGACAATTGACCACATAAATCCAAATGTCCAATCTCTTTCAACTAACCATCTTCCAGTTAACAGACGACTGAAACGAATGTAAAATAGGGATCTTAGATCTCCAAAACACACATTTTTAATTAACGTATAAAAATCATCCATCAACATAGTTTTTAAATCATTATCATAAACAATACATTTTTTGTACAATTTCACGCCGAAATCGATCACTGGATCGATTCACACTCATGCCATTCCTCAACATTATTATCTAACTTACTAGTTGTGCATTTAAAAAAATGTACAGTTTACAGAAATTAAAAATAATATTGAAGTAAAATAACGAACGTAAAATTGTTTAACAAAATATAAATGAATTTCTCAAAAGAAAGAAGCAAGCGAATCAGCACGATCGATAATTTCTTTAGATGCATTTTGGTATAACGCGACAGACTTAATGAAAAAACCAGTTAACGAATATAAACTTGGAACTTTTTATTCCAAAAGTTTGCATTAACAAGTAATTTAAAACTTATACTGAAAAAAGTATGATCAGTGGCTCTCTGATCCAACTAGGCGAGACATCGACTGGTAAAATTAAGAAAATATCTCAAAATGTTACTACACATTGAGTTTCAATTACATGAACAAAATCTCAGAAATATTGACTGAAAAATCCTTCAAGAAATGTAGATTATTATATCTCAAAAACTTTAGACGGGACAGAAGACGACGCATAATCGAATGACCCAGAAGTGTCTATAAAAAAAATCTCAAAAACGTGTTTGATTTTAAAGGTAACATTCAAACAATTTAAGGTGATTTCAGCTCAATAAACTTACCTTTTTGTTTATTATTTTGCACTCTGACCTTTAGAGTTCACGTTTTCATATTTTTAGCAACCTTTGTTTAATCTTTTCAACCATTTTTGTGACTACTAATTAAGTTTTCTATCTCTGAAAATTCAGACACAGTTTCTTCGTAAAAGTTATCCTGTCTTATCAACTCTTTTTAAGTATTCAATAGGTTTAAGTTCTTTATGATTTTCTTTTTAACATTTCTTTATTATTATTCTATTTTAATAAACATTAAATATATTTTCCTGATTATAATTTTTCTATGTTTTTAAAATCTCCTCCTGGAAAATTCTTTCGGCGAAGAATTCAAATTCTCACTACAGATGAAATGAAATGCACCACCTCTACGTGATGGTGCAAAATAACAACTGAAAAATCTTTCATTTAATTAAACAAAAGAGTTCTATAGTTTATAATTAATAAAGACCAGAAAAATAATTTTGAGGGCGAATTAATTTTCTTGGAAACGTAATAGCGAGAATCGTTACTATTCAAATGATTCGGTTTTTGAAACAATAACCAAGTTTACATAGCCGTAATTCTTTTCCGTTGTTGGTAATCTTGACATTTAGATGCTACTGAATGAAATGCAAGAGTAGAAAATACACAAATTGGGTAGGATTATAATAATGGTGTTGTAATGGCAGAGTGTTAATAAAGAGAAAATGAGCAAAGTCTGGTTGTGACAGATTACAGTGGCGTAGCAGCGGCGGCGGTCATTATTAGCATACAATAGTATTGGTAATATAAATCACAGAATGGTGGCCCGTTTCTGTATATTTACAGTCAGTTCTTTTAAAGTTAACGTACAGTATCTGTTAAGACAATGACCATTACCCGAGGCAATTAGGCTAAAACTTTCTCCACCCGCGCCTCAGCGCCTGTATCTTGTTTTATACGGTACTGTATTCCGCGTTTAACTACCACTACAATAACATTCGCCCGCTTACCTATAGGCCTCACACGAGTCAAGATACAAAGCCTATCTTAGAGACCCGCTCGACAACTAACTACTTAAGTAAGATCATGGCCTAATCTTAGTATACCGAGCGCAACGTAATTTCATTTATTCAAAACTAAACCGAACCGCACGTGAACTGAACAAATACAAACTACACAATGTTAACTTATTTGCCTATACGTAACTCTTCACGATTTCATAACCATAATAATACTGGTCTCTTATTTTGTTGTAACAACAAATTTAATACACTTGTTTTGCCGTCTCCCCTTGGCTTCACTTTTATCCTCCTTTTTCCTCTTTTAAATCCCCTTCATTATTACAACCATTCCACTTTAACATGACTTATCTAATGTAATGCAAAAAATAATAAGCTCTCCAGCTTATATTTACGAACTGATGAAAGTTGCACGTATGCAAAACTAGAATTATATTTTTTGTACTATTGTTTGTTATTCAGTATAACTGGATAAACTGATCGTATCTTTATTTTTTATTTTTTAATCTTACTAAACTAAGTCATGATTTTCATTAATATTTCTACTAACACTCATACCGTACTTTATTTAAATTATAGTTTATCGTTACCATTCTTATTGTATTATGTTTTATGAAGAATATATAATGTAATCTCTTTGTAGATTACATCTTAATATTTGAAATTTTATAATTATTTTTGAAAAACATTTATTTTTTACATAAATATGTAAAAAATAAAATCAGACACTACCAAACAGTAATTCTCCCAGAAGTAAAATAAGCCAGCGAGACTCTCTACGGGTCATATAAATTTGAAGAAGTAGAAAGGATTTTTTTTAATCCGAATGAAATATTCATGTTCATTCCCTCACGATGGGGAAGTAGTGTTGGACTCAATTGAGGCGTCCTCGTCCAGCTCCAAGGCGGCCGCAACCGCCTTACCAACCAAAAACCCGCCGCCTGGCCACTTGATCCGACATCAGCAAACAACCCCCACCTCCCTCGGGACTGTTTATATAATACTACAAGGGAAATGTTGGGTTAAAAAAATTTACACACTGTCAGCGGGGCGTAGAAGGTAACCGTAGCCTAATTTCCCTCTTGCTGTCACCGACCGACACTCATTCTCTCACTTTCATTCATCTCTTTCATCAAAAAAAAGAATTGAAAAGATATTAAGTAGGATAGTAAAAAATGCATAAACAAGAAAAACATAGTAAAAAGAACAGTGGAGGATAATTTAAAATGAAGAAGTATACAAGACAATAAATCCCGGTAACAAATTTCTTCTCTAAAAAGAATTTCATTCCTGGGGCACCTACTTAGAGTAGAAAACACCAGCCTTGCTAACCAAATAACCAACTTTTACTAGGGAAGAATAACAAATATGAAACGGATAAAGAGTATTCGGACAAGATAGGCGCGAAAGATCGGAACACCTAAAAAAGATGAGGATGAAGAGGAAAAAAGCATGAATAAAATAATTTACACGGCGCTTCAGGAATAAAAAGAACCGATTACAAAATGGACTAGCCCGAAGTTGGACTAACGTGATCCATAAGGTCATAAAAGCAAAAAAACATATTTTATTTCTTGATTAATCCACTCGATTATTTTAAGGAAAATTTCTTGTATCGATTACAATTTCTCACATATTAAAATGAGTATCTTATATATATTTTTATAAAAAATATAAAGTAAGGGATATTTATATAATGTGTTTAAAATACTGTGAAAAGCAGAAAAATTTGAGGGAAATATCCTCCGCAGAATAACGGGTTCGAAGATAGTCGAAGGACTATATAGGTTACGAAGTCAAGAAGAATTTAGTACCTACAAGGAAAACGAACGATTAATGGAAACGATTAGAAAAAATACTTAAGTTTAATGGACACCTGTATAGACTGGATGACAACCTGTTTACAAAAAAAAAAAAAAAAAATTAAACTAAAAACAATATAGATCTAAGGTGTTGGATTGAAAGAAAACAGATAGGACATTGAAACAACCGGAATAAACCAAAAAAATAAATGAACCAAAACCAAATCCAGACAAATAATTTCGGAATTTAAGTACCTCCATGAAGAGCTAAAACAGAACATCATGTGGAGATAAGTAAGGAAAAAAGCCTACAGTGAACGAAAGCTGAGAAATTGGGCTGTAAAAAATAATTTTCCAGAAAGTCTAACGTCCCTCATTTGGTCTAAAATAGACCATATACGAGGAATAAAAATGTCTGAAACTGTAATCAATGTAGGACATTGAAATTTGTTCAATTGAAGAACAATAAGCATTTCCATTACCCAAAGAAATGAGAATGATGTTAATGACACGTGTAATCTTGTAAAGTGCCAACGTCCGGAAAACCGCACGTTTACAAAAATATTGTTTTTTAAACAAAAATTAATGAAATATTATATTTTGAGACCACCTCCGTCGCGTAGTGACGAGGGCGCTAGCCGACAAAGCGAAAGGCCCCGGGTTCGATTATCGGCTAGGGTCTGATAATTTTAACACGTTAAAACCACCGTACAGTACCAAAACTCACAGTAGTTTTGCTAGTAGTGTCCGTTATTCAGACCAAGAGGTCTCTACTCCATTTTCGCTTTAACGTCGCACAGTTGGGAAAAGTTCCTTGTAACTAAATCACGGGTTAGTTGGTTTGGATGGTCGTCTAGTTTTTCGTGAAATGTACAATACAAGGACGCGGTTAGCTCCTTTACTGTCGGAATTTTTAAATCGTCGTGGAGGGTTTTATTGCTTACATAAAAAGGAGCGCCAGAAGCAAGTGTTAAGAATTTTTTATTGAAACGTCTGGATCGACTTTAAATTACTCTCTACCGTTATTCCAAAGAGCTGAACGCTATAAGTCCAGATTGGTGTTAAAAGGGATTTGTATATTAAAATCTTGGAGCAGCGGTTCAATCTTGATCGAGGGTTAATTAAGCAGAAGAGTAGCTTCTGGCGGCGGTTAAGTTCCAAACGTTTCGTACGCAGATGATGCTTCCAAGTTAGTCGCCTGTCAAGCCATAAGCCAAGATATCGCACCACCATGGCCTGCGGGATACGAAATTTTATGTTTCTGCAATGTTGAAATTTTGCTTTCAAATTTTCGAAATAAGGGCTGGCACTTTTTGAACATTCTTATACAAACTTAACGGCAATTTAGGATCAAACTTTTAAAATAATGTTGTTTGGGCACTAAAAGGGTTAAACTTATAGCACCCCTGTTTTTACGTCGAGGTTAACAAAAATACTTAATTAAAAATACAAAAGACCCACCGGGTTGGTCTAGAGGTAAAGTCGTCGCCAAAATCAGCTGTTTAACAGCTGATTTTCGGAGACGAGGATTCCTGGTTCAAATCCTAGTAAAGGTAGTTACTTTTATACGGATTTGAATGCTAGACAGTGGTTACCGGTGTACTTTGATGGTTGGGGTTCAATTAACCATACTCTCTCAGGAATGGTCGGCCTGAGTCTGTACAAGACTACACCTCATTTACACGTCATACATATCATTCTCATCTCGCGGTCTTGGATTCGAATCCCATTTAGGCACGGCATTTTTTCATACGTTACAAAAAATCATTTCATCATTTACCGTCTGCATTAGCAGTAATTGCAGAACAATCGGACGTTAAAACAAAAAAAAAAATCTCATCTCATTGGGTCATGGGGTTAGTTATTGTTCTGAATTGAACAGATTGCAACGTACACAAATTAGGGATTACAAAAAAAATACAAAAATGGGGTAATATTATTAGAAACAAAAACATTTGATAATTAAGAGTGAATGTAAGCTTACTAGAATGAAATTAATTTGACTACAGTCAAATTTCAAAGAGATTCTGAAGTTAGGTAACATTTTATTAAACTGATAAAATATCACGCATCGTTATTTATTATGTAACCTGAGTGAATCCTTGACTTTTTTTGATTCTCCTCATAAATCTTCACTTCACTACATTAGGCTACTTTTTATATTTAAACGCAGAGAAAACATTATATACGTCACTAGCTAAACATTACAATAAAACTTTTTATAATAATAAATTATAAGGTTTCTTTTTTCATTAGTACTAAACGTTACTTGGTCAGTGTATAGTGGTCAGTACAACTAGCATTTATGCTGGAGATTGTTGTTGTTGTTGTTTAGGTTATGAGTCAAAAATTTCGTTTTTTTTTTTGAAGGCGAAAAACCAAGGTGGTTATCGCCTGTTATTACACACAAGGGTGTACAGGGCCCAAGTGTGGAACAAACTTTTCTTATTATAACATTTAAAATCTTACAGACAAGTATAACAGAGACAAAATAAATAGAATTTACATAAAAATTTAATATCACACCATAAAGTATCAAAAAAAAAAAAAATTCTATAGACATACAAACATAAACTTAAACCTAATCACAGTTAGAATAAATAACATTCACAACATTGACAACTTTTAACAACTTATACAAATTTAATTTATTGAACTAATTCGTAAATCAGTCAAAAGAGGAGACATATGGAGATCAGCGGGATCGCCCTCTCCCACAGTGAATCAATCCTGTCCCGATCTTAGTAGGTAAGGTAGGCACACTAATTTCCTGAGCTGGTGATGAAAGAGATCAATGAAAGTGAGAGAGTGAGTGTTGGTCAGTGACAGCAAGAGGGGAATTAGGCTACGGTTCCCTTCCACGCTTCGCTGATAGTATGTAGATTTTCTTTTAACCCAAAATTTCCTTGTAGTATTATATAAACATTTCCAAGGGAGATAAAGGGCTGTTGGCTGATGTCGGATCAAGTGGCCAGGCGGCGGGTTTTTGGTTGGTAGGCGGTTGCGGCCTCCTTGGGGCTGGACGAGGACGCCTCAATTGAGTCCAACACTACTTCCCTCATCGTGAGGGAATGAACATGAGTTTTTCTCACCACCTTGGATAAAAAAAAATCAGCCTAAAGGCTGGTTGAACTTCTAGAGGCTTCACTAAGTAAAACGAGATTAAATATCTGTCAAGATTTTGCAACAAATTTATTGATTTTTTAACATATTTTTACTGAATTATATATTGTAGAAGTCAAACAAATGGTCCATTTGTAGGTAGTTTTTTGCTTTTTTCACATCTCTGATAGTAATTTCCATGAATCATTATCGCTACCAACGAATTTGGAAAAACACCAATTTATTATACTTTACGTTGGAACTATTTTTCTCTAATTTCACACTAAAATATTATTCTACTAGCTAAATTTTTAGGGCAGTGAAAACTAAGATCTATTAGGCAACTAATTCGTATTAAATTGAGATTTAATTCCTCAACTATAGAAATTCAAAAATAAGATGACTGAATAAAATTACATAGTAGTATGTGAAGTTTGTAATTTACTAAAGTTAATAATTATTTAGTTTTCTTCTAATCAGTTCTTAAAAATAGAGAAAAATTTGCAGGTTATATAAATAACTATCCAACCACAAATACACTGGAAGATATCATTTACACAGAAGCCATATTGCGAGGTCAGATAACCACGCGAAAGTTTTGCTGGGACACTAAGTCTATACTTAAACGTAAAAACGTAAATTATTTCTTTGTAAACTTCACTATTAAAGTTAACAAAGAAATTATTTACGTTCTTCATTTTCTTAAGTAACGCAAGGATTTTTCTTAGAATTAAAAAAAAAATTATTATTATGAAAGGTAGTTTTTCAAAGTATTTAACGCGTAGGTAAGTACTATGCAACGTGACAAACATGGCATAATTTAAATTCATATAAATCTATTTAAAAATTCTTTTTGGATTACTTGTTCACTCAAATCGGATCAACTCACAAAACAATTAATGTTATCAAACAATACCTTAAGAAACGGATAACCCTTAATAGGTCTTTGGCAAGTATATTTAATACCACTGGCAATAAGGTTGATTTTTTTGTAAGAATAAGCTAGGCAGTTGAAACTTATTGGCATTTTATGGTTTTATAGATGTTCTCTGGTAAGTAGGTTATCCACATTCTGAAGTTAGTGTGCAGCGACCATTTGCTTCGTGAGTTACACGAATGTGGTTAAGGATTCATACCAGGGTACGCAACCGTGTTGTTTTGTTGTTACTTGTGTACAGTGTTTAGAAAATTCGATTTTATTTGCGGGAAAGCAAGCATTTATGAAAATATAAAGTTGAGATAAGTTATTCTAACATTTTTCTGTTATATAAGACTACAAGTGGTTTTAATAAGCATTCTTACCACTAAACATTATGTGATTCCCATTTCAATAAATGTTCCTTGGTAAGTATACTTACGAGGGCTTAACATAAAAAAAGGAGAAGAGCTGGAAGTTGGTCGCTCAGTTTGCGGAGAGGGTGGTTGTGAGACTGCGGAGGGAGGAGACACATAGAGATCAGCGGGATCGCCCTCTCCCACAGTGAATCAATCCTGTTCCGATCTCAGTAGTTAAGGTAGGCACACTAATTTCCTGAGCTGGTGATGAAAGAGATGAATGAAAGTGAGAGAGTGAGTGTTGATCAGTGACAGCGAGAGGGGAATTAGGTTACGGTTCCCTTCCACGCACCGCTGACAGTATGTAACTTTTTTTTAACCCGACATTTCCCTTGTAGTATTATATAAACAGTTCCGAGAGAGGTGGAGGGTTGTTTGCTGATCTCGGATCAAGTGGCCAGGCGGCGGGTTTTTGGTTGGTAAAGCGGTTGCGGCCTCTTTGGGGCTGGACGAGGACGCCTCAATTGAGTCCAACACTACTTCCTCATCGTGAGGGAGTGAACATGATTTTTTCTCGCCGCCTCGGATAAAAAAAAACATTAAAAACAAATCTTACTCTTCTGGCACCAGAAAACAATCCTGTATAAAACACAATTTAACTTTTTACATGTATCTTTTCCCCTTAGTACTTCCCTATAAAGGGAAGTAGTAAAGTAAGGGCTACTTATGCCTCTGTGATTCATTGATTGTGTTTAGGTCGTCCGTTTTGTTGTTACTTAAATAATTTTTTAATTTTTTTTGTTTAAATACTTGGTTAAGTTTGTTTAAATTTGATTTTTTTTATTATTTAATGTAGAAAAACAACGTTTTATTAGTATGGAAAATATTTTAGAACACTTCTTCCTTTGTAAGAGGTAATTTTTAAATATTTTTTTATTTTAATAACAATTAGATTTTGTCAATCTTTATAAACAGTTTAAAAGTGTTGTCTATATCATTCAACGGAATGTAAACATGTTAATATTTAACTGCTTTCGTTTAAAGAAAATTATCGTTTTATTACTGATTATCGATTGTTTTTATTAATAACTATAAATTTCTACTTTGGGCGATATGAGGTAAGAGTTTTGATGAATTTCAATTTTCTATATTTTAATTAATTTTATTTATTTTCACAGTTTTTGATCTCGGTTATAAAATCTCTAGTTATAAAATGAATAAGTTTATTTTAGTAGGAATTTTGTAGGAAAAGTTTTAAATGTAAAATTAAGTTTCGAATTTTTGATTGTAAACACAGGTCAAATCATTACCAGTTTGGGAGAAGTTTTGTTCAAAGAATCTTCACTTTTAATCCGTTGGACTTTTAGCTTTGAAGTAATCCATGTTCTAAAATAAAAATATAACTACATTATTGTAAAGTAAAATATAAATAAAAATGTAAGTGGAATTATTAAAAGAATAATATGTGTTTTCTTCGAAATTATGGAAAAGTAACCAAATTATTTCGAGAAATTGAAGAAAATCTTTACTAGATCGGATTTTTATCATGAGCTTCAACTAAGATTTGTAAGGTGTTATGTTTGGTCGGTGCTGTTGTAAGGCATGAAAGGCTGGCTCAAATTAATTATTTTTTTATAGTTACTACTTTAATTATCCTCGAAGTCTTGCTCTTGCTCCTTGTCCATCCATTGACCGGGAAACAAATGGGGCGTCGAGTCATTGTTGCAATTGGTTTTATAGTTTTGAATAAATTTTATTTAAATCTTTTCTTCATATCTTAAACAATCAAATTTATTTTGTTTGGTTCCATAATTAATTAGATCCTTGATATTTTAATATTTTTCCTTACTTATTTTCTTCTATTTCAAATTATTTAATTAAAATTATACTAAATTTTGTTTTCTTGCTTTAATATGTGATATTTGGGTTCTGGAATTAATTTTTTGAATGTTTTATTTTCTTCTGATAATTCATCATTATATATTTAATTACTGTTTAGAATATTTAAATTTTAAATTAGAAATTGTTCAATTTAAATTATTATTTATGATTATTTTTAAATTACTTCTTGAATGTATAACAATTGATTAATTGAATTAGATCATCGATTAACGACGTACTGGAACATAGACTGCTATTCTAGAATTAAAATTAAGTTATGTTTTTCATTTTGCATTGTTTACTAAGATAAAACACAAAGGTTAATGTTTTATTGTTTACATTGGTAAGAGAAAATCACGTAAATGTTTCACACCAGAATTTTTTCTTTTAAACGCTGGCTTAATTGTAAGTGTATAGAAATACATCAATGGTAAACGGCTACCGATTTTTTACCTGTCCTCACCATAATATAAAAGATAAAATATTTGAACTCTATTGTTCTATTTGTTAAACCTTGTATATTTATTCTCTCACTCCCACTCATTATTTCTGTCTTCGTCTAACATTTACCCGATCTAATTTTGAACAGTATTTATATTTTTAACTAGATCAAGTCACCATTGAACTACGGTTACTACTGTACTAGGTATGTCTAAATAAAGACATTATCTGATATAAGATAAATCTTACAAATAAAATAGCCCAACATAATTAGTTTATTCAGTAAAATATTAATTAAAAAATAAAAAATTCGATAGAGTTAGCCTACTTAAAAATATTATATTTGATTAAAATTTTGTAAAAAAATTAATCAGTAAATGTAGGTAGCCGAAAAACATTGAAACTATAACCTAACCTATTATAAAGGTCCTACCTAACAAAATTTCTGATGATTAAATTGATATAGTTGTTGAGTAGTTAAATATTGTATATATGTATGTTTGATAACATATTTAATGTTAGTAAGGTATAGTATTGCGTAATTTGTAATTTAATTTACCTTGAATACAATAACATTACGACCTTAATGGCTTAATTAAAATCATACTATTGTAAATTGGTTTAAAGTAACGTTTCTATTTCAAGTTAAATACATTAGATCAAAAATCCTACATAAGAAATTTCCGGGCCATGATAGACTACACTTGGACAACTTAACCATGTATGTATTATAGGTTCAATTACATTAAATTGAAAATTATAATTAGTTAATTAAAAATGTAACGTATTGTATGAATGACATTTAAAACTTAATTAAAATTGACCTTGTTTCAGTTTTTACAATATGAAGATCATTCAATCTATTATTTGTTAACTTGTTAAAAGAGAAGGTGGCATGTTACATTGTTTTGTTTTTTTATTATTTTTTCATATAAATATATATTTCCGACATATATGAAAGGTGATTATGTGATTGAAAAAATATATGAATACTTTTATGATTTTTTTTTGTAATAGTCTTTCATTATTCATAATTAAGCTGTTGTTTGCTTATAAAAGGCAAGTGAAGTGTTAAATTATTTGCGCTACATCTGCTAGTTCCAGGGCTTCAAAAAAACTTTTTTTTCTTATCACATGGTCAGTTAATTATATGACTGAAGTTAAACAACGGAAGAGGTAAAAGTGTAAAAGACACTATTCACAATTAACTCTTCTGAGAGTAATTGATTTTATCATTGTACAGCCAGACCCTGTGTCGTGTCCTGATATGTAGCCTAACTCGACATTTCTGGAGATTTCTGTTTGCATGCCCTCTTCGTTTTCTTATTTACAGTAGAATCTCAGTAGTCCGGTCTGTTCGGGACCGAGAGGGTGCCTAATTACTGAAAATGCCGGATTACTGGATGTGTTGGAATTTTGGAACTATAAATCATAAATTTAAACAAAAAATGAATATGCATTGATTTCTATGTGATTTTAAATTAAATTAATTAATTAAAATAGGCTTCCTGAGTACTTGTGTAGTCATTATATTAAACATAATTATCGGCTATTGACATCGCCTAGTACGGTGTGTGGGTGCTCGCGTTCTGAGAATTATGATTCTTTGTCAATTCAGCATGAAGTATAGAGTACGACCCAGTTCTGGGTTTTGGATAAAAGGCCAAAAATTATCCATTTAACAATAATTGAAGGTCTGCTTATTCATTTCTTTAATCAAATTTTAAACATACATGTTATATTAAATCCCCCGTAATCAGGTCAAGTTGATTTCCCTAATTCAATTTAAATCTTTTACCAAAATCTGTCCTGAATGAGGTTTCGTACTTTTAGGCTTAATATTTTAGGGGCCGGATTACTGGAGGTGCCGGACTACAGCACGGACGGGCTACCGAGATTCTACTGTATTTATTTCCCATTGCTTACAAATTAATATCAATATAAAATAAATATTAATTTCCTTAATTATACTTTGATAATCTAAAAACTATTTTTTATTTTAATTCGCGGTGGGGAAATTAATCAACCCAACTATGGTTTCCCATGTTCAAGAGCTTATATTGAAAGTACTTTATGATTGTATTAGACAATCTTACTGGGTTCATCCTTGCCGTGTGTTCGTAAATTGTTAATGTTGTTGGCCGTCAGCCCAGCCTAAAGGCAGGTTTTAACCTCTAGAGGCTTCTAGAGGTTTGACTTCTAAGTAAAACGAGTGGGGATAGGTGGTTTAAATTAACTTCTTCAATAAGTAGAAAAGTATGCTTATGTGCTTCTGAAAAACATCTACTTTTCACCTTAATGATACCTTCATTTCATTAACCACAGTGTCTGACTGTAGAATGAAATTCATTACTCTCAGACGATAAATTTGTGACTAGTGCCTTTCACGCCTTTACCTCTTCTGATTCTTAAATGTTTCAGTCATATAAGGTGTGGCTATTAAATAACGAGACTTACGTTGTAAAAAATTTAATTTTAATTTTATACATAATCACTTAATGTCACCTTCAATTTACATTCCTTCTCTATCCCTACAATGCTCCATGCAAATTTTCAACTGTTGGAAATAGTGCTGGAAGTCATCTTCTGTCAGCTCCTTCAGAACACGTGCCGCTTTCTCTTTTACAGCTTCCACAGACTCAAATCTTGTCCCTTTTAATGTAGATTTCACCTTAGCGAACAGGTAGAAGTCACATGGTGCAAGATTTTGTGAATAAGGTGGATGTTCTAACACTGAGATGCTGTACTTGGCTAGGAACCTCTTGACAGATAACGCGGAATGAGCTGAGGCATTGTCTTGGTGAAAACCCATGATTTGTTCTTCCACATTTCGGGGCGTTTTTTCCTTACTCTTTGACGCAGTTTAGAAAGTACCTCAAAGTAGTAATATTGATTAATTGTTTGACCTTCAGGAACCCAGTGAAGGTACACAATCCCATGAATATAAAAAACAATTATCTGCTTTAAATTTTGACTTGCTAATTCGACCTTTTTTTGGCTCTCGGTGAAGTTCGGTCCTTCCAGTGCATGGATTAGCGCTTCGTTTTCGGATCATAAGTAAAAAACCACGTTTCAATACATATTATTACCTTCTACTTTTTCCCTAAAGTGAAATCTGCATTAAAAGGGACAAGATTTAAGTATGTGGAAGCTGTAAAAGAGAAAGCGGCACGTGTCCTGAAGGAGCTGACAGAAGATGACTTCAAGCACTGTTTTTAACAATGGAAAACTCGCATGGAGCGTTTTACGGACAGAGAAGGAGTGTATATTGAAGGTGACAATAAGTAATAATTATGTATAAAATAAAAATAAAAATTTTTACAACGTCAGTCTCGTTGTTAACCCTTTCTTACCCGGTGTGGCATAGAAGTCACATTGACATAAGAGAAGTCACATTGACATAAGAGAAGTCACATTGACATAAGAGAAGTCACATTGACATAAGAGAAGTCACATTGACATAAGAGAAGTCACATTGACATAAGAGAAGTCACATTGACATAAGAGAAGTCACATTGACATAAGACAAGTCACAAGACATAAAATCTTTCATTGTTAGCAACTACTTTTGATTAAAAAGCGCTGGATGTGAAGTGTAATAATTTTCTGTACCCTAACCAGGAATCGAACCTGTGACCTCTGCTTTGCAGTGTAAGATGCTGACCACTACGCCACGGACGTGACCATTAGTTTCTTTTTAAAGTTAATTTTAGTTTTAAATATTCGTGTTCATTTACTAAAACAAAGTAGCATTTCTTCGAGTATGTTGAATCTACATACAAGTATATTTTTTAGGCTGTAAATAGTGATTTTGTACATTTTACCAATATTTTTGAATTGTAACCTTTTTTAAGTCTTAAATAATGCTTTGCTACAAATCTAAGCAAGAGAATATTGTTAAGGAAGCCTGCGCATGATTTTACTTATTTATATTGTTGGGAACTTTGATACTTACCATCAAGCCCAATGTGACAAATCTCTTACACTTTTTTGTCACGCCATCAAAAAGGCTGAAGGTCTAAAAGTGATTTTATTTCACTTAAATGTCAGTAAAGTGTATGAAACAATGTACACATATTTGTTTGTGTATAGTTAAAAAATTTGGGATTGAAAGGGTTAACAGCCACTCCTTGTATAATTGGCTGTTCATATGATAAGAAACAGAACTATTTTTTGTAGCCGTGAAACTAGCAGATCAATGCAAATAATTTAAAATTCAACCTTCCTGTTATGGGCAAGTTAAACTTATCAAAGTTATAAAAGAAATCTTAATTGAGTATCATGGGTGAATCTTAACAGCCTTTACTTTGTTGCATTACTTTGCAGTAATTGTCAGTACAGATTAATCAATGATATATAGGGTGATTCAAAAAGAGCGCCGGTTTTGATATATCAAATTAAGAGATTTATTTTATTGAAAAACTGAAAATAAATACATCAACAAGTTCATCTTACCTTCCGATTTTATGTATGAAAAATGATGTCATGCATGTGTCCTCCTCTACTGCGCTGGCACGCATCAACTCTGTCCATGAAATTGGATATTACTGCACGACAAGTTTCGACTTCCATTTGCCCGATAACCCGTCAAATTTCCTCCTTCAAGTCATTGATGTTTCGGGGTTTATTGGCATACACCAATGACTTCAGATGACCCCAAAGATGAAAGTCACAAGGCGTCAATTTTGTTTGCGAAGGTGTCATCATCCTGCCGTTTTCTCAATACCCAGTCAACAAACTGTCGTCTCTTCTGGTGGTCTGCCACTTTCAAATGTTGCGTCAACTGAATTTTATACGGGTGATATTGGAGATCGTACCGAAGAATTCTCCGTACAGAAGAACATCGTAAACCCAATTGTTGAGAACGGCGACGTATTGATTTTGCTGGGCTAACAGCCACACTGTCACGAACCAACGCAACGTTCTGCTCAGTTTGGCCAGAACGATGACGTCCAGAACTTTTAAGGTCGACTGTTGAACCCGTCTCAAAAAACTTTTTCATGAGCCTGCGAACTGTTGATTCATTCGGTGCTTCATTACGTCCTAGAGTACCGCGAAGTCGCCTGACAGTAGCCGCATAACTCTCTCCACTCTGGTAAAATGTTTTGACGATTAACACTCGTTGTGCAATAGTAAACTTCTCCATGGTTAGACACAGACTGCGAGAGTACTACACTGCGAACAAGAGAAACTACAACTGAATCGTCAATCGGAATGTTCTCCGAAATAGAAATGAGGTCTAACAATGTTGCCAACCGATAAACAAAAATTTACCAGCCGTTTAAAAACCGGCGCTCTTTTTGAATCACCCGTTATGTTATTACTCCTGTCCTACCACTAACACACGGACTTGTTTTCACAATCCTGTATTATCGTTATTAATATGATACAGTAAAAATTCACTGAGGATCAATATTTACTTATCAGTAAAATACTGTTGACCAATTACAGGATGCAGAAAAGCATTCGGAATGAATATACTTAATATCATCTAGTGTTCTGCAAATAAGTTAAGCTTAAACGTCTAGTACACACTTTAATTGCAAATGATAAACGTCCGTAATGCTTACCATTTGTATGAAATTTTAAAGATAATCCTTAGCCATTTTCTTTAGATACATAATCAATTTCTAAAGAGATTTTTTTTAAATAATCAAAAGCGGGAAGTAAATATAAAATAAATCTATTCAAATCCTTAGATATTACCTGTTAAAAAACTACTTGGTAAACTTCAAACAAATTATATAAATGACTATAATTTTGTATTATATTGCAGGTATTTTCTATGAATTTAATTGAAATTAATCTCACATTACAAATCTTATCATTAGTTTTAACTTTTAACCAATCTTTCTTCCTCTTAATTTTATCTTTCTTTCTTTTCAAGTCAAGCAATTTTACTACTTTCATGTTATTATAATAATGCAACTACTCGAATATAAGTAATAAAAATCTTGTGTGAAACACTTACACGACTTTCGCTTGCCAATGCAAATAATAAACAATATAACCTAAGTAATTAAACATTAGAAATAAACAAAAAAACTAACCTCAAAAAACCTAACCTAATTTTAAACATGAGTGAAAAACGCAAAATGAAAATCAACCTCAGTTTGACTTTGAAATACGGAAAATCACTCTTTAACGCTAAAATAGGCTCTGTGGAAAATATGCTCTAAATAAAATTTGTATATCTTTTAATTTTCTATAAATTTGATTATTACACATTTGTCTTAAAATGCGTACTAAAGCCGAAACCTTAAAAAAAAATTTTTTAGTGCTTGTTTAGCCACAATGGACCATTTTAGTTAATTTGGAAGCTTTCAGTCTCTTTTTTGCGTGATATTCTCTCATGTTAAGAGCACGCTTCTGTTTGGCTGCTTCTGAAAATTCTCTCTTCTTATACTCTCTTTTCTGTGTCGTAAGCCGATGGTTGTGGTCCTTGATGACCTCTTTGTATTTGGGTGATTTTTCCGTTAGATCTTCGTGAGTTAATCCAAATTCTTGTAAATCCCTTTTGATTTCTTTGTGCCACATAATTTTAAATTTATATTACAGCATTATTTTTTTTTAGTTTATTTTTGACGCACCGGGTTGATCTAGGGATAAAGTCGTCGCTGCTAGTCAACTGTTTAACAGCAGTTTTTCGGAGATAAAGGTTCCTGGTTAAAATCTTAGTAAAGGTTCTTACTTTTATACGTATTTTGAAAACTGCTAGACAGTGGTTACCTGTGTACTCAGATGGTTGGAGTTCAATTAACCATACTCTGAGTCTGTACAAGACTACATCTCATATCATCTTATATCATCTTTATCTTATTGGTCATGTTATTGTTCTAAATTGAACAGACGCGGACAGAACTCTTCGTGAAGAAGAGTTTTTGCGTATAAGTATATTTAGTTAAAAATATTGTAAATAAGTTAGTATAGCAATAATTATATTATGTTTAACTAAATAAAACAAATAAATAAAAATAAAAGAATAAGATTGCAACGTACACACACTATGAATAAAAATAAATATTTCAAGTCACATCAATAGCTTGGTGACTAGCGACAACTTCAGGTTTAAAAAGTAATAAATTTTATACACTAAGCGGGAATCGAATCCGGCACCTTTTGTTTTGTAGCCCAAAACGTTTACCACTACACCAAGGAGACAATCTGTGTAATTTTATTTTACGATATGGAAATCTTATACGTATACAAGAAAAATAGATAAATTATCTTCAGACATTAATGGACCGATTTACTTAAACTATCTTCATGTTATATTAAAAGAAATATCTAGTGTCTTCGGCGCCGTATTATCATTATGACTTGTTTAGTTCTTTAACTAGGTTATACTAAAAATTTTTAAGTCTAGGTTATGTATAGTAATACATAATTTACATATTTATAGGTTATTTACATAAGTAATACTACATTAAAATTACAAATGGCCATTTCCATAAATATTATAAGCTTTTCATTTTTATTTAGGTTTATAGTATTATATTTAAAATTAAATTCAGGTTTACTTTCATGTTGTGTGCTGTACTATAATTTTTACTACCTAGATGACGTAATCACATGAATCAGGTGCATATTTTTAATACATGAATTACACAGTTATGTCAGTACATTATTTTACGATTTCATACTGCAATATCTAGGAATAATTTTATTTGTAAAGTTTAATGGATAATATTGTAACATTGTCAAATATCTCAATAAATGTTGTTGTTGTTGTTCATGTCATCAGCCGAAAATCTGGTTTGTACTTCTAGAGGCTTTACTAAGTAAAAAGAGGAGTGAACTGGTTTACTATCCCTTCTTAACTGAGTGCAAAAGTATACTTATCAGTATGTCAGGCTTTCTGAAAAGCACCCTAAATGCATACTTTCCACCCTAAATATTACACCTTCACTTCATTCACCACAGGGTCTTGGCTGTATAATGAAATTCATTAATTTCAAAGGAGGTAACTCTAACTAGGGTCTGTTTTACTCTACCTCTTCTGTTCTTAAATTCTTCAGTCATGGAATTCGTTGACCATGTGATAAAAAACATAACTAATTTTTATAGTCTTGTAACTAGCAGATCGAGTGCAAAAAATTAACACTCCATCTGCCTGTTATAAGCATTCAACAAATAGATATAAAAGGAATAATTATCAGAGACATTTACAAAACCTGTGACTAGGAAGTTAAAAACCTTAAGATTACTTCGACGTTACTCTAACTGGCGCAACCCCACAGCTGTATGCCACACAACACATCATACTGGCTTCAGAATCCGTTTGTAGATTAGGAGCTTATTGGTTTGAGAAGGAGCGATTTCTTACAGTCAACCAATAACTTTACAGTATTTCAGTAATATGAAAAAACTTTACATCCACCTAGATCAGAATATATATAAAATGGTTACATTGTCAGCCAATTATATGTATGAAGCATTTAAGAACACAAGAGGTCGAGGTGTGTAATATGGACAATTCAAACTGGCACACCTCTTGCTTTACGTGTACACACAGTTCCGCATAAAGTATATCCATAACCTATTATTTCGAGTCTGCAGAGGGAGGAGACATAATATGGAGATCAGTGGGATCGCCCTCTCCCACAGTGAATCAATCCTGTGCCGATCTCAGTAGGTAAGGGAGGCACACTAATTTCCTCAGCTGGTGATGAAAGAGATGAATGAAAGTGAGAGAGTGAGTGTAGGTCAGTGACAGCGAGAGGGGAATTAGGCTACGGTTCCCTTCCACGCCCCGCTGACAGTATGTAAATTTTTAACCCGACATTTCCCTTGCAGTATTATATTTATAAACAGGTCGGAGGGAGGTGGAGGGTTGTTTGCTGATGTCGGATCAAGTGGCCAGGCGGCGGGTTTTTAATTGGTAAGGCGGTTGCGGCCTCTTTAGGGGCTGAACGAGGACGCCTCGATTGAGTCCAACCTACTTTCCCATCGTGAGGGAGTGAACATGAGTTTTTCTCGCCGCCTCGGATAATAAAAAACCTATTCTTTCAACAAGGTCTACAATTTTTAATGTACGCAAATGCCTACAACCTTATTTCAATGTACAAACGTAAAGTAATCATTTAATTTGTCCCAATAAATATTCAAATTATAAATTACAAGACTAAACTGCAAAACCTCGCTAAACTATACTCTACAGACGCACGCAACTAACTAAACAAATTATTCCGAATATATAATGAACAGAAAATCATACATGAAAACAAATTAGCCACATTATTAATAACAAAAATCTGGTGTGAAACACTCACACAACTTTCTCTTGCCAATGCAAATAATTAATAATAAACCTAACATTATTAATAAAATATTAGAAATAAACAAAACACTAACCTCAAAAACATAACCTTATATTAATCATGAGTGAATGATGCGTAAAGAAAATCAACCTCAGTTTGGCTTAGAAATACGTAAAATCACTCTTTCTCTCTAAACTAGGCTCTGTAGAGAAAAATTCTATAAATAAAAGTTGTAGATCTTTTAATTTTCTATAAATTAAATTATATACACTTTTGTCGTATAATGCATACTAAAGCCGAAATTTAAAAAAAATCAATTTTTCACACATTTTCGTGAGAAAAAAAACAGAAAATCGCAAATTACCGATAAACTAAGCGTTATACAAAAAATTGTTTGAAATAAAAGTTGTAGAATTTTTAATTCTCTACAACTTTTATTATATAAAGTTTTGCGCCTAAATGCATATTAAAGCCGTAATCTTAAAAAAACAACGTTTTTACGTGAAAACAGCCTCACCGAGAATTTCAGCAAACATGGCGCCTACCCTATCTTGTAGAGAATAAAAAATTGAGTAAACCAGGCGATTTTAAAAAAAAATCGTAGGACCAGTTTTTGAGAAAATCGCAAAAAACTGAAAAATTATACGAATAAACTACTACTTCCGGTTAACCGATTTTGATGAAAATGTTCGTGTCGCGTCCGGTAGTGGTATGTAACTTAAGTTTCAAGTTTCAAGTTCGTACGATGTTCCGTTTTTGAGATATTTTGTTCACACACACACACACACACACACACACACACACACACACACACACACACACACACACACGCACGCACGCACGCACACAGACACACACACAGACACACACACAGACCAATCGCTAAAAACATGTTTTTTGGGTTCAGGGGGTCTGAAAACGTGTAGATCCGGTGAAAACTCGATTTCGAAAAATCGACATGAAAACAATACTTTCCTTCATAATATATATTTATATAGGCAAGAGAAAGTAAAAATGAAAACAATGCGTAGTGCCCTGCGTGAGTCGCACATTAAAGTAGCGATTGTATACTATTGTGACTTTACCTTCGTTGCATGGTGAGGGGCAAAGAGTGAAGTAGATAAACACCGAAGCTTCTTGTGCCGATTCAAATTGTTAAAAGCATAAAAGACTCTTATCACAGTCATCTCCTCTGAGAAAAATGAATTTCATTATACAGCCAGACTCTGTGGTGAATGAAGTGAAGGTGTCATTGCCGGGGTGGAAAGTAGATACTTTTCAGAGGGCCTAGCATGCTAATAACCATACCTTTCCACTCAGTGAGGAAGGCAATTATAAACCACCTTTTTTCCTTGTTTTACTTAGTAAATCTTTTAGAGATTCAAACCAACCTTTCGGCGGATTACATAAACACCAATGTAAATTACTAATGAGTTATATTTATTAATAAGACAATACATATTATTACAGATATAAGGAAATATTTCTTATAATCATATGAATTCTTTAAGGAATATACATAGTGTTACAATATATTAGTAATACGTGCAGGAAGAATATAACCTGCGGGATATCAGACACAACGTTAGTAAGTAGGTATGTAAAGAACATAATTTTAGCTGTATTAATACAGTTCGGCAAAATTACTAATAATAGCATACCTGATGTTAGAACATTTACAAAGAACAAATTTTTGTAATTTTCGTTAGTTTCGGATTATTGTAATGTACCTATTACAATATTTAACAGAATTATCTCACCATAATAATATTAATACTAAAGGGTGATTCAAAAAGAGTGCCGGTTTTGATATATCAAATTAAGAGATTTATTTTATTGAAAAACTGAAAATAAATACATCAACAAGTTCTTCTTACCTTCCGATTTTATGTATGAAAAATGATGTCATGCATGTGTCCTCCTCTACTGCGCTGGCACGCATCAACTCTGTCCATGAAATTGGATATTACTGCACGACAAGTTTCGACTATGTGGGACAAGTTTCCGTATGTGGGGTTTTCTAAACCCCACATACGGCAGTTCTGTTTATTAACAAAACCGTTTAAGTGGAAGTGCGCCTCATCACTGAAAATGATTTTGTTTGCGAAGGTGTCATCATCCTGCCGTTTTCTCAATACCCAGTCAACAAACTGTCGTCTCTTCTGGTGGTCTGCCACTTTCAAATGTTGCGTCAACTGAATTTTATACGGGTGATATTGGAGATCGTACCGAAGAATTCTCCGTACAGAAGAACATCTTAAACCCAATTGTTGAGAACGGCGACGTATTGATTTTGCTGGGCTAACAGCCACACTGTCACGAACCAACGCAACGTTCTGCTCAGTTCGGCCAGAACGATGACGTCCAGAACTTTTAAGGTCGACTGTTGAACCCGTCTCAAAAAACTTTTTCATGAGCCTGCGAACTGTTGATTCATTCGGTGCTTCATACGTCCTAGAGTACCGCGAAGTCGCCTGACAGTAGCCGCATAACTCTCTCCACTCTGGTAAAATGTTTTGACGATTAACACTCGTTGCGCAATAGTAAACTTCTCCATGGTTAGACAGAGACTGCGAGAGTATTACACTGCGAACAAGAGAAACTACAACTGAATCGTCAATCGGAATGTTCTCCGAAATAGAAATGAGGTCAAACAATGTTGCCAACCGATAAACAAAAATTTACCAGCCGTTTAAAAACCGGCGCTCTTTTTGAATCACCCTATATTATTATAAATAATAATAGTATTATAAATAATGGCTCATTTATAAGGAAAATGAGCCGATATTGGACACAATGAGGAAGAGGAGAGTCGCTTTCTTTTGCCACCTTAGCAGACTGCCTGACTCAAGACTCATTAAACAGCTCCTTGACTACCAAATGAAGAATAAGATCCAAAACAAATGGATACAGGAAGTCATGTCAGACATGGGGAACTTGAATATAAATGAAGAAATGATCCAGAGACGAGAAGAGAAGACCATCCTAAGGGAAAAGAGGATAACCCAACTGCCTTTCAGAGAGAGAAGACAGCCGAATGCAGCTGTGGCAGAGAGATTGAGAGCCACCAGGTCAAGGAATATGAAATTGATGTGGGAACGAAGAAAACAACAGTGTGGTGCCACAACTAACTCCTCAAGGAACGCATGTCCATGAGTGATTTGAGTGCTCCAATTGGGGCATAAATTAAAAAAAAAAAAAAAAAATTATAAATAATATGTATTTCATATAAAAACAATTTTTAACACAAATTTAAATGTAACCTTTGCAAATGATACGGTAATTTTTGTAAAAGATGTAAAGAAGGCCAAATCCTAAATAAAAAATCTGGTGTGAAACACTCACACAACTTTCTCTTGCCAATGCAAATAATTAACAATAAACCTAACATTAGTAATAAAACATTAGAAATAAACACACAAACTAACCTCAAAAAACATTAGTGAAATACACAAAATTAAAATCGACCTCAGTTTGGCTTAAAAATACGGAAAATCACTCTTTCACGCTAAACTAGGCTCTGTAGAGAAAAATGTTCAAAATAAAAGTTGTAGATCTTTTAATTTTCTAGAAATTTAATTATATACACTTTCATTATAAAATGCATACTAAGGCCGAAATCTTAAAAAAATCGATTTTTCTCACGTTTTCGTGAGAAAAAACAGAAAATTGCTAATTACTGCTAAACTAAGCGTTACACAAAAAAATGTTTGGAATAAATGTTGTAGGTTTCTTTACAACTTTTATTATATACATTTTTGCTCTAATTGGATATTAAAGCCGTAATCTTAAAAAAACAATGTTTTTACGTAAAAACAGCCTCACCCAGAATTTCAGCAAACATGGCGCCTATCCTATCTTGTAGAGAATAAAAAATTGAGTAAACCAAGCTATTTAAAAAAAAAATCGTAGGACCAGTTTTTGAGAAAATCGCAAAAAGGTGAAAAATTACACGAATAAACTACTACTTCCGGTTGACCGATTTTGATGAAAATGTTCGTGTCGGGTCCGGTAAGGGTATGTAACTTAAGTTTCAAGTTTCAAGTTCGTACGATATTCCGTTTTTGAGATATTTTGTACACACACACACACACATACACACACACACACACACACACACACGCACACACATACACACACACACACGCGCGCACACACACACACACACATACACACACACACACACACACACAGAGCGAGAGAGAGAAAGAGAGAGAGAGAGAGAGAGAGAGAGAGTGAGTGAGAGAGAGAGAGAGACACACACAGACCAATCGCTAAAAACATGTTTTTTGGGTTCAGGGGGTTTGAAAACGTATAGATCCGGTGAAAACTCGGTTTCGAAAAATCGACATGAAAACAATACTTTCCTTCCTATATATTCATATAGGCAAGAGAAAGTAAAAACTTGTAAGAAACACTGAAACGACTTTCTCTCGCCAATGTAAATAATAATAGAAATTTTAATAATGAGTAAATGGTCAATGGCCAATGGTCAATGAAAAACATAACCTAATTCTCAATCAAGAGTGAATAACGATAAAAGATGTTCAATATCCGTTCGATTTAGAAATTTGGAAAATCACTAATTGATGCTGAACTTTAAGTGTTGTGAAGAGAAATTCTCAAATAAAAGTTGTAGGTTTTTAATTTTTTATTACTTTATTTATATACTTTTGTCGTAAAATGCATCCTGTAGCCGTAATTTAAATTCCCTAATTTTTTACCGTTTTTGATGACATATTATTTTACGGTAAACTAAGTTTTATGGAAAAAATTCTCTAAATGAAAATTGTACGTACATATAAATTTCTGTCCTAAAATGCTTTTTAAGGTTGCAATCTTTAAAAAAAAGTTTTACTGCAAGAGCACAGCCCCTCTAGAATTTCAGCCTTACAGAATTTCAGCTCTACAGGCTTTACTAAGCAAAACGAGGAATGAGATGGTTTAACATTGGCTTTCTCACTAAGTGTAAAAGTATGGTTCTCAGCATGACAGGCCCTCTGAAAAGCATCTACTTTCCACCCTGCAAATGAAACGTTCACTTCATTCCAGGTACCAGGACACGATGCAGTTAAGAAGAAACTGTAAAAGCACCAAGGGTTTAAAGAAAAATCAAAACTAAAAACCGGAAATACCTGGACTGAGAGGAGCTGGGAATAGCACAGGCTACGAATGAGGGAATACTGAATAAACGTGAAAACCCGAAGGAAGATACAATTGAAATGCCATAGTTCTACTTAGCCGAATCAAGAAGAGAAACTAAAACAAATTCATCTTTTCTCGCTACAAATTGTTTCCGGCATCAGTTAGTTATAAACGACACCTAACTTTTGTTTGTTTATATTTTGTTATTTTAATAAAGTACTACTTATGATATTTGCACTCGATCTGCTACTAGTTCCAGGGCTACAAAAATTATTTTGTTTCTTATCACATGGTGACCCAATAGTATGACTAAAGCATTTAACAGCAGAAAAGGTAGACGTGTAAAAGATGCCGGTCAGAATTATCTCCCCTGAAAGTAATGAGTTTCATTATACAGACCTACAGTCCAGCCTCTCTTAGGTTGCTCCTAATGTAAACAAATAATGACGTCACTGAGCATGCGCATTATATAAAAATGTTTACACGCTGATTAAATAGTAAGAACAAAATACTTTCAAAAGTATTTAAATAGAAAATACTTTTAAAAGTATTTTTAAAAATGAAATTGTAAGGCCTACATCATATCATGACTGATGTTTTTAGTACTTTGAGTGCTTACAATTTAAAAGATAGTTAACTTAATAGGAATAGGACTACCGTAAAGTCACGGACTCTAGCGTGCACCCTGTAGTAGGTGGATTTTGTTTGTTGACGGTAGGAGCAAACTAACAACGGCTGAACTTTAGATAGATAGATCCTGTGTTGCATGATCCTGTATGACAGATCCTGTGTTGAATAAAGTGGAACTGCCATTTGCAGGGTGAAAGTAGATGCTTTTCGGAAGGCCGGGAATGCTGATAAGCATACTTTTTCACTCAGTGAGGAAGGAAATTTTAAACACCTTACTCCTCGTTATACTTCCAGGGATTCCCAAATTTTTTTTTTTTACTACGCCCGCTTCTGTTTAAGTAAAATCTTCCAACGCCCCCTTACACAGTTTTATGTGGTAATGACAAAAAAAAGTGGTAGGCCTACATTGAAATAGTCTATCATAAATTTATATGTTATTGTTTTTTTAAGACATTACAAGTTGAAATTTAAATAAAACAAGTAAAAAACAAAATAAATCAGTGAGATGGATGACCTTCCATTTTTTTTACAATATTCCCAATTTTTGGTTGTATATTAGAAAGTGTACAACGTAAATCATTAGCAACATCAAGTTTGCCCCAATACTTTATCGTTATTGCAACAAGAGCTGGAAATGCTTTTATGAACAAATAGGTGCTTGAAAAAGTTACATACATTCGCAGCGTTTGCTGTGATATACTGGGGTACACTATGTAATAGGCTTAAACTCGACTCGTGAATTTCAGCAGCTTTGGACGTGCGGACGGCAAAGCTATCTCAAGGTCCTGCGCCCCCCGTTGACTTGTCCTCACGTCTCCCTTGGTGGAGGGGCGCCCCCCTAGTTTGGGAACCATTGTTCTAGAGATTCAAACCAGCCTTTCGGTTGATGACCTAAACGACAACAACAACACAATATAAATAATCTTTTCTAGCCAAAAATTGTTAAAGGCGTCAATTATGAAGTACTCTTAACTTCTGTTTGTTTCTCTGTTGTTATTTTAATAAAAAACTAATGATATCTTCATACAAGTTTGATTGCAACACAGACAAATAGATTTACTTACAATTAATTATGAAATGAACAACAAAAAGTTTGCGTATTATTTTTAATCAGCGTTAATTAAAATATTTGAGAATAATAATCATGAAAGTGATAATAAAGAAGAAGAGATTCAGTGAGTAAGTGTCTGCGGTGGTAGAAGAATGAGTGGTCTGGTGTGGGCAGTATGTGGCAGGTGTAAAGAAGATACGTCAAGTGGTAAATCGCCCACGCCCCGTACGGGACCCCTGACCCCATCAAGGTCGTGGCTGTTACCTCCTCCCGCATGCCATCTGCCTGCCCGTGCCCCGCTAATTGCGTGCGGATCAGGTCAGCATGTTATAGCTTCTCTTCGATCGCAAGTGATTCTATCCATTTTGTTCGACCCCACATATTATTATTACTGCCCATGTTACACACTATCTGTTTAAATACCTACTATTTTATGGTATTGCACGTATAACCTACACACCCAACCCATCATTCTACACCACCCTATTCCTACCCTACGCTTCTATAGACCTTCCTATATCTATTTCCATTAGTGATCAATTTACGACTCTTTCTGTCTAGTATTTATCTATTAAATTATTTTATTGCTTTTCCTATGAAAATGATTCATAGTTATAAACTTTTGTTCGTATCATGTTATTCCAACATCATTAATAGCAATTTTCCTTTTTTAAAGATCAGGCGTGAAACACTCACACGACTTTCTCTTGTCAATGTAAATAATGAACGATATCCTACTCATTGTACATTATATTTCCATGGTCTCAGAGGAAGTCTGTGTGCTGGCATGCGAAGTAAATGGTTGGACCAGTTCCTCTTACATTTTCACACAGTAACTGAACATTTAACTCGGCGTGTACAGCTTCGTTATGTACTTTATCTAACCGGGTACAACCTTCGACTCCCCGCAAAAATTTGATTTCAGCACCGTGGATACGAGATTTATTTCTCTGTAATGACACCCACGTTTCACTACCATATGTTATAAGTGATACAACCATTATTTTATAAAATTTCATTTGGGTGTCCTGACTCGTTTTCTTTCCTATTATCCTTCGAATAGAACCGCATACAACGCTGAATTTTGTGATTTTCTCACTCTTTTATAAGTATATCCCTGTCTCTGTAATATGTAAAGGGAATCCTCCTATTTACAGCTTTCAGAAACCTAGGTTAATCTAAACCTACAATCTAAATAATTCCCGATTGGAATGTCCCCACAACTCACCTACATGCACCACTAATTATTTTCATATATTTAATTTTTCACTGAAAGAAATAAGAATCTTCTAAACTGTAGATCATTTATAAATACATGAAAATAAATTATCAATTAAAAAAATATAAATTAAAGACCTGTATAAAATGATTTACTTTAAAATAGGCATTTATAAAATCATAATTTTGTAATAAAAAAATTAAGGAAAACCTTATAAATATATCATGATTAAATAAAGTTTGTTTTCTAATACACAAGCTTATATTTTTACCATAATTATGTTGAATTTATCTAATATGTTGTAATATTATTATTAGTCTATCGGGTTTTAAAGTTAAATCGTTTTTGTATGAACAGGTGTGCAATTTTGCATATTACTGATATCATTAACGTCAATTAATTGTATTTAAAATATTTATTGAGCTACATTATAAGATATTCTTAGTATAAAACTACTTAATTTTCCTAATTGCCCCTGCTACCGCTACATTTATTTTCTGTGCATATTCCACTTGCTAAAACTGTGTCATTGCCATTTATTTGCATTCTGTTTTTTACTCTTTGGGAAATTCTTTATTTAAGAGATCTAATAATGAAAATAAATGTAAATTGCATAATTTGATATGTGGTTTAGCTAAAATTTCAGATATGTGTTATTGTTTAGGTAATCGGGCAAAAGACTTGTTTGAACCTCTAGAAGATTAGTAGTAGAAACAAAGAAGTAGTAGAAGTAAAACAAAGAGTGAGGTGGTTTACGATATTGCCATCCTTACTGAGTGGAAAAGTATCCAAATCAGCATGCCGGGCACTCTGAAAAGCACCTAATTTCCACCCTGTTAATGAGACATCTTCACTTCATTCACCACAGGGTCTGGCTGTATAATGAAGTTCATTACTTTCAGAGGAGATGAATCTCTAACTAGTGTTTTCTACACCTTTACCTCTTCTATTCTTAAATTTCAGTCATAAATTTGGCTGCATTTGGGATAAGAAACAGAACTATTTTTGTAGACCTGGAAAACAATATTAAAATGATTTGATCATCTTAGAAGTGAGTTTATTGTTTTGTATTTGTTCATAACCTTTGTCAAATAAGAATACGGAAAGTTTTACAATAGTATAATATTTTTGAAATCCAGTTTCACTAGAAATATACGTTATCATATTCCTTGGGCTCACAAAACATATTTTTACGGATTGGTGGGTGAAAAAAATTATAGAGAAACCATACGAAGCTGAAACTTGCAAATTAATTTAGATACCACGAAGACACCCAACAAGATTATTTTTATCAAAATCGGTAAACTTTTTTTTTTTTTTTTTTTTTTTTTTTTTTTTAATAAATAATTACTATACACAATCAGTAAGAAGTTACTATAAGTGAATAACATAATACAAAATAACATGAAGGAGAGGGCTTCCATTAAAGCCCTTCCATAAAACAAAGCAACTAAAAATACATTGTATACAATTTAACTATTTTTTCCATTCTTAATTGTTTTTAAGAGTCATAAAACATTTAACCTGTTAGTTATTTATGTAAATTATTTTGTTAATTTTTTGTTTAATTATTTTAGTGTGTTATTTTCTTTATTTAGTTTTTGTCTCTTTATAATCTGTCACGGAGATCCAAAACATGATGCCGTTTCAAACGTCTGGTGGTTTCACTATTGTCCAGTAAATTCAAAGCCAAATGATTTATATGCGATGACAATTTTACGTGATATTTTTCGCTGAGCCTTCTTATTTCTTCTTTAACAAATGGAATGTTTAAGTACTCGTGCACTTCAGTGTTTCTTGCATACCAAGGAGCATTTATCAAATTTCTTAATACTTTATTCTGAAACCTTTGAATAATATTTATATTACTGTTACTAGCAGTCCCCCATAGTTGAAGGCCGTACTTCCAGACAGGGCTGAGCATAGCTTTGTACACTGCTATTTTGTTTTCCAATGAGAGAGATGACTTTCTGCCTAGCAACCAATACAGTTTATTAAATTTCACATCTAATTCTTTGCGTTTCATCGTAATGTGTTTCTTCCATGTTAATCTTTTGTCTAGGTGTAAACCTAAATATTTAACATCACTTTCTTGAGGCAATATTTCATCCAGTCGCACTGGAGGACAAACTCTCTGGTTCATGCTGAATGTGACATGACTAGACTTCGTTGTATTCACTTTTATCCGCCACTTCTGAAGCCACAACAAAATATCGTTTAATTGGTTCTGGAGTTTATCCGAAGCTGTATGGGGGTCTTCATAACAAGCCAGAATCGCTGTATCATCCGCAAAAGTAGCTGTAATTACACCTTCGGATTCGGGTACATCGGCAGTAAACAAAGCGTATAGTACTGGTCCAAGAACTGAACCCTGAGGCACTCCAGATTCAATGTTGTAAAAAGATGAAAGCTCCTCTTGAAATTTAACTTGAAAAACCCGATGTTCTAAGTATGATTTTAGTAGTAGATAAAAGGGTTGTGGTAAAAACATTTTTAATTTATATAACAGACCACAATGCCACACCTTATCAAATGCTTGCATGACGTCCAAAAATGCTGCAGAACAATATTCTTTATTTTCTAAACATACAGTGATCGCATGAACAATCCTATGAACCTGTTCAGTCGTAGAATGGCCAGTTTGAAAACCAAACTGATGATCTGGTATCAGATTGAATTCGGTTAAAAGAGGTTTCAATCTCGTTAAAAATAATTTTTCAAACACTTTAGAAAGGACCGGCAACAGGCTAATAGGTCTATAAGATGTTACATTACTAGCTGGTTTTCCAGGTTTTAGAATCATTATGATCTGAGAGTACTTCCATTGGGACGGATAATGGGTGGTTCGCAAAATTCCATTGAACAATGAAGCAAGAAATATCAAAGCTTTATTTGGAAGCTGCTGAAGAATTTTTGCAGTAATTAAATCATATCCAGGAGCTTTCTTAATATTAAGGCTATAGATGATATTTTTGATTTCTTGTATCGTAAAAGGTTTAATAGGCAGACTCATCGGAAGAGGTGAGTTTAGAAATTCCAAAATGTCTTGATCGTCAGCGTTTTGCACTCCTGGATGAGGCTTAAATACTGAAGAAAGGTGTTGTGCAAATAATTCTGCTTTTTGTTTATTATTTTTCGCCCAGCCACCATTGGCATCCCTGACAGCCGGAATAGTAAGAACAGGTCGGTTTAAGTACTTTGTAGCTTTCCAGAGAGAGTACCCATCCCTGTCAGAATTAGACAAATTTTCAAGATGGTCTTTGAAAGTGTCATTTTTAATTTTAAGAAGCAGGAATTTTAGATCACGGGATGCCCTATTTAATGCAGTCTTGTCTATTGGATTCCTGCTGGCCTGCCAAACGCGGCGAAGTCTCCGTTTCTCCAAGATCTTGTTTTTTACCTCTCGGGGATAGTTGTAACCCTCAGGTACAGAAGCACTAACTGCAGGAGTTGCTTTCCGAGCTGCTCTCTGAACCAGAACATTAAAGTATTCCGTGGCATTATCAATGTCATCTCCACATTTAAGCGGCACATTTAAATAAATAGCCTCGTCAATACATTGGCGAAATGCATCCCAATCGGTCCTGTTGTTATAAAGACTAGGAGGTTTTTGTTTCTTTATTACATGAGTGCTGATTGTTGCTATCACTGGCGAGTGATCAGATGAACTATCGAAACAAGGTTCAACATCTACATAAAATTTTGACAAGTTTTTACTGATGAAAAAGTCTAATAAGTCCGGAATTTTATTAACCGCCGTGGGCCAATATGTCGGTTGTCCTGTTGAAAAGATATTTAAATTATTAGCATCTGTACAAAGTTTCAAAGCTCTACCTCGTGGGGTAGTGAGACGGCAACCCCAATTTACATTTTTAGAATTCCAATCGCCTCCTGAAAGAAAACGACAGCCTAATGTTTGAAAGTAATCATGAAACATGTCTTTATTAATACGATGCCGGGGTGGACAATAGACCGATGATACCATTAAGTCACCGTGCCAATCTTGAATTTGAATGGATGTTGCCTGAATATGAGGAGTCTTATAATCCGGCATTACACAATGTTTTAATGTATTCTTAATAATTATAGCTGTTCCGCCGTGCGCAGTTCCATCTGGATGTTGAGTTTCATAAAATGAAAAACCAGACATTTTAAAATAATTTTTATCAGTAAAATGTGTTTCAGATATTAAAACAATATCAAGATTATTCATATTAATAAAAGTTTGAACTTCCTGGCTGCGATGAGACAAGCCATTTATATTCCAAAGCCCTATTCGCAGACTAATCATTTACATAGTTTATTAATGACTGTCGACAAAAGGCCCATTAAAGTCCCCATTTGTTGAACCAATATTTCTATCTGCTGTGATAATTTTTGTAGCCGTTCGTCAGAAGAGCTAGTATTATTTTTCAATACCTCGGCGTAAGTATGATTTTGATCTTCCGACACAGATCGACGTTGAGGTAGACGACCTACATTAGGTAAGGCATTGGGCTTGAAGTAAACATTATCAGGCATTTCTTCCACTACACGTTGATGATCTTTGTTATCACGTTTTCCCTTAGACTTACGCGCTAAAATTTCCTTATATACACGGCAACCTTTGTAATTAGCAGGATGTTCCTCTAAGCAAAGAGCACATGTTGGTGGAGACTTGTCAGTTTTTGGACAATCGCTCGTATTGTGCGCTTGAGCACATTTCACACATCTGTATGGACGCATACAATTATTTTTAGTATGCCCATACTGTTGACAGCGCATGCACTGAACTATGGAATTATTTTTACGCGGAGGTTCGAATTTAACCACACAATTAGAAATATATTTTATGTCAAAAATTTCTTTATTATTGTCTCTTGGTTCTAGATTGACAAAAAACATTGGAAGTGGTAATTTAGTCTTATGATGGCGAACATTAACAATACTACCTTTTATTGTATGTCCACATTTTTCTATCTCCTCTTTTATAATGTCAACAGGAGTAGAATAGTGCAAGTTTTTGAGCACAACTCTGTACGCTTTCTCATCCTTTCTTGTGAAAGTGTGTCCTATTAAATTTTCCCTTCGGATTATATCTATAAGTGTCTTATAAATTTCTATTTGCTGAGACATAATTCGCAATTGCTTACCGTTAATGACTTTAATTGAATAATCATTTTTTGAAACCTCAGATTCAAACAACTCTGTTAGTTTCACAATATTTGTGATACCGTATAACATAATCGGCGGAGGTTTCACAGATTTTTTTGATGCCAACTGATCTTCAATCCCTTCCATTTGTAGATTACTGAACTTATTTTTAAGTTCCACCTCACATAACATATCATTTGTTAACTTGGGCGTTCGTTTAGTACGTAAAACAGGTATAGTGTGCCATTGCGATATATTTTCTTCTTCAACAGAATCACAGCTGTTATATAAATTCAATTCTATTTTCCGCGACTGTTTCCGTGGGTCTCTGCTCGAGGGAGGAGAAGAAGAAGGACGCTTGATACCACCCGCCATTTGTACAATTGAATTGTCATCTGCTGTAACCGCGTCTTTCACAGCTGACATGGTTGCAGCTCACAAGCAATCAGCTGATCGCAAGCAATCAGCTGTTCCTGAACTTTTCTGATCAGATAGATAAATCGTCAACAATAGGTTAAAAATTGCAAACACAAAATTAAATAATTTAACAAAACAAATAAAACAAAATTAAATCATATTTGATAAATTAGATAGTCATTGACTTACATAATCACATTTTCTAGTAGAAACGCACTAATAGAAAGAAAAAAAACTTTAAATAATTAGCACAGTAAAATTTACACGTCTTGCTACTTACACTGCCTTATGTATTAATGTAAAATCGGTAAACTTTGCAATTTTTTTATAAACCAGTTTCTATTATTGTTATTATAATCACCTCATATACTACATTTTTATATTCTACAAGATTGCGTGCGTAAACATGTCTATTGAAATTCTTGTGTGCTACAAAATTATCAAAAATGATATTTTTCTAAATAAATATTGATTGAAGAATTTTTTAAGATTACGTCCTTAAAATATCAATTTGAGAAAAAAATTATTATTTTTTTTATTTCTAATTTGTGTACGTTGCAATCTGTTCAATTTAGAACAATAAGCAACCCCATGACCAAATGAGATGAGGATGATGTGTATGACGTGTAAATGAGGTGTAGTCTTGTACAGACCCAGGCCGACCATTCCTGAGAGAGTATGGTTAATTAAACCCCAACCATCAAAGTACACCGGTAACCACTGTCTAGTATTCAAATCCGTAAAAAAGTAACTACCTTTACTAGGATTTGAACCAGGAACCGTCGTCTCCGAAAATCAGCTGTTAAACGGCTGATTTTGGCGACGACTTTACCTATAGACCAACCCGGTGGGTAAAAAAAAAATTATTGTAGCATTAAATTTAATCAAAATTTAAAACCTACATTTACATTTCAAACAATTCAATTGTTTTTACAGAGCTTAGTTTAGTTTAATTTGAAGTTACTTTGCTTAATAACCGATGCACCATGTTATGTCCCTGATGACATAACACACCACGTTCTCAAAATGAAAAACACAGAAGAAAACTAGATCTGCAGAACACAAATTCAATGAACTCCTGACCAACACAAACGTCATCTTGGCTAATGGTAGGACTATAGTAATGACTGCAAGCTGCAGCAAGTAATTCAAGTTTTGGAACATTTAGCGTCATATTTAGAAATTGTTATAATATTGTAATGTTGTTTAGGTCATCAGCCGAAAGGCTGGTTTGAACCTGTAGAGGCTTTACTAAGTAAAACAAGGAGTGAAGTGGTTTACTATTGCCTTCTTTGTGTTGTTGTTTAGGTCAACAGCCGAAAGGCTGGTTTGAACCTGTAGAGGTTTTACTAAGTAAATCGAGGAGTGAGGTGGTTTACCATTGCCTTCCTCACTGAGTGGAAAAGTACGCTTATCAGCATGCCGGGCCCTCTGAAAAGCACATATTTTCCACTCTGTAAATGACACCTTCACTTCATTCACCACAGGGTCTGGCTGTAAAATGAAATTCATTACTTTCAGAGGAGATTACTCTGATTAGTGTCTTTTACACCTCTACCTCTTCTGTTCTTAAATGATTCAGTCATTTAATTGACTGACCATGTGATAAGAAACAGAACTATTTATTTTAGCCCTGCAACAAACAGATTGAGTGTAAATAATTTGACACTCCCCACCTGTCTGTTATGGGCAAATTTTTTTTTTAAATTGCCTTCTTTACTGAATGGAAAAGTACGCTTATCATCATGCCGGGCCCTCTGCAAAGCACATATTTTCCACTCTGCAAATGACACCACTTCTTTTCACAAGAGGGTCTGGCTGTATAATGAAATTCATTACTTTCAGAGGAGATAATTCTCATTAGTGTCTTTTACACCTTAGCTTCTTCTGTTCTTAAATGATTCAGTTACTTAACTGGCTGACCATTTGATAAGAAACAGAACTATTTATTTTAGCCCTGAAACTAACAGATTGAGTGTAATAATTTGAGACTCCACATGTTTGTTATGGGCAGAATATAGTAATAACAGATACTAAATTTTTAATAAAAAGTGTGTTAACAATAGACCTATTATGTACATTGGCAAAATAAGTCATGTGAGTGTTTCACCCCAGATATATTTGTATAGTCTGGTAAAGGTTTTGCAGTCAAGATAAAATCAAGCATTTTATCAAATATTTTTAAATATTGCTATGTTTTAATATTATTTTAAGAAATCCAATTTTATTAAATGTTTCATTTGGTGTATTGAGTAGGTCTAATGTTTTTTCTTGTACGTAATTTAGTAACAAAGTTGAAATAGTATTATTTGGTGTATAGTCAACCTGTTGATAAGTGAAGTGTGTTAGAGACAATAGGTATAAAAAGAGGTCTATATTCTGGTATAAAAGCGCAGTTAGTTACACCTGTCCATGACATATTGTAATCGAGCGGCATGTGCACCGTACACACATGTATAAGCGCTTACAACTTTTTTATCGGCATCTCGTTCTAAACTTTGCTACAACCCGTAACTCGGCTTTAGTGATATGGTTCGGTTGATTTGATTGCCTTTCTTCCTGTTATATTTGTGTTGCTGCACAAAAACATAATTATAATTTTAAAGTGGGTAAATTATGTTTATGTAACAAAGTAAGAAACTGTGTTTGTTGGCTGACTTACTCACAGGAACAATCGAATTCATTTATAGCACGTGTGGATATCGACGTCACGGATACTTTCATCGACACAATCTAAATATATTTTAAAAACTTCATCTATGAAATGTTTTAAATATTCTTTTAAGAACTCTACTTTGTATCCCGCCAATGTTAAATTTGCTATTTTTAGGTACATTTCTCATTGTTGTTGTTTAGGTCAACAGCCGAAAGGCTGGTTTGAACCTCTAGAGGTTTTACTAAGTAAAAACGAGGAGTAAGGTGGTTTACCATTGCCTTCCTCACTGAGTTGAAAGAGTATGCTTATCAGCATGCCAAGTCCTCCGAAAAGCACTCACTTTCCACCCTGCAAATGACACCTTCACTTCATTCAGCACAGGGTCTGGCTGCATAGTGAAATACATTACTCTCAGAGGAGATAACTCTGACTAGTGTCTTTTACACCTCTACCTCTTCTGTTCTTAAATAGTTCAGTCATATAAGTGGCTGACTATGTGATAAGAAACAGAACTATTTTTTTTAGCCCTGGACCAAACAGATAGAGTGCAATTAAAATAACACTCCACCTGCCCGTTTTGGGCACACATTTTTCATAGGATTGGTAAAAGATAGTGAAATAAAACTTTATAACCTATAGGTGTCGGGTTTCTTCTCGAGCTACTGACATTTTTTGAATTTATTCTTTGTACCATATCATTTTTTTTAAATTTCGAATAACATAAAATTTTTACAAATTGTTTTTTATGTGTTTTTCGTACTAATAATTTTTGGAGCACCTGAGGAAATCATAAAAATGTCGGTAATGTGTGCTACACAAGATAATTCACTGGTAAAAATTTCTGCCTGGTAGGTTTATTGGTTTGTGAGAAAAATGTACCTTAATGTTAAAAATGTAAATTTACGGGAAAAGTAAGAAACAAGAAGGCTCAAATCAAAAACAATATGTGCATACACAAACAAGTAAATTTTCCATTAATAGTTGTTTAGAAGCTAAGAGTATTAAAAACCGTGATTCAGATATTTTACAAATAAAAATTCTCTTTACACTAAAACGAGCATTATAAAATTATGAAAAATATTCGTTCATTTTTAACATGATAATTTTTCTGTGTAAACCTGATAAAAACTTCATTTTTTCATACGAAAAATGTTTTTGACGTAATTTAATGTTTTTCTGGTCGGTCTAAGCCTAAACTATTGAAAGACATAAAAAACCAAAAAACGAAATTTTGAGTTAAACCCATCGTGCAATCTCCCCTTAAAGAATATTACACAAAACATTAAAGAAAAATGTAACTGGAAAGAACGAGCAGATAAACTCAACAGATCAGCAACATTAACACAAAATATCTACAACAAAAAATGCATGTCAATGAGCACCAAATTGAGACACTATCAGACTGTGGTATTACCAGAAATTCTTTACGGAAGTGAGACATTATTCGGGCCAATTAGAACTGACAATAAAGATAAGATAGAGAAAATTGAGAGAAGAATCGTGAGAAAGTGTATCAACAAAAACGACATCAAGGATGGCAGATGGCAAAACCATCCCAAACAGTGAAATGTACAAGATGATTGTACTACTGATCCACTAACAAGTACGATCTGGAAAAAGGGAATATCGTTCCTGAGACATTTAAACAGATTTGACGACACAAGATTAGTAAAAAGACTGCTAGAGTTTTCTGGAACAAAGTACATACGCCAAAATGGATCAAGGAGATCAAGGACATGACAGAACTCAATATCACAATAAATGACTTAATAAAAAGGAATAAATCTGGAAACTATTACAAAATCAAAAATCCCTATAACCAGATTTCAATCGAGAGCAAAGGTGACAAGAAAAGTTGTATTTCCGAAGCAGAAAGTCTCAGAAGATCAGAAGCCTTGAAGAAATATTGGTGGAACAAGAGAGAACCGAAAGATCTGCATAAGTGCAGCCAGAAAATTACAAGCAGAAAATGAGCTTGCAAGATTATGATTTAAAGTGATCCAATGAGGCTTTAAAAGTATTAAAAAAAGAAGCAATAATCATTAATTTTAATTGGAAATGTTTTACGCTTACATAAATCTATGTTACACTTTATTTTATAAGTTATATAAATTATAAAACAAAGATTAAGTGAAAGTAAGCTTAATTTTAGTTCAAAGTACTATTATAGCATTTATGTATTTCTTTGATAAGGGGAGTCGGGAGTTGAATGTTACCTTATACTTATAAAAGATGCCCAAAAAAAGCAGATGGGGTGTTAAATTATTTGCACTCGAACTGCTAGTTCCAGGGCTACAGAAAATAGTTCTTCTCACATTATAGTCACTCAATTAAATGATTGAAGCATTTAACAGGTTGACTCCCATGAGACACTTAGGCTATACGTCTCTCAACAGACCTGTAAAATTTACTTTTGAGAGACTGATCCGTCTTTCACTTACTGTAATAGTGTTTTTAATAGAATTGTGAGACGGATTGGATGCTCGTTTGCATTGAATCATATACTGAGCTCTTAGAAATGAGTTCAAAAAACTTTTTCCTAGTCATGGTTCGTCATTAACTTGATCCGATCGAGTCAAAAATGAGTCGGTGAAAATTGACAGCTTATTACTATTACATAACACTGACTATTATTATAGTTTATTATTGCATTATTAATCATGATTTAATAATACTATAAAATGAAATATCATTTTATTTTTTAGTTATTTATGGTTTTCATATGAAAATATTTCTGCAGTGTAAATGTAGACTCTGGTCGGTGCCTCTATGTAGACAAATGGTAAGCCTACTAAGTTTAACACTCGCCAAACAACTGCTTGATAAAGAGACGCATCATTGATATTTTTGTAGTTTTATTGAAAAATAGCCCAAATAAATTATTTATAAAATATAAATATATATTTTATAGATATATAAGTAAAATTTCAGTGAGACACTCATCAGTCTTTCACAGTACATATGATTTTTTACTCTCAGGAACATGATAAGTCTCTCGTCTAAAAACAGAGCCAAAACAAATTGAAGCCTTACAACACTCTAGACTTGAAAGAAAATTAGGTAATTAAAAAAAACAAAGGAATCATAAAATAGGTATGGGGTTTTTAAGCAAAACTGCAAAAATTGCCTCGGGAGTCAACCTGTTAAAAACAGAAGAGGTACAGGTGTAAAACACATTAGTCACAGTTATCTCCTCTGAGAGTAATGGATTTCATTATACAGCCTGACCCTCTGGTGAAAGAAGTGAAGGTGCCATTTGCAGGATAACAATTAGATGTTTTTCGGAGGGCCTGCATGGTAATGAGCATACTTTTTCACTCAGTGAGTAAGGCATTGGTATATAACTTTACACCTGGTTTTACTTCTGAAGCCTCTAGCTAGAGGTTCAAACCAACCTTTCGGCTGATCACCAAACTGTAACAATAAATTCTCTAATATTTATTAAGATCAAAAATTTATCTTAGTAAATAATTGAAAACTAATAATACCTTTTAAATATTTTTGAAAACCTGTATTCAAAATTTGGCTTGTTTGTGTAGGCATGTTCATTAATATGTTTGTGGTCGTAAGATATTTTCCTTGTAACTAAATGAAAACCCCAGATTTTTTTGAAAACTTTTTGTAATTTTTCTTAATTTTTTTATTTCTCACTTATCTTTACTTTCTCTTTCTCTTTATTAAATAGAAAGAAAAGTATTGATTTCCCAAATCAAGTTTTTACCAGAAATACTCGTTATCAGGTTCCCTGAACGCAAAAAAAATGTTTAACAATTTCGGTCTGTGAGTCTGTTTATGAACAAAAGTCTCATGAACAGAATACAGTACAAAATTGGGAACTTGAGTTAGGTACAACTAGAAAACCCGACAAGAACATATTCACCAAAATTGGTCAACCGAAAGTAGTAGTCATTTATACAATTTTTCCTTTTATGCGATTTTCTTTTAAAATCACATGTTTTGATACATTTTTATGCTCTTTAAGACTGAATTAGTGGCATGTCTACTGAAATTTGTTTACGAGCTTTGCGTTTGTGGTAAAAAATATTTGTTTTTGAGGTGGTGACTTAAATATGAAAAACAGTTTTACCTAACTGCAAAGATTTTTGAGAGAATGGGTCATATAGATTTTTATAACGACATGTTTGCACTAAACACATAATTTACACTCAATCTGTTCGTTGCAGGGCTAAAATAAATAGTTCTGTTTCTTATCACATGGTCAGCCAATTAAATGATTGAATCATTTAAGAACAGAAGAGGTAGAGGTGTAAAAGACACTAATCAGAGTTATCTCCTCTGAAAGTAATGAATTTTATTATACAGCCAGACCCTGTGGTAAATGAAGTGAAGGTGTCATTTGCAGAGTGGAAAATATGTGCTTTTCAGAATGCCCGGCATGCTGATAAGCGTACTTTTCCACTCAGTGAGGAAGGCATAGGTAAACCATCACTCCTCGTTTTACTTAGTAAAACTTCTACAGGTTCAAACCACCCTTTCGGCTGATCACCTAAACAACAACAAATCGAAATGTATCTAGGTATCAAATACAAGTTCAATGAATGTACAATAAAGTAGATACAGTATTTTTAACATTAACGATTCGAATAATAAATTAATAATCTCGTGTAAAAATTCATATAAAAATGATTCAATTTACTCATGAGAATTGTATGCGAACTGCATTGTCAACATTCTTTGCATATTTGTCTCTGGCCTAATTTTAAATCCCTTTTTCGATACGCTTTACAAAATGTTAAACATGATTTACACCCATTAATACGATTATATTATAGACTAACGCCGTCAAAACAAATCCTAATTCCCGTACCTGTTTCTTTTATGCTTTTTAAATATATATTTTATTTTTATCTTTACAAGAAATCATGATGTTAATCAGTCATATTATTATTTTTTATAGATATTTCTGAATGTTTGCAATGTAACTTCTTTTTAGGCTTGTTTAGAGATAATTTCGTTTTATTAAATTCCTAGATGGATATTTTTTGCGGTGACAGTTAGGACTAATTCATCTTTAAATATTTTGTAATGTTAATCTGTGTCATTTTTTAAGCTTTTTCTAACAGGTTGACGGGCTTTTAGATACTTGTTATTGTCTATCGTTTTTAAAAGTCTTAAGTTTTGATTTTGTTAAATCTTTGAAAATTGCAAAATATTTTATATTTTAGTTTATGTCACATCAACAGCTTAGTTATTTTTGACTACGGTGGGTTGGGTAACTAGTACGGCGGGTTTTGACTTGTGAAAATTTCTAGACCTTAGCCGAGAATCGAATTCAGACCTCCTCGTTGTAAGGTAGCGCGCTAACCACTACTGGCGGCCAAAAATATAATTTTTTTATAAACTTAAGCCTTAAAAATTACTAATTTATTTACTTTTAGTGAAGTACTTGAGAGTATGGTTAGACAGGCGGCTCACGTGGAATGAGGCTGTACGGAATCCAGATTTTTGGTGCTGCTGCTCGAACCAATTTGAACAAAATACAAGTTTTTCAATCTAAATATTTAAGGCTTGCCACTGGAGCACCTTGGTACGTGAGAAACGACACCTTTTATTCTGACCTTCGTATTCCTTACGTAAAAGACGTTGCACGACAACTTTATCAAAGTTTCTTTGATAAATTACAAAATCATCCAAACGACCTCGCTCGACAAATGGCCATTCAAAATTTTCCAAATTTTCGACGACTTCGCCGTCTTTGGTGTAGGGATCTTCTTCGATAACATTCAATCATTATCTTCATCATCAACATCACATTTTCTTAATCTTTTCACCGTTGGGCTTTCATTTTCATTTGCATCAAGATCATCTCCATCATAGCATGAATACGTCATCCTGGAGGATACACTGCTGGGTGTGACACCTCCTTTCACGCCTAATAATAATTCTCATCAAATCTTGTGGTTGTGCTTTAATGTATAGTATAGTGTTCTAGATTTATAAAATTAAAGACAAAAAAAAAATTATTTTTAAAATTATTGAAATTTTCATCTAACTTAAGGATAAGATTTAACTCGTACTTTATGTTTAAATAAATGTGTACTATCAGAAATTTAAGAATGCAGTATGCAAAATTTTTAAACTAAATTTCACCAATAAAGTTACATTAAAGCCGGCCACATTGGCGTAGTTAGTAATATACGATCTCCTCATGGGGTCTTGGGTTCGAATTCCACTCAGGCACGGTATTATCATACGTTTCAAAAAATCATTTCATCCTTCACAGTTACAACCTAACGTCGTAGCTAATGACCACAGTAGTTGATGGGACGTTAAATAAATTAATTAAAAAAGTTACATTAAAAAATATTGTGACTTTTTCTATGACGCTACCTATTGACGTAAATATTAGAAGAAGTGCAGGTAATGTAGACCTCCATTTTTGTTTTACAATATATTTCGTAACAGATAGTACTTTTTATAATTTTATTTTCAGGAAAATCTTTAAAAATTAGTTTCTAATAATTTTAATTAGTTTTAGTACATATCAAATTACAAAAAATTTAATTTTGTGATATTTTGTGTCATAGATGTACAAACTCATTCCAACAAGAATTTAGGGCAAAGTGAACCACCGGGACACTTACCCGCTGTAAATTTGGTGTACGCCTGATTTTAACAAAAAGCAGTATAGACCTAATAGAGATTTATAACAGAAATAATAATATAAAGAGTGTTACTATTTAAGTTGAAAATTGAGAAATTCATGATTGAGATTACATTATACTGATGGAGAATGTGACAATCCATTTAAATAATTAAAGTCCAAATTGTGTGATTCATTCTCTTTATAATTGATAACTGATTGATTAATTTTATTTCCTTGGATGTGTTATAATAATATCTTGAACACTAATTGAATAATAATTATTGTAAACATAGCAATATAGTAGTCTATTGAAAATTGCAAACAAATACAAAATAATATAGTTTTTTTTTTAGCTTTTATTTGTTATTGGGAACTGTAAATTGTTGACAACTACCCAATTTGATCGCTGCTTTTTGCTGTATTTTTTGACGTAGATTAGACATGAATTTGAACAGGGACCCCTCAGTAGAGTTTGTTAATGGATGGCTGTCAACTGGTCACCACACAAAGTCGCTTGCCCAACCGGTGTTACTTAATGAATAATAGCGACTTTCTACCAGCTGACTGACTCGGCTGGCCCGAAGGCCAATAATATAGTTAATGAAATAAATTAGGATGTTGATCCCTCGAATGCTGATGTTTAAATGGTGACTGTTAGAATGTCTTTTGTTATTTAGCTAGTTACAAGTTTGGCCTCCGGGCCAGCCCAGTCAGTCAGCTGGTAGAGAGTCGCTATTATTTGTTAAGTAACACTGGTTGGGAAAGCGACTTTTTATGGTGACCAGCTAACAGCCATCCATGAACAAACTCTACTGGGGGTCCCTGTTCAAACTCCTGCCAAATCCACGTCAAATAATACAGCGAAAAGCAGCGATCAAATTGGGTAGTTGTTAATGATGTACAGTTCCCGATAACAAATAAAAAAAAATAGTTACAAGTTTTTAAAAATTTAAATCAGCTATTACGAAAATATTTATAAAACTATAAACATTGTATGTGTGGTTGGACGTAACAGGGGTAAAATGGACCTACGTCAGCACGGGTCACTTTACCCAATGTCCGCCATCTTGAGGTTTGTGGTTATATTACGACCAGTATCGCATTCAATGAATAAAGTGACATAATATTAAAGTAAATTAAACGGCCGGCCCGTGGTGTAGTGGTCAGCGCAACTGGCTACTATGCCGGGGTCCCGGGTTCGATTCCCGGTCAGGTAATTTTTTTTCATCTGTAAATCACCACATATCATTACCTCCGCACAAGCCCAAGGCTTATGTAGGCATCATCACTCAATAAAAAAAAATTAAGGTTACTAGAATACAAAGGGACATAAATGAACGGGTAAAATGTTTTAATGTACTGAAAAATTAGAAAAACTAGTTATCTTTACAAAATTTTCACGAACGTCGAAAATGAAATTGTACCTTCATGAACTCAATATGTCCCAAAAAGCTTCTACAACAGACTAACTGCTACATAGAGCAAAAAAGAAAATAGTTTTGCCAAAACCCACTAGTAGCAGCTCTGTAACACGTGAATCAGAGAGTAAAGACAGTTTACCCGGACTTCCTCTAATAATTAAACATTATTGTCATTACTTAATTTAGCAAAAGAAAGTGTGTGAGTGTTTCACATCAGATTTTTATATTCAGTCTGCATGAAGTAACATAAGTTTTAAAAGTTAATTATCGGATAACCGGTTTAATTGGGTATTATGTAAGCGTAAATCTCCATATCTTAAATTAATTTTGATTTTTTTTTAAATTCCTAATGTGTGTATGTTGCAATCTGTTCAATTCAGAACAATAATCAACCCCATGACCCAATGAGATGAAGATGCTGTGTATGACGTGTAAATGAGGTGTACTCTTGTACAGACCCAGGCCGGCTATTCCTGAGAGAGTATGGTTAATTGAACCCCAAGCATCGAAGTACACCAGTAACTACTGTCTAACATTCAAATCCGTATAAAGAAAAGTAACTACCTTTACTAGAATTTGAACCAGGAACCTTCGTATCCAAAAATCAGCTGTTAAACAGCTGGTTTTGGCGACGACTTTACCTCTAGACCAACCCGATGGTAATTGACATTTTTCTTTTTTTTATTCCTAATTTGTGTACGTTGCAATCTGTTCTCAATTCAGAACAATAAGCAACCCCATGACCCAATGACATGAAGATGCTGTGTATGACGTGTAAATGAGGTAATGAGGTGAAGTCTTTAACAGACCCAGGTCGGCTATTCCTGAGAGAGTATGGTTAATTGAACCCCAACCATCAAAGTACATCGGTAATCATTGTCTAGTATTCAAATGCGTATAAAAGTAACTACCTCTACTAGCATTTGAACCAGGAACCTTCGTCTTCGAAATCAGCTGTTAAACAACTGATTTTGCCGACGACTTTACCTCTAGACCAACCCAATGGTTATTGAATTTTTTTTTTTTTTTAGCCTGTAACTTGTTTGTTATCGGGAACTGTACATTGTTGACTGACAACTACCCAATTTTATCGCTGTCGCTGCTTTTTGCTGTATTTTTTTTGACGTACATTAGACATGAGTTTGAATAGGGACCCCCAGTAGAGTTTGTTCATGGATGGCTGTCAACTGGTCACCATACAAAGTCGCTTGCCCAACCAGTGTTACTTAACAAATAATAGCGCCTTTCTACCAGCTGACTGACTGGGCTGGCCCGAAGGCCCTTGAAATTTAAAACACAATTTTATTTGGTGCATTATTTAGATTTTGGGTTCAGTAGTTGCAAAAATAGAATTGTTTTTAACACAACGGTTTGTTGTGGGGACTATAATAAACTTTTGAGAACTTTAAAAAAATGAAAGTTGCACCTCATCTATTCATAATTTTAATGGATCAAACCGATTTCAACATTTAATTTTTACTTTCTTTTGCCCTACATAAATATAATTATAAAGAATGAAATGATTGTTTTTGTGCTGATTTTTTAAATTTTAGTTTTCAGCCATCCGAACAAAAAAAAACTAATTGCGAATTAGTGATTTTCCGTATTTTTAAACTAAATCAAGTTGATTTTCATTTTGTATCATTCACTCGTGATTAAAATTGTATTATGTTTTTCATTTGACATTGTTTACTAATGATTAAACATTATTTTTCATTATTTACATGAACAAGAGAAAGTCGTACGAGTGTTCACTTTAGATTTTTGTGAATAGTAATATCTCAAAGAAATGTTGTATTCTGTTAGCACTTATGAAAAAGCTTACATCTTATTGGCTAATATTTTTACAAGCCTGTATGAGATACTATAAATTCTGTGTTCTATAAATCTGTGAGTTCTTATAAATGTGACGAAGAAAACATTAAACTGTATTAATAATTTATAAGTTTTTTTTTAAGGAGAATTCCAAAACTATATTTGTATTTATATAAATTTATAAGGAAACACTGAGTTACAATTTGTATTTAAAACTTTAGACTGCAAATTATCAGAATGAAATTAATCAAGTAAGGGTATTCAAGTTAAATACCTCTCCAAACACGAAATGCAATCTCAATTATTTTTTTTTATTTACTTATTTAAATTTGAATCCTGTTATCCGAGATGTGTGGTCTTACTGAATGACATTTTGAATATAAATTGATTACGTAGGAGTGTTTTATTAGTTTCTTTAACTTGGGCCTGTAATAAAATTGCAGGGGCTACTCTTAAGACATAACTCCCACTTCGTGTGGGTCTTCCACATAACATTGATATAGAGGATATCGCACTTTTCGACGTTGTGTGGCCGTGTTAGCAAAATGTCTTTAGGACCAACATACAGGATTAAAAGGCGATATAAAATATCCTGATATGAAATCCTTTCAAATAGATCAACACCTTCAATCCCAAATGGATTTTTATACCTGTACAACTTTTTTAGTTAATCCAATTTTAACTTCAGTTACCTGTTGTTTTACCTGTTGAATAAGAAAAAAACATGACAGATACATCGTGTTCACCTTGATCTCATTATTTTCGTTTTCTTTATTACAATAAATCTTACAATTTTATGAATAATTTATTTAATTTTATCGTAGTATTTCATTTTTAATCGATCTGAGTTTCCAGTGAAAGTAAACAAGAAGCTACAATAAAATTAAACTGATTGAAATCTTTTCTCGTGAATATTTTCTCTTTAACTTTATTAAAGGGAGTGTGGATCACTATCCTAAGCAATGTTAATGTTTGTACCTTTTTTTCAGCAACCACTACAGCTAGAGCTAATTTTTTTTTGTATGAAAGACCACTCTTTGGTACATAATTAAAATGTGTAGCATTTAATTCTGGTAAGAATTTTGATTTTCACAATTTTTCTATAAAGGGACCAACTTTTTTCATCGTTAGTCACCGAAAAATTGTTTTCTCTCACAATTTTCAATATTTTTGAAAACGGCACATTCAATCAATAGAACTGGACGATTGACATACTACATAAAAATTTCAGCCTTGTACCTTTTGTGGAAGCTGAGAAAAAGGTACACAAATTTATAAAAATGACGTTTTGAGATATTTGCGTTTGAAGTTTGAGAAACAGAGACAGACCACAACAAAAACAGTTCAGGTTATAAACTTTTAGGTTATACTGCCAACCTATGAATAAATAAAAGAGAGACGGCAGTGTGAAAAAATAGTATAATAAATCACAATAAAATATAAATCGAACGGGAAAATTATTATGTAAAATTTCGTGAAAGATGGCAAAATCAGCTTAAACATACAATAACATTTTTTTTTTTTTTTTTTTTTTTTTTTTTTGGTTTAACGTCCGACTGTTTTGCAAATTGCTGCTAATGCAGACGGTGAAGGATGAAATGAATTTTTTTGTAACGTATGAAAAAATGCCATGCCCGAGTGGGATTCGAACCCAAGACCGCGTGATGAGAGGCGAGCACGTTACCAACATCGCCAACGCGGCCGGCATACAATAACAGAAAAAAAAATTTTATTTGGCATAGCAACATGATTATAACGCCGTTTTAAAGCGCACATTTCAAACTATATTTTTAACGAAAAATCGATTATTTTTTTAATTTTTTCATTCCACACACCTCTTAAATGAAACGAATGAATCTCAACTCTAAATTTAAAAAAAAACTGACTCAAATATCTGAAAAACTATCAAAACATTCCTTAAGTACAAAATTGTCACTGTAGGTCTACAAATCTTTATATCAGTAACTGAGGATCAAAAGTGGTAACCTCCACGTTTTGGGTTATATGAGCTATTTGTAGAATTTGTTATATTTTACAAGGTGATATGGTCTGTTTGTTTCAAAAGTAGTAATCTGCCCTTGCTTTTATTCAACAAAATTTAGCTTTGAACCAAAACTGGGAATCTTCAATAATATTTCTGTTTTAAAAGTGGAATTCTCCAAATCAACCAACCAGAAAAAAATTTAGGTCACATGACCTGTGTTTTATTGCTAAGTGAGGTTATGAGCGTTCTATCTTGTTTTGGTTGGTGGTGGTAAAGCTGTTCTCATTCTTCATATTACAATTTAATTAAAATATTGATAACAGTTAAAGGTGTTGGTTTTGTTTTATAAATAATATTTTTGTTCGTAACAGAAAGTTACCCCGACTAAAGCTAGGAAAAAACTATGGGGACTGAAATTGTGGAAAAGAAATAAAAACTAGTTTTCACCACCTAATTTGTTTTTGAAACAAAACTAGTTTTTTCCATAGCAATTTGATACAAAAGTAGAAATCTTCACTTTTGAGGACAAAAAGTGGAAACCTCCATGTTTATTTTTTAAATTATTAAATAACTATTGTGTTGTTAGGTCTTCAGCCAAAAGGCTGGTCTGAACCTGTAGAGGTTTTACTAAGTAAAACGAAGAGTGAGGTTGTTTACCATTCTTTCCTCACTGAATGGAAAAGTACGCTTATCAGCATGCCGGGCCCTGTGAAAAGTACAAATTTTCTACTCCGCAAATGACACCTTCACTTTATTTACCACAGTCTGACTGTATAATGAAATTTATAACTTTCAGAGAAGATAACTCTGATTAGTGCCTTTTACACCTCTAGCTCTTCTGTTCTTAAATGATTGCGTCATTTAGTTGGCTGACCATGTGATAAGAAACAGAACTATTTATTTTAGCCCAGCAACTAACAGTTTGAGAGCAAATAATTTGACACTGCACCTATCTGTTATGGGCATTAGATAACTTTTACAGGTAGCCTAATAATCTTAAAATGCCAAGAATGATTCTGCATACCAGACTACATAATATACTATATATTATACTATACTATATATTATACTATACTATATATACTATCTGCCCATAACGGACAGGTGGAGTGTCAAATTATTTACACTCAATCTGTTCGTTGCAGGGCTAAAATAAATAGTTCTGTTTCTTATCACATGGTCAGCCAATTAAATGACTGAATCATTTAAGAACAGAAGAGCTAGAGGTGCAAAAGACACTAATCAGAGTTATCTCCTCTGAAAGTAATGAATTTCATTATACAGCCAGACCCTGTGGTGAATGAAGTGAAGGTGTCGTTTGCAGAGTGGAAAATATGTGCTTTTCAGAGAGCCCGGCATGCTGATAAGCGTACGTTTCCACTCAGTGAGGAAGGCAACGATAAACCACCTCACTCCTCGTTTTACTTAGTAAAACCTCTACAGGTTCAAATCAGCCTTTTGGCTGATGACCTAAACAACACACAACATATATACTATATTTTGTTTGAATTAAAAATTCAGCACTTTGCTTCATACATTATTTTGTCATTTACCAAAAATTTTGTTTAAAGGAGATTAACAGTTTTGATTCTGAGGGACTGATTTAAACCTATTTCTTCTTCTCATCGTGCCCTCTCCTACCAGAGGTTGGCAATCATGACAGCTATTAGGATCTTGGGCACCGCAGCTTATTTACAACAGTTGCAAAGATTCTTACTTTTGTGAACTTGTTTGGGCTTATACAATTAAAATTTTTGGCTTTGCTAAATTTAACAACATTCAAAGGTTACAAACATTCCAAATTACAAACATTCTAAATTTTTTTAACATTATTATCAGTGCAACTTACTACGTGAACAACAGAACACTTCACGATTACAACAAAGTTTTCTTCATTTAAGACAAAATACGCAAAGTTACGCACGATTCTACACCTGACTAACCGACAATTCTTACGAGTACTTACAAAATTATTCCACCACTAAATAAAAAAAGGAATTATTATTATAATTGAAATTGTTTCCAGGAAGTGGATCTTCCTGGAAATCCACCAAAGCAATTGAGAAGATTATAGAATCGGTCAAACGGAAGTAGTCTGGTAGTTTATTCGCGCCATTTTTCATTTTTTCTGATTTTCTCAAAAAACGGCTTCAACATTTAAAAAAAAAATCCTCTCGTTTTTTATTTTATTCTCTACAAGAAAGGATAGCGTCTAAGTCTGTTAAAATTCTTGGAACGTTGTGTGTGCTCTCATAGGAAAAATTGTATTTCAAATTGCTGCCTTAACTTGCAATCTAGAGCAAAAGTGTATAATTGAAATTGTATATAACAAAGAACAATCTACAACCATAGTTTCAATGGTCTGTTATGTACAACGCTTATTTTCGCGTCAAATAGAGATTTTGTGTATTTTAGTCATCAAAATCTGTACAAAATTAGATTTTTAATATTGCGCCCTTAATATGTGTTTTAAGACAAAAGTGTGCTGTATAGTTAAATTACACTATGACATTTTTATAAAATCTCCAATTTTTATTTTACTAATTTTCATTTTCAATTTTTTCTACAAAGCCTAGTTTAGCGTCAATTAGTGAATTTCCGTACTTGTAGGTCAAACACAGGTTGATTTTCAATTAACATCATTCACTTATGGTTAAATTTAGGTTAAGTTTTTTTATTTTACATTATTTACTCATGATTAAACATAGGTTATACTCTGCCCATAACATTCAAGTGGAGTGTCAAATTATTTACACTCAATATGTTCGTTGCAGGGCTAAAATAAATAGTTCAGTTTCTTATCACATGATCAGCCAATTAAATGACCAAATCATTTAAGAACAAAAGAGGTAGAAGCGTAAAAGACACTAATCAGAGTTATCTCCTCTGAAAGTAATGAATTTCATTATAAAGCCAGATCCTGTGGTGAATGTAGTGAAGGTGTCATTTGCAGGGTGAAAAGTAAGATGTTTTTCAGAGGGCCCAGCATGCTAATAAGCATACTTTTCCATTCGGTGAGGAAGGCAACTGTAAACCACTTCACTCCTCATTTTCGGCTGATGACCTAAGCAACAGGTTATATTGTGCATTATTTACATTGGTAGGAAAAGTCTGGTGAGTGATTCACACCAGATTTTTTATAGTTTAAATTAGTTTATATATTTTTAAACAACATTGTTTTTTTTATAGAATGAATTTATCACAAGCTAGAAATCAATGAGAATTCATTTTTACTCATTTTGATTATCAATTTTATATTATAAATTTTTTGTTGTTTTTTTTTTAGGTTAAATCAATGTTTGCGGAATGTTAGGTTAAAATGCAGAAATGTATTATTATATTAGAACGTGCAGTGAATCGTAACTGAAGTGTATGTATTCACAAAGTGAAATTGGAAAGTAGTTAATGCTCAGAATACTGTACAATATTATTGGACGATGAAATCAGCTCTCGGAGGAGCTTCCCACCGCACCGTGTTCTCCTCTCTCCTGACTGCCCAGGGTGGATCGTGTCTGAACGTTCTCAACTGTGCATACTGCACAACATCTAACTCCGTATAAGAGCAGATCCTCGGTCTATATACCAGTTGCCTCTTTATTATTTATTTCATCGTACAGGTGTAATTGTATTTAACCATTTGCAATTTTGCAACATTTAACCGAGGCCTCTTTTATAAACATTTAGGTACTATACTGCTTAGTATAGATCTATTTACTCCCTACAATAATCAGAACTCACTTTTCAAAATTTATTTACATTTATATTGATTATTGTCAATTTTTTTTAGTTTGGATGTTGAAAAACAATGTAGGATCGGTTTATAATTGTTTAGATGCTTTTTGTGACATTCATTTTTTCAGTAATTAGATGCAGTCAATCGTGGGCCTATAACCTTGCTTAAGGGAGCAATTATCGGAAAGGTAATACCGGTAGAAATCTGGAATTAGTTGTAGAGATTTTTGTTATAATATTGAATTTTGATAATGATAAAATTCTTCTAAATATCTAAATACTAAATTCTAAAATATTTCTAAATTCTATACTGTCGGTTGTTCAGGAAAACGTAATTTCATGATAGGCCTAATACAGTAATTTTGTAAAGATAAAATGTATTTTTATATTTTTTACGAAATAGGGCCAATTTTATACCACGTGAGGTGACTTCAGGCGTTTCTGGAAGCTCTCTTTGCAACCCACATTCTCAGCATTTGTTCACAGTAGGCTTTTCTCTGTTCTTCTGTCTACCCGGTATTCTGGTTTCTTTCTTCATAAAAGCCTTAAAGTCGTTAGTTATTTGTCTGAATTTGGTTCAGTTCATTTAGTTTTTCTTGATTTATTCCGATTTTCTCAATATCCTTTCTGATCTTTTAAAAACATTTAACCGACACCTTAGGTATATTATTTAGTGCCTTAAAAATTTGTTTTGTCAACCGGTTGTCATCCCTTCTATACAGGTGTCCGTAAAATTTTCGTATTCTTTTTATAATCGTTTCCATGAATCATTTATTTTCCTACCACCGTTTTTCTCGATCTTATAAATATTGTTCGTCTACTCTCAAATAAAATTTTGTATGGATATACGTATTTTATCTAATTCATCATTGAGAAGGCGCTCTTCTGTTGGATCCACCACTGTATCCGATGAAAGGTCTACTGAAGTAGCGATACCGAGTTAATCCATACAAGAATCAGCAAAGTTTATATCATGGGAAAAAGAAAAACTTTATGAATAAAATTAAACGTTTTGAATCTGGGTAAAAATTGTGTGTAAAGGTAAATTTTAATCAGGATTAATTTATTAAGATTTTTTTGCATCCAGGAGACTCCAAAAAGGAGTATAGGAAATGTCAAGATAAAACTGATAAACAAAAAGTTAATCACAATGTTATTCATCACTTACCACTAAAACTTTGTTTCTGCTACTTCTTACTTGTCATGAACCCCTTTGTATCAAATAGAACACAAATTAAAAAAGTTAAACACAATGATAAATTCATCACTTACCAATAATTTGTTTCCGCCACTGCTTAACTCAGTAGGCTAGTCATGAACCCCTTTGTATCAAATAGTACACAATATTGTTTAATTAGAAGTTAAATATGTTTCAACCAAAAACTATTTAGAAAGGAATTCATTCATACTGTAAAATGTTTCATCAATCAAGTTTTGTTTTAGCTTTTTTATAAAATGACTTAAATTGTCACAACTTTTTAAACCTTGTGGCAATTTATTGATGTGTTTCCTACCTGCATAAGTTGGTTTGTGTTCAAACTATTTAGTGTTGTGATTAGCAACATAATAATCGATTCTAGAAGAATCGATTCTAAAGTCACCGTCGTAAAAAAGGTGACTAACGGGCTTTATGAAATGAGTGATTCAACTAAAATATTGACCAACAATTCGATAAAATCTGTAGCTAAAATTGCTAACTTGAAGAGCCATGATTTAATTCCTGGCTTACCATATAAATTTTTAACATACGAGTAATATTAAATACAGATTTAGAGTTCCTTTACCTTCTGTAATTCCTGGTAAAAAATTAAACGATGCAAATTAAAATAGAAACAAGAAGAAAGTGGTACTTGACAAATAATTTCAATTAAAAACTACATGGGTAATTAATATTTTAATGATGAAGTTAAAGGAATGTCCAAGTTAATTACTCGTATCAAAAATACAGGAATTCTTAATGCGCTGGTCTTCTTTGTGGTGGTTATTTCGTACTTGTGATATTACATCACATCGAACACGTAGAACCTGTTCTCATACACCTGTTCTTTTTATATTTTTTCTGAATTATTTTTTAGAAAACAAAAAAGTAAACTACTTGTGCGGGTTATAAGAATGAATGAATCCAATGTTGTCACAGAAAATAATTGAATTAATATTTTAAGTTGTTTTTCAACGTAAGTTGCACATTTTTCGTCTTGAAAAGAAGTTATATATTTAGCTATTTTTATGCAAACAATTTTTTACCTTCTCTTGCCTATATGAATATATAGGAAGGAAAGTATTGTTTTCATGTCGATTTTTCAAAATCGAGTTTTCACCGGATCTATACGTTTTCAGACCCCCTGAACCCAAAAGACATATTTTTAGCGATTGGTCTGTGTGTGTGTCTGTGTGTCTGTGTGTCTGTGTGTCTGTGTGTGTGTATACAAAATATCTCAAGAACGGAACAACGTACGAACTTGAAACTTGAAACTTAAGTTGCATACTACTGTACCCAAGTAAATAAACCCAAGTTCGTAAATAAAAATCCAAATGTTTTAAGATCTCAAAATTCAACGTTTCTTTATTCAAAATTCTTAATAAGTATTTAAAATAGTTAAAATTATTAAAATCTTGAAATCCTTTTTAAAATTTGTTAAAATCGTTGAAATTCTTTATAATTAAATCTTCTAAAAATTATTGAATTATTTCTTAATAAAATTAATAAATATTCAAATCCTTTTTATCTTAAAAAAAATTGTAAAGCATGTCTTGTTCCTTAAAAGATTTAAAATGGAATCAACTAACAATCCATTTTATTATTTTAAGAAAAATTTTCTTTTTATTTCTGTTTTTTTTTTATTATTCTCACTACTCACATCTGTAGGTGGTAAATCATCTGGTATTTATATTGAATGTGTAAATGTGTATGTTTATGTTTATGTGTGATTGGTTTTAGTAATGTGCGTATGGTCTGTTGTTTGTATGTATAAGTGTCTCATATTACAATCTTCCCCTCCCCCGGGGGAAATGCATAAGCAAAAAAGGATAAGGGGTGGGTGCTGAAATGTGAAAAAGGAAGGCAAGTACGTAGCAGTTGTCGGCTTGAGACGGTATGTTTCGTTCATTCGGGGCCCCTTACACAACACATCCACACATCATGCAAACATCGGACATATAATTAGTACAATCATCTCAAGCTCGAGTGTCGCGACATACGTCACCTAAGAATATCGCCAATCTTAGTAAATTATGTAACTTTTTTAAGATTAGAAATGTGTTCTTTAGTTATCTCTCCTCCAACAGTCTTACGGATCAAGGCTGTAACGGGTGTGGAGAAACCTATGATATAAAATTGTTCTGACCATCGGTATGCCATTTTCGCACAAATATTTTTCCGTTTCGAACTTACGGGATGAGTCTTAAGTAAAACTTTATCTCCCACCGAAAACGGATTTGGATGACGCGTAGCATTATATCGACGTGCCATATCATGATGAGATTGAATTAGTCGTCTTCTAATTGTACTCATCAAGTTGCTTGAACGTATAGGATTCCGATGAAGGATGTCTTGGATATTCCATGCTCTATCCAAGGGTGTTTGAGCTGGAAAATTATGTAATATGTCAAACGGACATACCCCGTGGGCTGTATGTTGTGCCATATTAAAAGCCAACTGAAACCAAAAGAGAGATTTATCCCAGGTCGTTTGTGTAGTTGCATGATACGCAATAAGAATAGACCTGAGATTTCTGTTTAATCGTTCGGCGTGAGATGGTTGCGGGTGATAAGGAGAGAGTGTGGTCCTTTTAATGCCTAGGTTGAAACAAAAGTTTTTAAAAATTGTCGAATTAAACGTTTTGGCGTTATCAGTGACGATTAATCGTGGAATTGAATAATTTTGAAAAATACGTTTTAATTCTTCTATAATCGAAGACGTATTTGTATTTTTTAATGGAGCTAACCATGTAAATTTCGAAAAGCTGTCTACCACAACCAGTATATATTTATACCCTTGGTTGGTTTTTGGTAGACTACCAACCGTATCAATAAACAGTGTATCAAACGGTGTTGTTGGAACCCTGGAACTAAGATTCCCCCATTTGTAATTCATGCCAGGTTTGCTTCGCTGACAAGTAGCACAAGCATTCACCTTTAAAGGAATTTCTTTATATATATCTTGCCAGTAAAAATGTCGCGTTATTTTGTGAAGGGTTTTAGCAACACCTAAGTGTCCGCCTATTTCAGAATGATGGAAATATTTAAACATTAAGTCTTTTAAAGAATTAGGAAGAACTATTTTGACCGGATTATTGTTTTTGTCCTTCAGACATAATACTCCTTTTGATAAACAAAATTTGTTATCCATTTTTCGTTTTTGCTGTAGGATAAAATTATCTTGTTCTTGATGTTTCCGTATGTCTGTAAAAGATAGAGGAAACTGTGACAATAAAGCGTTGATATAAGATATATTTTTTGCAGTATCGTCACCAGTAGAACTATACATCCTTGATAACGCATCGGCAACATTATTATCGGAACCGCGGATGTGATTAATTTTGAATTTAAAAACAGATAATCGGAGTAGCCACCTAGCTAATCTGCCTAACTGTTTAGGTCTGGAAAGAAGCCAGGCTAATGCTTGGTTGTCGGTTTCTAAGAGGAATTCGCGGTGTGTTAGATAAGTTCTAAAACGATCTGTCGCAAAAACAACTGCAAGACACTCTCGTTCATATGCAGAAAACTTCCTTTCGGACGCCGTCAACGTCTTAGAGGCGTACGCTATGGGTCGTCTAGACCCTTCCTGTTCTTGAAGCAGTACAGCTCCTAAACCTGTATCAGACGCATCTGTTTGTAAAATAAAAGTTTTGGAAAAGTCTGATATTGCTAGTACCGGGGGATTAGCGATTGCCTGTTTAAGATATTCAAACGCGGTTTTCTGTGAGTCTCCCCAGATGAACTGAGTATTTTTACGACGTAATTTGTTTAGAGGTTCTATTCGATCAGCATAATTTTTAATAAATTTAGAAAAATAGTTAATCATACCACAATACCGATGTACCTGTTTCACAGACTTGGGTTCAGGATACTCCAATATTTTCTGTGTCCTAGTTGAATCTATAGAGACTCCTTTATAGGATAAGGTGTGTCCAAGAAATGGTATCTCGTTTACTGCGAACGTCACTTTATCGGGATTAACAGTAATGCCGGCTTTTCGTAGAATCGACAGTACTATTCTAATGTGTTTCATGTGTTCCTGAAAACTTTTGGAATATATTAATATGTCATCCATATAATTGAATACAAATTTATACTTAACGTCTTTAAATATTTTGTTCATGAGACGTGTCAGGACTTGCGCTCCAGTTGATAAACCGAAAGGTAATCTTTCATATTCATATAAACCATCCGGAGTGCAAAATGCAGTGATTTGGCGAGATTTAGATGTCAACGGTATTTGATGGTATGCTTGGGCTAGATCTAGTGTGCTAAACCATCGCGCACCTGAAAACCATTGAAATGCATGGTTTATGTTAGGTAAAGGTTGTGCCTCTGAGTCGATTGCTAAGTTAACCGAGCGATAGTCTACAACCAAACGACTTGTACCATTGGGCTTTGGAATTAGAAACGCTGGGGACGAATAAGGTGAAACACTCTCTCTTATCACTTTGTCTTTTAACAATTTATCTATCTGATGTTTCATTTGAAGTGTTTTTATTGGATTCAACGGATATGGTCTTGATTTTATTACTTCATTATTTTTGAGTTTAATGTCGTATGTTAAGACATCTGTACATCCTAGTTTAGTAGTGAGTACATCGGGGAATTCTTTGCATAAAGTAATAATTTTATTTTTAATATACTCAGATTGCTCTACATTATTAATCTGATTTGGATGCATATCTGTTAAATAAAATTGTTGATTTTTTAACCATTCGAAGGTTATTATTGATTTCGTCGCATTGAATATAGCATGCGTTGTTTGTAAAAAATGTACGCCTAATATGATATTATGTTGTATTTTTGTTAAGACCTTAAAATTTATTTTCCACGATATCTTTTTTAATATAATTTTAATCCAAACTTGTTTATTTATTTCTAAAGGAAACCTGTCAGCTGTGAGACAAATAGCGTTAAAGTTTTCCTCATTTATAATCGCATTATTATTTTTTAAAAGTTTGTACATTTTTTGACTAATAATATTATGAGTTGAACCAGAATCAATAAGAGCATTAAAGGTATCATTTTTAATTTTTATTGTTAAAGCCTTTAAAGTGTAATTACGGTTTGACTTTTGTTTATCTATTTTTAAAGGTTTGTTTATATTATTTTACAAATACGTACCATATGTTTATGTTGTTCGTATTTGTACGAATTTAGTTTTTTGAAACATGGTAATTCTCTTTCCGTTGCCAGTTTACAGTTTCTTTTAATGTGTCCTAATTTATTGCAATAAAAACACTTCAATGTTGTGGATGATGTTTGTGATCTGGTGTTATTAAATGTTGTTTCTTTCAAGGTATTTTGTTTACCTTGAATAGGTACTGTTGTATTAAGGGTGCTTGTATTATTCATTTTTGATAAACTAAGATCATTAGTTCTGGCATAAACTCTTTCATAAACATAAGCATCTAGTTTATTAAAATCTTGTAAATTATTGGGTTTACCAATTATGCCTATGTGTGTGGCATATATTTCATTTAAACCTGTCAAAATTACGTTAATTAACTCACCTTCTGTTAAATCTAGTCTTAATACATCATGATTCTCTAAAATTTCTTTCATATATTCCGCAAGGGTTTCCGTTTGTGTCTGGTTTCGGTATAACAATTTTAATTTTAATATTTCTTTCATTTTTGGCGTAATTAATTTGTTTACTAAATTTTGATGAAATTGATCGAAATTATGATTATTCCTAATAGAGTTTTCAAAAATTTGTTCTGTGAAACCAGTCATAAACGGAGTTAACAACATCAAGGGTATATCAACTGCGTATCGTTTCTGTATCTGTTTGATAATTTTAATATTTCGTATTAGTGTGTCAATGTCACGGCCATCAGTAATAGTTAATTGTTTTAATTCATTTTCTATTGGATTTGCAATTTTGGTCCAATTAAAATTTAATTCACGTTGGAAACACAAAGGATTATTGTTACCCACGGCATTTGGTATTAATATGTCAGGGGCTTCGTTTCTAAGAACAGGATTTTGCATTTCTGGGTGATGCATAAGATTAATTTGATCATAATTAAGAATTCCTTGCTGTTGATCAGGTAATAAATTATTCCCTAAATGTGCCTCTTCGGGATTTACATTTTGCTCGAAATTAGGTTCAACTTCGAAATTATGCAACCCATTAGCCTTCCAAATATCAAATCCCTCTCTTAAATTTTGAAAGCCTACGACTTTATCTGGTTTGTTGGGTAATATAAATGTTAAAATTTTGTTAAGCCTATCATCAAAAATTTCGGCATTATACTTTTCTAATTCATTTAAATTTTCTACGTTTCTTAACTTTACTAAATAGTTTTGACACTCTGTCAGTTGTTTGTCCATGTCAAATCTATGTAATGTAGTTAGATCGATTTGTCGCCCGTTATCTATGAGTTTTTGTAACCTTTGTCTTTTTTGTCTTACGTTTCCTGTTGTTGTGCTTTTCCGTATTCTAAGTTGGAAGTTAAGGTTTGTTTCGTCTAGTTTAGTGGAATCAAGAATCGGTGCTACCTGTCTATTCATGTTTCTATTTGTTTTGTTTGTTGTTGATGATTATTTATGTGTATGTAATAGATGACTTACCAGTCGACGTCGGTATACCTGTCAGATGTGAGTTCTTTATAATTTGTTTTTTGTAAATTTTAGAAGATTTATATTTTATTTTGGATTTCTCTCTCTTGACTTATTTTATTGGATGTTGTTTGATGATTTTTGTTTGATGATCTTTCGCTGGTTAGTCCTTTTTTATTGTTTTGATATCCTTCCCAATTTTATTGTTGAACTTATTTATTGAAATCTTCTATTGAAATTTTCTATTGAAATTATCCTGGTCACGGCACCATTTTGTACCCAAGGTTCGTAAATAAAAATCCAAATGTTTTAAGATCTCAAAATTCAACGTTTCTTTATTCAAAATTCTTAATAAGTATTTAAAATAGTTAAAATTATTAAAATCTTGAAATCCTTTTTAAAATTTGTTAAAATCGTTGAAATTCTGTATAATTAAATCTTCTAAAAATTATTGAATTATTTCTTAATAAAATTAATAAATATTCAAATCCTTTTTATCTTAAAAAAAATTGTAAAGCATGTCTTGTTCCTTAAAAGATTTAAAATGGAATCAACTAACAATCCATTTTATTATTTTAAGAAAAATTTTCTTTTTATTTCTGTTTTTTTTTATTATTCTCACTACTCACATCTGTAGGTGGTAAATCATCTGGTATTTATATTGAATGTGTAAATGTGTATGTTTATGTTTATGTGTGAGTGGTTTTAGTAATGTGCGTATGGTCTGTTGTTTGTATGTATAAGTGTCTCATATTACACTACTATCGGACCCGACACGAACATTTTCATCAAAATCAGTCAAACGGAAGTAGTAGTTTATTCGTGTCATTTTTCACTTTTTTGCTATTTTCTCAAAAACTAGTCCTACGATTTTTTTAAAAATCACCTGGTTTACTCAATTTTTTATTCTCTACAAGATAGGGTAGGCGTCATGTTTGCTGAAATTCTGCGTGAGGCTGTTTTTACGTAAAAACATAGTTTTTTTAAGATTGCGGCTGTAATATGCATTTTAGCGCAAAACGTTATATAATAAAAGTTGTAGAAAATTTAAAATTCTACAACTTTTATTTATAACATTTTTTGTATAACGCTTAGTTTAGCAGTCATTTGCAATTTTCTGTTTTTTTCTCACGAAAACGTGAGAAAAATCGATTTTTTTTAAGATTTCGGCCTTAGTATGCTTTTTACGATGAAAGTGTATATAATTAATTTATAGAAAATTAAAAGATTTACAACTTTTATTTAAAGCATTTTTCTCTACAGAGCCTAGTTTAGAGAGAAAGAGTGATTTTCCGTATTTTTAAGCCAAACTGACGTCTATTTTCATTTTGCGTCTTTCATTCATGATTAAAATAAGGTTATATTTTTGAGGTTAGTTTTTTGTTTATTTCTAATGTTTTATTACTAATGTTAGGTTTATTGTTAATTATTTGCATTGGCAAGAGAAAGTTGTGTGAGTGTTTCACACCAGATTTTTCGTCTTAAAAAGAAGTTATATATTTAGCTATTTTTATGCAAACAATTTTTTTATAATAAATGATAAATGTAAATAAAAAACTAATTTTTTTATTGTGTGTAATACCAACTCTTGAATTTTAAAAGTCTTTTAATACGAATACATAAATCGGCATACTCAGGTGAAGGCCGTTGTTAAAATTTCTAAATTTATAACGTGGAATCTGCATTCACCTGCTTTTTTAAAGGAGCAGGTGTATAGAGTTACAGGAAATTTAAATTCTGTATTAAAACGAGTTGACTATAAGAAAGAAAATTAACTTCGAACTTTAACTTTATTATCTGTTTATTTATTTTATGCTTGGCCTTCTTTCATCTATAAATATGTAGCTGTATTTAACCAAAACTTATGTTTTTAGAAAAAAATTATGTTCATGTTTTACCAATAATACTTCTATATTGATTCGTTCCTGAGAATAGGTTGAATGTAATCTTAATATCATTTTCTCTTCAAATTTGAAATTATGTACTCAGTAAAAAATAATATAGAGTATGTACACCACCTTTCAAACATAACTTTTTTAAATAGTATAGAATATTAGCTAAATTCTATATATAATACTCTCAATTGCAGGGCTAAAATAAATAGTTCTGTTTCTTATCACATGGTCAGTCAATTAAATGACTGAATCATTTAAGAACAGAAGAGATAGAGGTGTAAAAGACACTAATCAGAGTTATCTGCTCTGGAAGTCATGAATTTCATTATACAGCCAGACCCTGTGATGAATGAAGTGAAGGTGTCATTTGCAGAGTAGAAAATATGTGCTTTTCAGAGGGCCCGGCATGCTGATAAGAGTACTTTTCCACTCAGTGAGGAATGCAATTATAACCACCTCATCCCTCATTTACTTAGTAAAACCTCTACAGGTTCAAACCAGCCTTTCAGCTGATGACCTAAACAACAACAATACTCCCAAAGACCAGCGATAAGGAAGCAAACAACTACAGACGAGGGTGGATGCTCAGTGCAATTCAAGGTACTCAACACTTATGTGAGAAAAAAGCATTGTCAAGACAAGCTAAGATTAAACATTATAATACCGTAATAAAACCTTTGTGTACGCGCGTGAGTGCCTTAGAATAACTGAAAACAAATGTCTAAGAGAAGTTAAAAGATTTGAGCGAAACAGAATTTTCTCTTCCAATTTGAAACTGTGTACTCAGTTAAAATGTGTATACTACCTTTCAAACACAACTTCTATAATATAGGGTGATTCAAAAAGAGCGCCGGTTTTTAAACGGCTGGTAAATTCTTTTTTATCGGTTGGCAACATTGTTTGACCTCATTTCTATTTTGGAGAACATTCCGATTGACGATTCAGTTGTAGTTTCTCTTGTTCGCAGTGTAGTACTCTCGCAGTCTGTGTCTAACCATGGAGAAGTTTACTATTGCGCAACGAGTTTTAATCGTCAAAACATTTTACCAGAGTGGAGAGAGTTATGCGGCTACTGTCAGGCGACTTCGCGGTACTCTAGGACGTAATGAAGCACCGAATGAATCAACAGTTCGCAGGCTCATGAAAAAGTTTTTTGAGACGGGTTCAACAGTCGACCTTAAAAGTTCTGGACGTCGTCGTTCTGGCCAAACTGAGCAGAACGTTGTGTTGGTTCGTGACAGTGTGGCTGTTAGCCCAGCAAAATCAATACGTCGCCGTTCTCAACAATTGGGTTTAAGATGTTCTTCTGTACGGAGAATTCTTCGGTACGATCTCCAATATCACCGGTATAAAATTCAGTTGACGCAACATTTGAAAGTGGCAGACCACCAGAAGAGACGACAGTTTGTTGACTGGGTATTGAGAAAACGGCAGGATGATGACACCTTCGCAAACAAAATTGACGCCATGTGACTTTCATCTTTGGGGTCATCTGAAGTCATTGGTGTATGCCAATAAACCCCGAAACATCAATGACTTGAAGGAGGAAATTCGACGGATTATCGGGCAAATGGAAGTGGAAACTTGTCGTGCAGTAATATCCAATTTTATGGACAGAGTTGATGCGTGCCAGCGCAGTAGAGGAGGACACATGCATGACATCATTTTTCATACATGAAATCGGAAGGTAAGATGAACTTGTTGATGTATTTATTTTCAGTTTTTCAATAAAATAAATCTCTTAATTTGATATATCAAAACCGGCGCTCTTTTTGAATCACCCTATAGATGTAGAATGTTAGTTAAATTCTCTGATAATACATCTAAAGACCAGCGAAAAGTAAGCGAACAGCAATAGACGAGGAAAGATGGTCGATGCAATTCTAGGTACTCACCGCTTATGTTAGAAGAAAACATTGTCAAGACAAGCTAAGATTAGATATGATAATACTGTGATAAAACCTGTGTGTACGTGAGTGAGCGCCTTAGAACGACCGAGAAGATAAATGTCTAAGAGAAGAAAAGAAATTTGAAAGAAAGATCCTCCGCATTATAATGGGCCTGAAGATAGAAGAAGGACAATAAAGGTTACAACGTCCAGAAGAACTATACAAGGAAATGAACGATTGTTGATTGCCAATAAGGGATTGTTAAACCAGGTAAAATTACGGGATCGAAGGACGGCATAAAGATAAACAATTTTGCTTTCCCAGACGACCGATCGTTTCTGGGAACACGGAAACAGCAAGAGAACAGATCATCGTGTTTAAAACACAAGCAGAAAAAAGAACTACAGATTTCCTTCGAGAAAACTGAATGCATAACAAACATCAAAATAGCCTCGTGTCTCTTAAAGACACAATACGGAAAAGTTTGACAAGTTGATAGATTCTAGTTCCTCGGAGAGATAACACAATCAAAGACCAGGGAATGGAAAACGAATAACAACACACGAGGAAAGATGGCGGGTGCACTCCGAGGAACTCACCACTTGTACAAGAAGAAAACACTCTCAAGGCAAGCCAAGATTAGACACTATAATACTGTGATAAAACCTTTGTGTACGCGAGTGTGTGCCTTACAATGACCAAGAAGGCTGGTCTAAAAGAAGCAAAGAAATTTGAGAGAAAGATCCTCCGCAGGATAATGGCCCCGAAGATAGTAGACGGACAATAAAGGTTACGAGGTTGAGAAGAACGATTAAAAAATATAGTAAATTTTTACGTACATCGCAGCCGGTTGACAAAACAAATTTTTGAAGACACTAATAGACCTAAAGTGTCGGATAAAAAAGTTTAAAGAAGTCAAAAAAAATATTGAAAAAACTAGAATACACTGAGTAAACCTGATGAACCGAACTAAATTCAGACAACTAACTGTGGATTTTAAGGGCTTTCATGAAGAGTAAAAACTGAACACCGGGTGGACAGAAGATAGGAGAAAAACCTACAGTGAACGAACGCTGAGAATTTGGGTTACCTCTTTGTGATGCCATCATTTAAGGTACAAAACTCTTCCCTACAAAAGAGGAGGAGAAAACGTAGTATCACTGAAGCCTTATTTTTAAATCAAAGAAAGATTATGGCTCTTGAAGAAGACATTCATCCGATTAAATGTGTAACAATTTTTCCCGATGCGGACTTAATTTCTTGCAAGCTGTTCCAATCTTCATTTATGATTGTGCCAAGGTAGTTTTAGTGGGTCACTCTTTAAATTTCAGCTTGTTTGATAAAAAGGCGATCTTCCGCTTACCGGAGAATAATCAGAAAGTCCGCTAATGATTATTTTTAAGCGGAAGATCATTTTAATTTGGTAGAAGAATTTATCTGTGCAGGAAAGGTGGCAACACGACCTGTAATCAGGAAGAGATTTAGAAGCACGATAGAGAAGAAGAAGAGGAGGAGGAGGACGAGGAGGAGGAGGCGGAGGAGGTGGTGGTGGAGAAAGAGGATTAGAGAAGAAGAAGAAGAGAAGGAGGAGGAGTAGGAGGAGGGGGTAGAGGAGGAGGTGGAGGAGGAGGAGGAGGAGATATAAAGAATATAATTTCGGTAAGTTTTATACATGAATACATTTCCCTCGTAAGGCAAGTGTAAAATGTACAACAAAAACAGTTCCTTTAAAGAAGAGAGTAGGTTAAATTTACTTGGAGATGAACTCTAGTGCTAAGGTACGGGTTGCAGGTGTATTCAAGTATTAGTTCTTGGTTGGTAAGCTGTTTGTCGCGCTGCACCTGCGGCGACAGGCTGCTGGTGGCGAGAGCGTCAGGTGCACGGCACGTTTAATTGCAGACGCTCAAATTGGGCCGAACACATGTTGCCACTTTTAAAGAGATTGCCCTGATTCTAAACAACAACGTAACAAAAACAAACTGGATTTTAGATGGTTTCTGGTACAAAATATTCAGTTCGGAAAGTTAATAACCAATTTCCTTCAGTGTTTTGTTAAATACATACATATTAAAATAGTCCAGTCAACCTGTGACGTGAAATACTCGATAGAGCAAATAAATAGTATAAAGCTAATTTTTATTCCATCGATTACTATAGTTTAGATAAGTATACAGCCAAAAGTCCCCACCCCTACCCCCCTTGCTTCCCCCCAGCGACCCCCCCCAAAGTTACTAATTGCAAGGGTTTCGTAAATCGCGTTTATCTCAAAAACTAAACAAGGTATTGGATTAAAATTTTTGTTCTTGTCTTTCTTATAATATTTCCTACAATTAATGTCCTAATATTTTTTGTATCGTATCTTTTACCGTTCGGTAGTTATTCATAAAAAAGCTGATGAAACATTATAAATTTAATTACGTAATTTTACTTTTTGGTTTACAACTATTTCCACTTACATTTTACACAAAAATATTACAAACAAAACTTTTAGTCCTTTTTAAGATTTATAAAATGACATATAATAGTACTTACTTTATTGTAGTAATATGGCAAAACCAGCCACTGAAATGTAGAGTGCTCAGTTGTGGCGGCATTTGGTGATAGAAAGCCGAGGGCGTCGGTTGCTATGTTGCAGTTATAATTTTTCGCGTAATTTAAGCGCCTCTAGAAAAATAAAAAAAATAAAATTAATTAAAATAAAAATTAAAATTTATTAAAATTAATAAAATTATTTCACAAGTGTCTTAGTATGTATTTTTAAGTGTAAGAGCAAACATTTATGTAATATAAGAAAGTTTCCGTTTTTCAGACTACATTAAGAACTGTATACTAAACCATTATTAATTTGAGTTTAATAATATGATCAGCTGCCCATAACAGACAGGTAGAGTGTCAAATTATTTACACCCAATCTGTTCGTTGCAGGGCTAAAATAAATAGTTCTGTTTCTTATCACATGGTCAGCCAATGAAATGACTGAATCATTTAAGAACAGAAGAGGTAGAGGTGTAAAAGACACTAATCAGAGTTATCTCCTCTGAAAGTAATGAATTTTATTATACAGCCAGACCCTGTGGTGAATGAAGTGAAGGTGTAATTTGCAGAGTGAAAAATATGTGCTTTTCAGAGGGCCTGGCATGCTGATAAGCGTACGTTTCCACTCAGTGAGGAAGGCAATGGTAAACCACCTCACTCCTCGTTTTACTTAGTAAAACCTCTACAGGTTCAAACCAGCCTTTTGGCTGATGACCTAAACAACAACAACAATATGATCAGGCCTAAAGGCTATTTATTGTCCAAAATATTATGTACGTATATGATGGCTTAAACATCCATGAGATGTTTCTCAGCATCCTCGACTTCAACGACCGTGACGTTACTGCAGAATCCTCCACAAGTCCCACACATTTCTGTACAATCCAGGGATGCCTTAAAGCAGCTGCGTTTGTTTTTGTATGACACTATGACACTTTTCAGTTGCAGGAAACTAAGATGATTACTTCGTTAGGTACCGGTGGTTATTTTTTAGAGAACCGGGTAAAACATGTTGTTTGTTAGAGTCCAATCCTAATCCGTAGCAGCCATATTCTTATCTCCAATGAATTTTTAAAACTGGTAGCAAGTTCAAAATCAGTGTTACTCAGCAGCATTAGATGTTGGAGAAAGATACGCCATGTTAAATTTGGATTTTAATGTCATTTTTGCAACTGCTTTGAGGTATAAAGAATATCTACTTTCGTTTAAACTTTGTTGAAAAACGTTGAACGTTCAAACATTTAAACGTTCAACGTTAAACATAAACGTTGAAAAATGAAAGAAATAAACTACTACTTCCGGTTGACTGATTTTAATTTAAATGTTTATATCAGGTCCTCCATTAGTATCTAACTTAACTTTCAAGTTTCAAGTTCATACGATGGTTTTTTTAGATATTCTGTTCACATGCGCGCGCGCGCGCGCACACACACACACACACACTCACACACACACACACACACACACACACACACACACACACACACACACACACACACACACACATACACACACACAAACACACAGACCAATTGCTAAAAGCAAGTTTTTTTGGGTTCAGGGGGTCTGAAAACGTGTAGATACGGTGAAAACACGATTTTGAAAAATCGGCATGAAAACAATACTTTCCTTCTTATATATTCATATATAGTTAGGAGAAAGTAAAAATAATAGTGCACATAAAATGTAAGGGTTAATGGTCATGGTAGTAAATACCTGATACACAAACATAAAACCATTTAATTAACAAACTAATATTACAATATAAGTAATAATTACATAAATACAGTTAGTAAGTCATCCATCAACTTACAAAATAATTATACAAAGTTTTATGTTGTGGACTATTTATGATGTTATTTAATATACTACTATGATATTTTATAAATACAAAACATTCTAAAACAATTACATAAATTTAGGTCAGGTCACCATATTATTTAAAACGATTTAAGGTTTTTTTAATCAAATAACTGATATTTGAAATCGCAGTTAAGATAAAGTATACATTTTAATTAAACGATTGTTTCGAATGGTTTCGATAGTTAAACATTATTATAGTGTATCGATTAACTAATAACAATATGCATTGTTATTTTAAATAAAAATAACAACAATAACTATAATAACAATTCATTAGTATTGGATTATAATAGGAGTGTTTATACATAAATACGAAATACATTAGTACACCTGCATTCTAATTACTTGAAAGAGAATTATTATTTGCCTCTAGAAATATTCTGGTACTGACTTGTAATGCAGTACTGTTTAGTTAATAGCATTACCCATTAGCTAAAATAATATTACCGGAGCATTAGACATTAGTATCATATACACTTAAACAGCTAAAAGTAATTTCATATTGTTGGTCAAAATATTTTTAAACTTAAGCCTCTTTTTAAATTTATTGTTTTATTACCTAACTGTAATCAGTGGTAGTTTCAAGGTTAACTTCCTCGTAATTATATATCAAGAAAAACAGTTTAATACAAAATTTTATTTTAATGAAGTTCAGTATATTTATTAATCTTGTCATTTAAATTACTCAAAACTGTTTCAGTAATATAAGCGGTGCGTAAAAGTATTAGAGATTCTGAGTCAAAGGTTCCGTGTTTATGAACAGGAACTAAACGATTGTAAAACATTCTCGTGTGAAACATTCAAACGACTATCGCTTGTAAATATAAATTATGAAAACCATAACCTATTTTTTTAAACTAAATATGTTAGTTCCAGGAAAACAGAAAATAATTCTGTTTTTTATCAAATGTTTAACCAATTAAATGACTGAATTGTTCAAAAATAAAAGAGGTAGAGGTGTAAAAGACATTAATCAGAGTTATCTTCTCTGAAAGTAATGAGTTTTATTAAATATATAGTCAGAAGCTGTGGTGAATGAAGTGAAGGTGTCATTTGCAGGGTGGAAAGTACATGCTTTTCAGAGGGCCTGACATGCTGATAACGATATTTTTCAACTCAGCGAGGAAGGTATGGAAAACCACCTCACTAAACGTTTTACTTAGTAAAACCGCTAGAGGTTTTAATCAGCCTTTCGACTGATGACCTAAATAACGTCACCTATGTTTAATCACATTATGCAAAAAATGTGAAATGAAAAACATAACCTCGTTTAATGACGAGTAAATGACGTTAAATGAAAATCAACCTCAAATTATTGCGAAATCACTAATCGATGCTAAACTAAGGTTTATAGAAAAGAAAGATACAATTCATAGTTGTAAAACTTTTAATGTTTTATAACTTTAACGGGCAGGTGGAGTGTTAAATTATTTTCACTCAATCTGCTTGTTCCAGGGCTAAAAAAAAGTTCTGTTTCTTATCACATAGTCAGCCAATTATATGACTGAACTATTTAAGAACAGAAGAGGTAGAGGTGCAAAAGACACTACTCAGAGTTATCTCCTCTGAGAGTAATGAATTTCTCTATACAGCCAGACCCTGTGATGAATGAAGTGAAGGTGTCATTTGCAGGATGGAAAGTAAGTGCTTTTCAGAAGGCCTGGCATGCTGATAAGCATACTCTTTCAACTCAGTGAGGAAGGCAATAGTAAACCACCTCACTCCTCGTTTTTACTTAGTAAACCTCTAGAGGTTCAAACCAGCCTTTCGGCTGTTGACCTAAACACAACTTTACTTATATATTCAATTTTCCCGTAAAATATACCACATAATGGCCGCAATCTTAAAAAAAAAAGTTTTTTTTAACTTCAATGAGCAAATATTATGGAAAATCACTGATTGACAATAAATTAAGCATGTAAAAAACAAATTTTTAAAATAAAATTCGTAGGTTTTTAATTCTCAATATCTGTAATACAAACAGTTTTGTGCTAAAATATATATTAAGGTCATAGTTTAAAAAGAAACACATTTTTAACAAGAGAGCAAACCTATTTCATGAATTTCACAAGACATGTTGCTTACTCCATCTTGTAAAACACGAGAAGCTGTTTTTGGGAATATCGCATAATTGTTAAAAATTGTGAGTAAACTAGTGCTTCCGGTAGACTGAATTTATTGAAAATACTTGTGTTGGGTCGCCTAATAGAACCTAACTTAAATTTAAACTTATAATAAGCTATTTAATATTATAAAAAACCTACACAATTAAAAAAAAACCCTTATATGTGTACGTTGCAATCCGTTCAATATAATAATAATAATAAGCAACCCTACGACCAAACGAGATGAGGATGATATGTATGACGTGTAAATGAGTTGTAGTTTTGTTCAAACTCAGGCCGACAAATCCTGGGTGAGTTGGTTAATTAAACCCTAACCATAAAACTACACCGTTAAACCCCGTCTTTTATTCAAATCGATATTAAAATAACTATATTTAAAACACGAAACCACGGAACTTTCCTCTCCGAAAATCAGCATTTTCGTCTCCGAAAACATCTGTCTTTGGCGACGACTCACCAGTGGGATCCAGTGGGTTACTCCAGTGGGTAACCAGTGGGTTACTCTCTAACAGTGGGAATCTAAATAATTATTTTGAAATTTCCATAATCTGCTGATCATAATGTGTTGTTGTTTAGGTCAACAGCCGAAAGGCTGGTTTCAACCTCTAGAGGTTTTACTAAGTAAAAATGAGGAGTGAGGTGGTTACTAATTCCTTCCTCCCTAAGTTGAAAGAATATGCTTATCAGATTGCCAGAACCTCTGAAAAGCACCCTCTTTCCACCATGCAAATGCAAAACCTCACTTCATTGGCTGTATAATAAAATAATAAAATTCACTATTCTCAGAGAAGTTAAATCTTGACTAGTGTCTTTAACACTTCTACCTCTTTTGTTCTTAAATTGTTCTGTCATGTAATTGGCAGACTATGTGATAACAAACAGAAGTATTTTTTGTAGCTCTGGAACCAACAGATCAAGTGAAATTATTAATTTAACACCCCACTTGCCTGTTTTGGGTAACATAATGTATTACAAAACTAAAATATAAAATATATGGATTAGGTGATCGCTACCTTTGGGTGTTTTTGCACATGAAATTTCAAGCCAATAAAAACTAAAACATATTTGTTACTGGTCGTGATTGAAGTAGGCTAACAATTGTAATGTTTGCATAAGTAAATTAAAGGAAAAAAACAGTTAAAATAATCATATTTTAAATTAATACTTCGGGTTTTTTCTGTTATCCCCACCAGCATAATTTTTCGTATGAAACCTTACAGTATTTTTAACGATAAAACGGGAAAAATATTCAAAAAAAATCCTATACCGATTTGGTCAACATAAAGTTAAAAATGTAGATAGGGTAAATTCAATGCTTTTTCTTAATATTGTTAGCCTACTCTGTTGTTGTTGTTTAGGTCATCAGCCGAAAGGCTGGTTTGAACCTGTAGAGGTTTTACTAAGTAAAACGAGGAGTGAAGTGGTTTACCATTGCCACAACTCACCGAGTGGAATAGTACGCTTATCAGTATGCTGGGCCCTCTGAAAAGCACATATTTTCCACTCTGCAAATGACACCTTCACTTCATTCACCACAGGGTCGGGCTGTATAATGAAATTCATTACTTTCAGAGGCGATAACTCTGATTGGTGTCTTTTACATCTCCACCTCTTCTGTTTTTAAATGATTCAGTCAATTATTTGGCTGACCATGTGATGATAAGAAACAGAACTATTTATTTTAGCTCTGAAACAAATAGATTGAGTGTAAATAATTTGAAACCCAACTATCTGTTATGGGCAATAATTTAACACACTTAAATTAAATATTATTAAATAATTTAATAATTTTCAATAAATAGTTTAAGGTTAACTTGAAATAAGAAAAATCTTTAACATTAACTTGAAAAATATTGATATATGATTTTTTTTTAAATATTTTACCCGTTTTTACCGTTAAAAATACTATAAGAACTGTAAGAATACCTACATATGAAATATCCACAAAATGTGAAATATTATTCTGGGGGGAAAAACCTGAAGATCCAATACTTCACTTTCAAGTATTAAATAAAATAGATTTGAACAATATTTCTATAAAAAAAAAACGGTAAAGTTAAAAGCAAACGATTAATTTCTAGGTGTATAAAATGATATGGAAGGTGAAAGTACGTGTATAAAGAAATGATACAGCACCCACTTGGCGCCATCCTGTCGCAGCATCCGATAGTGGTTGTCCTAAAATATGAGATACATCTCTTCACCATGTACCTTACCGAATACCTGCATCTAATGTGCCTAGGCTACATTTAAACAGTAGCCATTACTTTGTTTAAATTTCGTAATAATAACAACATTATCTTATTAATAACATGTTAGTTAAATAAATTACTACTATTTTTTCAGTCTTCAATTTATTAAAGTGTTGTTATTTTATATAAATTTAATATAATTTGCAAAATTATCTGATGAAATTTAATGTTATACGCTTTATTAATTTATTATAAAATATGGATACATTATTTATTCAAACATTTTTTTTCGTACCTTCATTTATTTCTTGTAAACGTCTATTAAGACAATTAATTTATTATGTAACGCAGTAATATAACATCGTATTAATATACGTATATAGGATACGCAGTTTTTAGTTATGGACACTAATGACAAATATATGTAAATAGAAATATTTATTTTACAAATTACATTATTTGTCTGTCATTTAAATTAAAATAACAATCTATTTAAACTTTTAAAAGTTATGAACTTAAATGATAACTGTTTGTTTTATTATGTAAGAGGTAGAATATATTGTGACCCCTTAATAACTTTTCTAGGTCTACAAATTCCTCAACAAGTTATACTTGTTGAGGAACTTTTCTAGGTCTACAAATTCCTCAACAAGTTATACTTGTTGAGGAGAGCTGGAAGTTGGTCGCTTAGTTTGCAGAGATGGAGGTCGGGAGACTGCGGAGGGAGGAGGTATATGGAGATCAGCAGGATTGCCCTTTCCCACAGTGAATCAATCCTGTCCCGATCTCAGTAGGTAAGGTAGGTGCACTAATTTCCTGAGCTGGTGATGAAAGAGATGAATGAAAATAAGAGAGTGAGTGTTGGTCAGTGACAGCGAGAGGGGAATTAGGCTACGGTTTTCTTCCACGCCTTGCGGATCGTAATGCCCGTTCCCAAGCTTTTTGCAGATGAGAGGTATGCATTACGTCACTACTACTGTGAGATATTGCGTTAGTAGGCTAGTAGTAACGTTTTACTTGTACTATGTTTGTAGTAGTCAGGGTTACTATCCAAACTGCATAAATATTTTGTGTCGCCGTCTACAGCGAATAGTCAAAACAACACTCATGTACTGCCCGTTCCCAAGCTTTGTGCAGCTGAGAGGTATGCATTACACAGCACGATTACATTATTACAGCGAACAGTCAAAACAACACCCATGTATGTCACGCACTAGGCAGCCTACTGCCCAGCGAAGAGCAATGAGATGATTAGTACAGTGTTATGATGTAACAGCAGTCTGGTACTTCGTCTGTCCCCTTCATCCCGCAGCTGCACAAAACTTAGATTCATACAGTATGTCACCACACTAAGCAGCCTACTACCTTGCGAAGAGCAATGAGATGATTAGTACAGTGTTATGACGTAGCAGTAGTTTGGTACTTCGTCTGTCCCCTTCATCCCGCAGCTGCACAAAGCTTAGATTCATACAGTATGTCACCACACGAAGCAGCCTACTACCTTGCGAAGAGCAATGAGATGATTAGTACAGTGTTATGATGTAACAGCAGTCTGGTACTTCGTCTGTCCCCTTCATCCCGCAGCTGCACAAAGCTTAGATTCATACAGTATGTCACCACACTAGGCAGCCTACTGCCTAGCGAAGAGAAATGAGATGATTAGTAGAGTGTTATGACGTAGCAGTAGTTTGGTACTTCGTCTGTCCCCTTCATCCCGCAGCTGCACAAAGCTTAGATTCATACAATATGTAAATTTTTTAACCCGACATTTCCCTTGTAGTATTATACAAACAATTGTGAGGGAGGTGGAGGATTGTTTGCTGATGTCAGATTAAGTGGCCAGGCGGCGGGATTTTGGTTGGTAGGCGGTTGCGGCCTCCTTGGGGCTGGACGAGGACGCCTCAATTGAGTCCAACACTACTTCCCCCATCGTGAGGGAGTGAACATGAGTTTTTCTCGCTACCTCGGATAAAAAAAAATAAAAAAGTTACAATTTTTTTTTATTAACCGATGATACTGCTATTGCATCATTTCATGAAGGTCCAGCTACAGCATCTGAGCATTCCAACAACGTCTGTATAAAATAAAAGTATTACAGAATAAATATTGTAGAAAAAAAAATAAAACAAAAAATTAACACGTAACATTTACATTAAGAAAAGACACATGCCCACCAGTTTATACAGGGTGATTCACGAAGATATGCAGAATCTTTGGGAGCCCATTACATGTAAAAATAATGAAAGAAGTTAATATAAACATGGGTCCGGAAATGCTTCGTTATCAAGTTACGGCTAGCGAAAGATTTCGCCCTGATTTCAGCTCACCAGGTGAAATGAGGTCTTCTTGAAATTCTGGTAAGGTAGATTAAGGGACAAATTCAATCGTTTCTTATGGTTTTTGACCTGATAAATTGAATAAAACAAATCCCAGAACTGTAAGTTAAATAGTTTTTGAGAAAACCAGTCTCAAATGCCAAAAATGGAGTGAAAAAAACACATTTTTTCAACTTTGTTTTTCCGGTTAAGTTTACTTTGTACTGTTATGAATAAAAATTCATTTAATCAAACATCTATTCGCTTTCTGTGTACTTTATTTACATCGGTTTGTTCAGAATAAAATTTTCTACATGTTTTATTCAAAAATTTTAACTCTTTCTTGGTGAAATAACAAAGTTATTCATGGCAAAGATGAAAAGATTTGTTTTTCACTCCATTTTTTTGCATTTGACACTGGTTTTCTTAAAAAATATTTAACTTAACAGTTCTGGGACCTGTTTTATTCAATTTATCAGATCAAAAACTATGAGAAATGATTGAATTCGCCCCTTAATCTACCTTACCAAAATTTCAGGAAGACCTCATTTTCACCTGGTGAGCTGAAATCCGGGCAAAACTTTCGCTACCTGTAACTCGGAAACGAAGCATTTCCGGACCCATATTTATATAAACTTTTTTTATTATTTTTACATGTTAAATGAGCTCCTAAAGTTTCTGCACATCTTCGTGAACCACCCTGTATTTACAGTACACATATATACTTGTACCTAAAACAGAGACTCCACTAGATACCTTGGTATAAATTTTGACAAACGACTGAATTGGATAACATACAGAACAAAAGAAAAAAGCTAAAAAGATAGTTGAATAAATTCTTTGAGATACTTGATGTTTACCTTCGACACTCAATCTTAACAACAAACTTTTAATATACAAATCAATTTGGATGTATTGAATCCAATTATTTTTATAGATAATAATATTTTGGAACAGATCTCCCACTTTCAGTATCTAGGTTGCAACATTACATACCAACAGGATAAAGATCGTTACAATAAGATGCACCGATTTCAGAAAATATGCTGAACTATCCACCGCAATTTAAAAAATAGCACCAGCAAAAACACGAGGGTGAGATTTTATAAAACATTAGCAGTGCCGACCCTACTCTATGGCAGTGAAACTTGGGTGCTATCAAAGCGAGAGGAGAGTAGATTGCAAGCATCTGAAATGAAATTTCTTTGACATACATATATGGGTGTAGTAGTGCTACAGAAATACCAAGATAAGGAAAGAACTCAACATCTTCTCGATAAACAACAAGGTATCCCAGAACCGAATGCAGTGGTTAGAGCATGTAAACAGAATGCGGGAGCCGGATGGCAGGACAGAACGAGGACGCCCGAGAAAGAGATGGGCAGATTTGAGAGGTTTGGAACAGGCAAAGATGCCTAATCCTTGAAAGGCAGAAGAAGAAGAAGAAGAATCCAATTATGAGGCTCAGCAAGTCATTCCATCCCGAAATAAGCGACTTTCATAAGCCGGATGGCAGGAGAGAACGAGGACGCCCGAGAAAGAGATGGGCAGATTTGAGAGGTTCGGAACAGGCAGAGATGCCTAATCCTTGAAAGGCAGAAGAAGATAAAGTAATGTGAGTGATTCACTCCAGATATTTTATTCCTTAATATTAGGAATTAAAATATAAACCACTTTACTTCTAATTTTTGTTGATAAAATTTCTATATATTGAAACTAAGACAACAATCAGAACCAACCGTCGACTTAAACAAAAAGTTCAATATTAACAGGTCATAAGATGAGATATTAACTTAATCAATTAGATTGTTACAGAAGATGTTTTTTTTCTCTTTATTATTAGGCTGATGTGTTATATTAATCAAGGTTGAGAACAAAATAAAACTGTTGCATGAAGACATCATTTGTACAGATCCCTGGGAGAAACTTGATCATGACTTTTAAATAAGTCTAAAGAAGAAAGCAGAAAGACTAGGATACAGTTATTGATTGTAATGACTGCCTACAGACTCGTATAAACAAATATGAAAAGAAAGAAAGGCGATTGGATGTCGTGTTCATTAGCAACTCTTGTCACCTGAGACATACGTCCAAACATTTCACTTTGATGCTCTTCCAAACAGACCTAATAACCATAACCGATCGACGACTGTGTTTTGTTTTATTATTATTATTATTATTATTATAGTAAATTTAATTTTGTAGGTTATGTATTTTTTTATGAAGAATAGTTATGAGCGAAATCACCGGCTGTGCCATAAAAAATTCATCATCTTTCATGAAAGTAAAAATTACCATTTTATTTTTTAATTCCTAATATGTGTACGTTGCAATCTGTTCAATTTAGAAAAATAAGCAACCCCATGACCCAATGAGATGAAAATGATGTGTATGACGTGTAAATGAGGTGTAGTCTTGTACAGACCTAGGTCGACCACTCCTGAAAGAGTATGGTTAATTGAACTCCAACCATCAAAGTACACCGGCAACCACTGTCTAGTATTCAAATCCGTATAAAAGTAACTATCTTTACTAGGATTTAAACCAGGAACTTTCGTCTCCGAAGATCAGCTGTTAAACAGCTGACTAGCGGCGACGGCGTTACCCCTAGACCAACCCGGTGGGTTAAAAAAAAATTACCATAAAGTAAAAATTTTCAAATTTTATTAGTCAAAATATATTGTAAAGTAGTTTTAGTCATTTTTTTTACTTCATCTTTATTTTTATTTACAACTGTACAATTTTTAAAGTACAATTAGTAAATGAGATGGAATGAATTAGGAATGGCGGGAAAGTGAATCGATCCAGTGACCGATTTTGGCGTGAACTTTTTCAAGGATGTGGTGCCAATTTTTAATGATAATGATTATTAAACTATGATGGGTGATTTTTTTTATGAAATGATTTTCATTTTTATTGAAATTAAACAGGCATGAAAAGTTAAATAATTGATAGGTTTATGTTTTTTTTTTGTTATTTTTATGGTGGTCGGAGAAGATCCCTATTCCACCTTCGTGTCAGTCTTCTGTTAACAGGGAGATTCTTAGTTGAAATAGATTGGTCATTTGGATTTATGTGGGGTTTTAGTCATTAAATAAAAGTTTTTTCTTTTTATTATATTTGTACATAATGTTAAATTATTTTTCGAATTTGTATTGTTATTACAATTATTATTATTGATATTTGGGTAAATTTTATTGTATTTTATCATTTTATGTTCTGCTCTTTTTAAAATATCTAACGTAATCATTGTACCTGTTTTAATTGTACGAGTATATCTTCGTAATTTTTATAGTAGTTATAAGTATTTAAGTAATTTTTTTATACTTTTGTGTACTCTTATGTCCGGATAGAACTCTTTGCGAAGAAGAGTTTTTGCGTAAAAGTATATTATTTAGTTAAAAATATTGTATACTTGGTAGTTTATTTTAGTTTAGTAATAAACTGTAATGTTTATGTAGCTAAATAAAATAAATAAATAAAAATAAACAAAAAATCGTTGTTGTTATTTCTTGTAGTTTCTCACATCTGAATGTGACGGACGAATGGTAGGACGAAGGATGGATAGATGATAATTTTTTGAATTGTCATACATTTCTTGACTTCCGGTCTAAACCGGAACTGTAAACCTAATGATATCTTCTGTATTATATAGGCTACTCTTTAAGAGGAATCGAATGACACTATTTTTTTCAAATTCCGACTTTGATTTCTTGACTTCCGGTCGAATCCGGAACTACAAACCCATTAATATCTGTATCTATTCTTTAAGAGGGATTCTTCTTAAGGTAAGACTATGTCTTGAATAACACTTATTTTTTTCCAGATTCCGACTTTGATTTATTGACTTCCGGTTTTGGGCCACGTTTTATCAAAATCGGACTAGAAACCCAATCTAGGCCTACTAATTTTTTGTGTAGATTACGAATCCGAAAACCATTTGTTGGTTTCTCTTGTAGTTTCTGACATCTAGGTTTGACGGTTAAGTAAGTGTTTCACACCATATTTTAATATTTTTTATAAATGGTCAAAAATTTTAAGTACCACCCGATGAAGCCATTGCAAACATAAACCGATTCATTAGATTGATTTAAAACAAGAAAGGTCAAACTTCTGTCTTTTAAAAAAGTGAACACACCCGTTAGGTTATAGGCTAGACTACTGATCTACAAATAGCCGAGTACTGTATGAAGATATATAAACACTATTTCTTACCTGTATGTATATGACATCATTGTCAGTTTTCAAATAAGCACCATTTGACAGATCAACTAACTGTAAAGTAATTCGCTTACTGTTAAAAATCGTTAAGTTTAAAGTGAACTGTCATTTTGTCACCCACGCATCTTTCCATAAAACAGTTAGACTATAGTATATACCTACTATATTTAAATTATTTTCTTATTATTTATGTATGTCCTTCAATATTATTATTTATTTACTTATTTATTTAATTTATGTATTCAAATCTATTAACTCTACTGGTATTTTGAAAATAATATTTATTATCTACTTTAATGTAGCCTGTATCTGTAATCATGTATTTAACCAAAGTGGGACAAAAATTTATCGGTGACTACATATTTTAAGTCATTTTAAAGAAATTCTTATTTAAAAAAAAATAGGTTAAAGTCAACCTGATTTATGTATTAGTGTAACCCCCTTTTGCTCAGGCGAAACGACAAGGCATCGCTGCCGAAGCAAAATTGGCATGAGGGGACAAAAAAGAGAAAAGAAGCGAAAAAAAACCCAAAAACAGACTGCGGTGATGTGGTATATAAAAAAATTACAAAAGATTTAAAAATAGTAAAAAAAGATTTAATTAATAGCAGTAAAAGATTTGATTAAAGTGAATAAAAGATTAAGCAAAATTAATTAGGATAAAACAAAATATTAGATTAAATAAAAGTTACATAGTTAATCATACGTTAATTACAATTTCCAAAATTTAAATAATAGAATAAAATCAATATTAAATGAGCTCAAAAAAATAATTTTTTATACTGGATCCAGAAAAATTAAGAAAAATATAGTTAAATACCAAATCGGTATTATGAATAAATATTAAATAGATTGTAATCAGATTTTTAAATTTTAACAGATAAAATGAAGAATTGAAATAAAAAAACATGCTTGGCATATTATTTTAAATTAGGATTGAATAGTTAGAAATTTATTCTTTCTTTCTTTTTTTATTTTAAAAGAAAAAATTTTTTTTTTTTTTAAATTTAAAATTTTACAATTTTGTGTAACACAAGGAATTGGTGTTACCGAAAAGAAATTTTTCATAATTAAAGGTTTATGAAATAAATTATGTAAAATAAGAATAGTATCATTTACAATTTAAAAAAAAATGAAAGCCAAAATTTAGTTTAACAAAATGCTAAAGCAGCAAGCTCATAACACGCTTGTACAGAATTATGCAAAGTACATGCTCTTGCCAACATAAAACGTGTCATATTAAGATTCACATAATAATTAAGACAAAAATTAATTTATTATTTTATAACAAAATATTTAAACAGAATTAATTTTATTTTAAGAAAGAAGATTTAAAAAAAAATAGAAAGCAGGTCAATCCTGGCAGAGTTAAGCAGGAAAACCAGCTTCGGACAAGTTTAAGCCGAACATAGGGCGACGTGTCCCCTTTTGTAAAAAAAATATTCATATGGTGATAAGTTGCAAAAAAGAAATTTATCTTCTCCCAGAAGAAAAGAAAATATAGATGAGTAGATTTATAAAGTAGGTGCCTGAGGTTTTCGGGCGAAGCTGGATAACTCCAATTTGGGCTTATTATTTTCTTGCCTCATGATGAGGGCAGATACTTTAAAATTAGAAGAAATCACCCGAAAACAGGTTCAGAGTTGTATCCCCAAAGTTGGTACATAGTGCTCCCCCAAAACTGGGTTCAAGAATGCTCCCCCAAAACTGGGTACATGATGCTCCCCCAAAACTGGGTCCCTGCAAAGAGCAGAAAACCAGGACTTAGAAAATGAGGGCCACCAAAAAGACAAACAAAAAAAGGCAGTAGGTAAACCCCAACAGCATAGAAAAGAAAAATTTTAAAAAAAATTTAAAGAGCAAATAAAAAAATTTAGTATAAATTTAAAAAATTTTTAAATTACCCAAAAGGGTTTTACAAAATTTACAAAATTTACCCAAGTTTACAAAATTTAGAAAACATTTTCGGCTTCAATGGGATTTAGCTACTAGAGAAAGAAAAAAGCGACTTACCGTTTAAAACGGGAAAACAATTGGTATAACCAGCAACCAGCAGCATAACGCCCCGAAAAAGCACATAACCATAATTTTACGGCACCGTTAAAGAATCACGATCCATTCATCGCAGAGACCAATTGTAAAGAGAGCGAGAAGAAACAAATTTCCTAAAAGGAAACCTCGCCTCTGACGTCATCGATCCCTTCCACCACGCTAGACAAATTATCCAAAAGAAGTAAGCAGGTTGAAACGGATCTCACGCCAGAATTGCAGATAACAGCGGTCGGTAGTACAAAGTAAGAACGAAAAACAATTCGGAAACGAGATAACGGAGTGCGGTGAAATAAAAGATAACAAAATTTTAAATGCAACAAGACTGAATAAGGAAAAGATGAAATAATTAAAATTACGTAACATTGAAATAAAAATGTTACACTAGTACAGTAAATGACAATGGTTGGTATTAAAAATACAAGTTTTTTGGCTTTTATTTCTCATCGGGAACTGAACTGTTCAGTTGCTGCTTTTTGACGTGGATTAGGTATGTTTGAAAAGGGACCCCAGTAGAGTTTTTTCACGGATGGCTGTCAACTGATCAACATACAAAGTCGCTTGCAAAACCGGTATTACTTAAAAAATAATAGCGATTTTCTACCAGCTGACTGATTGAGCTGTCCAGAAGTTTAAAAATACACTTAAACGTTCTAAAACCATTTAGGGTTATTCTATTTTTTACCCAAATTTGTGTACGTTGCAATCTGTTCAATTTGAAACAATAAGTAAACCAATGACCGAATGAGATGAGGATGATATGTATGACGTGTAAATGCAGTGTAGTCTTGTACAGACTCAGGCCGACCATTCCTGAAACAGTATGGTAAATTGAATTCCAATCATCAAAGTACACCGGTAACCATTGATTGGTTAGTATTCAAATACTTATAAAAGTAATTACCTTTACTGGGAATTGAATCAGGAACCTTCGTCTCCAAAAATTAGCTGTTAAATACCTGACTATAAAAACAGAAGTGTAAATTTTTATGTATATCTTTCTTTCATAATTAAAATTAGGTTATGTTTTTTTATTTTAAATTGTTTACTGATGCTTAAATACTCGTATTTTAGTATATTTTCTTTTGTTGTTGTTTAGGAGAGGTTTTACTAAGTAAAAAACAAGGATTGAGGTGGTTTACTATGCTTTCCTCACTGAGTTGAAAGAGTATGCTTATCATCATGCCAGACCCTCCAAAAAGCACCACTTTTCACCCTGCAAATGACACCTTCACTTCATTCAACACAGGGTCTGACTGTATAGTGAATCTCATTATACTCAGAGAAGATAACTCTGACTAGCGTCTTTTACACCTCTACCTTTTCTGTTCTTAAATAGTTGAGTCATATAATTGGCTGACTATGTGATAAGAAACAGAACTATTATTTTTAGCCCCAACAGATCGAGTGCAATTAATTTAACAGTCCACCTGCCCGTTATGGGCAAATAATAATTTGCCCAAATTAATATATTTTTTATTATTTACATTAGCAAAAGAAAGTCGTTTGAGTTTTTCACACTAGATTCTTTTTTTATTTTAGTTTTATTTAATGTGACATCAATAGCTTGGCTGTTATTAGTGACAACAGTAGTTTATCTAACTTTGACTGTGGATTTTCTTTACTTGTAATATATTGCAAACCTTAGCCGGCGATCGAACCCGGGAACTCCGCGTTATAGACTAGTAGATAAATTCAGTAGAGATAATGTACGATTGAATCTAATGTAAGTTTATTTATAAATATGTAACAAATCTTTCCTTCGGAATAAATTATTATTATTCAACAGCAATAGGCCTAAGTAGGATCTACTTAAAGAATAATATACTTTATCTAGGGCATACTTAAGTCGTCTTAATAATTTCAATAGAAAGCCCTATAAGTCTGTAGGCTAATAATAATGTTACTGTCTAATATCCCAGTTTAAATAAAGAAAATTTAACCTTAATTTTTTAACAATTAATGTGTTTAGTTGGTCCATAAATAATAACAGAAATTTAATAAGTAGGAAGTAAGTGATTTTCTTTTGTTTTTGGTAACGTATACGACAAAACAGAAGGTTTACATAATTATATATATTAAAAATATAGGTTAGCGTTTAAAAGAAAATAACACCGTTTAGATTATTTTAGAGAACAATAGTTTTCACAAAATTGCGGAAGAAATAAACCGAAAAAACTTCAAAATAAATCAGTAAAAATATTAAATTAACCGTAATATTTAAAAACAAAAATGTAACCACAAAATATAAAACAAACAAAAATAATTTTTAATTCCATAAAGAATAAATTTTTATGATCTAATTTTGGTTAATTTATTATAATTATGGTGTAATTTAAGGTCAACCAGAATTAATCAAACAAAAAGTAGAATACCATATTGCAGCTGGTTGATTAATACACAAAAAGAAAAGAGGTTAAAAATATGATAATTACAAGCATAATAAGTTAAAAAATATTATAAGGCTTTTGTTTAAAGTAACAACCTTACCGACTAGAAGTTTAAGTGGGCGAAAAAATTTGTTTTCGTCACTAAATCAGGAAATTATTTAAAAAAAATATACCTACAAATAAAAAAGATAGTTGGTAGAGGATACAAAATAACAAGTCGTGTTCAAAAAGATTGTTGACGACATACTGATTGCACACTTGTCACCTGCAATTACAGTACCTGATGTTGCTAAAAAATACGATGGGTAACAATGCCGTCTGTAGAGAAAATTATGCGTAATCTCATAATTGTGCCCTATTCAAACAACACAACGAGGAGGGACTTAGAGCGCGGTGATTCTTTTACTTAGGCATATAACTAAAACTGATATTTATAGTTTCCTGAGTGAATAATTCACCAAGAGAAAGATGGAAAGATAAATTCTTAAGTGAGAGTATAAATTTGTAAGAGAGAGATGGAATGATCCTTATAACGAAAAACTACAGCAGCTCACACCTACTGCGTCAGACCGGCGCCAAGACAATACTCCTTGACGAAACCCACTAATTTTTAACCTAATCAATTGTATAAACAAATTTTACAATCACCTGTTTCGTATAAAACTTGGAAAGTTTCCAACAATTTGCCTAATTTAGTATTTGTATATTGAAATCAAAAATAATAACCAAGATACGTCTGTCTATATTTTTTATTAAATTGACGTCCAGCATTATTTGACAAATTTTTGTTCAGTAAATTTTTTATATTTTAAAATATACCTTAAAATACGTGAATTTTTATGTAAAATTTTGTTGGTCTAACTGAATTATTTTAATTTTTTTCAAATTCCTAATATGTACGTACGTTGCAATCTGTTCAATTGAGAACAATAAGCAACCCCATGACCCAATGAGATGAGGATGATGTGTATGACGTGTAAATGAGGTGTAATCTTGTACAGACCCAGGTCGACCACTCCTGAAAGAGTATGGTTAATTGAACTCCAACCATCTAAGTACACCGGTAACCACTGTCTAGTATTCAAATCCATATAAAAGTAACTACGTTTACTAGGATTTGAACCAGGAACCTTCGTCTTCGAAAATTAGCTGTTAAACAGCTGATTTTGGTGACGACTTTACCTATAGACCAACCCGGTGGGTTTCTTTATTTTAAAATTTATTTTATATTCGCATAAACAGTAAACTTTTTAAAAGTTTTAACAGTTGGTAAAGTTTCACGTCACAGTTAACTGTTTAAAAGTTTTAAAAGTTGGTAAAGTTTCACATTACAGTTAAGATTAGCGTCAACTGTGGCTTATAGAATTAAACACGTGGGTGTTGAATTGAAATTATTTCAACCCTACCCGGAAATCGAACCCAAAGCTTCAGTTTAGTTTTAGTTTATATAGTGCGGTTCAGTTTTATGATCAATCTATTTTGTAATTTGTAATTTTAACATCCGGGAAAAAGTATCTTATAATTATTTTTTGGTCCATTTATTCGTTTACACAGTACAATCAAAACCGATATTTTCATCAAAATTGGCAAAAATCTGGATTATTTTAATATTAATAATAATATTATAAATGCGACTTTAAATAAACAAAGAAAAAACCATCTAATCTACTAGGAATAAATAACCACCAACTCAAGTAAACGGTGGTTATATGTAAAAAAAAAACATAAATTTACAAATGAATTCCGCTGAAATTCCCGTTTTCGGGGAAAACTTTGTTGGTCTAACTGAATTATTTTCATTTTTTTTAATTCCTAATATGTCTACGTTGCAATCTTTTCAATTCAGAACAATAAGCAACCCCATGACCCAATGAGATGAGGATGATATGTATAACGTGTTAATGAGGTGTAGTCTTGTACAGACTCAGGCCTACCATTTCTGAGAGAGTATGGTTAATTGAACCGCAACCATCAAAGTACACCGGTAACCACTGTCTATAATTCAAATCCGTATAAAAGTAACTAACATTACTAGGATTTGAACCAGGAACCATCGTCTCCGAAAATCAGCTGATTTTGGCGATAACTTTACCTTTAGACCAACTCGGTGGAACCGTATTATTTAAAATTGAAATATATATTTCTAACCACCAGAATACGGTAACAGAAAATACTTACCAATCTTTATAGGGCTTTCGTGTAGGCTATCTTGTTCACATCTTCAGTAAATTAAAATTCATTACATTTTTCTACATTAAAATTTAAAACTTCCTACTCCTACCATGGAATCAAGGAATCAAGGGTGGATTCCTTATCTTCCATGGTAGGAGTAGGAAGTTTTAAATTTTGATGTAGAAACATTTTAATGAATTTTAATTTACTGAAGATGTGAACAAGATACACGAAAGCGCTATAAACATTGGTAAGTGTTTTCTGTTACCGTATTCTGGTCGTTAGAAATATATATTTTCGTATTCTGGTGGTTAGAATTATATAACCTATTTCAATTTCAAATTTTAAATTATCTATAAGATTTTGTGATGTTTATAGATCCACCTGAGACTACATTAAATGTTATTTAAATAGTTTATAAATACGTTTAAAAATATATGACTGGTTTGTACAGTAAAACTTGTTTGTGTAGATTAAAAAGAACTAAAGGGCTTACATTTGGTAATCCGGTCCATGGAATTTATTGTAAACCATGAGCATGAGCATGGGCGTGAACAAGGAGTGATGACGATTTACAATCGGTGGTTTATAGGATATTAAGTCTCTCCGGATACTTATAAAAGAGTAGCAGCAACTAAAGCTGTAGCTAAGTTGCGCGTGTCTACCATCATCCACTGACAAATGAAGCTCTACAGTTAATTAAAGGTGAAACTAAGGTCAGTAACGTTGTGCTGCTGGGCTTAACCTTCTATATTATACTTTACGTTACAATATTATAACCTACACACATATTATTATAAGCCGAGCTTATAATATTTATTATAATAGCGATTATACCTACACCATTAACAACTGCATTTACTCATATCTCTAGATTATTATTATTATTACTTTTCTATTCTGTATAAGGCATTATTATATATTTTCTAAATTTATTTATTCAAATATTTGAACACTGTATTAAATTTAAAATTACTTTTCATTTTATTAAAGAAATTTAATAAAATAAAAATTTAATAAAAATTTAAATATGAATTTAATATCTGTTCGTTGCGGGGCTAAAATAAATAGTTCTGTTTCTTTTCACATTGTCAGCCAATTAAATGACTGAATCATTTAAGAACAGAAGAGGTAGAGGTGTAAAAGACACTAATCAGAGTTATCTCCTCTGAAAGTAATGAATTTCATTATTCAGCCAGACCCTGTGGTGAATGAAGTGAAGGTGTCATTTGCAGAGTGGAAAATATGTCCTTTTCAGAGGGCCCGGCATGCTGATAAGCATACTTTTCCACTCAGTGAGGAAGGCAATAGTAAACCACCTCACTCTTCGTTTTATTTAGTAAAACCTCTACAGGTTCAAACCAGCTTTTTGGCTGATGACCTAAACAACAAAGAAATTTATTTAAAAATTTAAAGTGGAAGAAGGAAATTAATTCTTGTTTATTTAATCGATGCTTTACATAATAGGAAGTCTATAGGTTGTTTTGTTACATATTAATATTTTAAACTACAGTTAAACCTCACTAATGCGGAATAATTGGGGGGAAGTGAAGTCCAAATTATTGAAAGTCCGAATTATCGTGAATATTTGTTTACATTTAAAAATTGAATAATTTAGGGAATTTTTTTTTTATTCCTAATTTGTGTACGTTTCAATCTGTTCAATTCAGAACAATAAGCAACCCCATGACCCAATGAGATGAGGATGATGTGTATGACGTGTAAATGAGGTGTAGTCTTGTACAGACCCAGGCCGACCATTCCTGAGAGAGTATAGTTAATTGAACCCCAACCATCAAAGTACACCGGTGACCACTGTCTAGTATTCAAATCCGTATAAAAGTAACTAACTTTACTAGGATTTGAACCAGGAACCTTCGTCTCCGAAAATGAGCTGTTAAACAGCTGATTTTGGCGACGACGTTACCTCTAGACCAACCCGGTGGGATATAGGGATTTAAAATTAAAAAATAAACGTTACTTGTCTGAAATATCGATGTTTAATGAATTTACAGTACAGTATATTAAAAAACAACAAAGTTAAAAGTATAGAAATAAAAATATTCACGGCAGTAAAAATATTGTTAAATAATAAATGTCCAGTGTAAAATGATATTTAATTAAAACACTGTACTTACGTACCGATTATTTGGTACTTGTTGAAGTAGAGGGTTGACAAATATCCTAAGGGATCATTTGAGGTTGCTTAGAAAAAAAACTTGTTATTTTTTTCTGTAATTCTTTGCTACACTGTTTTCTTATAACTTGTTGGCGCATCTCTCTTAAGACAAGATAATAGTCATTGAATTCCGGATTGAAGTCTGCAAATTCAATAAGTTCGTCTATGTGGTTTCTCACTTCACTAGCTTAAATTGTGGAACGTTTTCTTTACTGAGTAACCAATAATGTATTACAGGATGAAACAATTTTTATTAGACAGTAAAAAGCTATTATTTTTTGAAGTAGCGCTTTAATAATTTTTAACTAAAAAACTTCTAAAAAAATTAAAAAAGCTGCTCTTCTTGGAGTAGTCCGAAATATCGCGAATTCCGAATTAGTGAGGTTTTACTGTGTAATATTTTTTTCCATAACAGGTAGGTGGAGTGTTAAATTATTTGCATTCAATCTCCTGTACAGGGCTACAAAAATTAGTTCTGTTTTATCACATGGTCAGAAAATTATATGACTGAATAATTTGGACAGATCATCAAATTTCACCAATTACCAATGTCCAGCATTCAAATCCGTATAAATGAACTAATTTTACCAGGATTTGAACCAGAATAATCCACCGGGTTGGTCTAGAGATAAATTCATCGCCGCGAGTCAGCTGTGTAACAGCTGAGTTTCAGAGACGAAAGTTCCTGGTTCAAATCATAGAAGTCTTAGGGCCAGCCCAGTCAGTCAGCTGGTAGAAAGTTGGTATTATTTGTTAAGTAACACCGATTGGGCAAGCGACTTTGTATGATGACCAGCTGACAGTCATCCATGAATAAACTCTACTGGGAGTCCCTGTTCAAACTCATGTCTATTCCGCATCAAAAAAAAGTACAGCAAAAAGCAGCGATCAAATCGGGTAGTTGTCAACAATGTACAGTTCCAGATAACAAATAAAAGCTAAATAAAAATTAAAAAAAAAAATCCTAGTAAAGCCTAGTTTACACGGGTCGAGTAGATTAGTAATTTAGTACTCGACTTGTTTGGACACATCGTTTTTGTCGAGTAATTTAGTTGCAGTCGAGTAGAACGGTCGAGTAAGTACGGCGAGTGCACAGTATAGTAGCTAAACTAATATACTGTGGTGGGCTACTATATAGGTGGTGGGGGTAAACCCCCACTACTTCACAAACGTACAATCTGTCAACGTTTTGTAAGCGTAGTTCACGCAGAAAAATGAGAAGTGTTTGGGGAGAATACTGCCGGCTGTAGAAGGGATGACATAGACGTTCGATGCATGCGTATGTGCGTGCGTGAATTGTCTCATTCTACTGAAGCTGTCGCAGAGAACAGATCGTAGCTGGAACGGTTGACTATTTTGTCTTATTGTCTGTGGTCGGTGGACATTTGTGAACATCCCCCAAGGAAACGTCAACCCTTCCACCATGTTGGAGGTCGCTCTTTTAGGAAAAAGAGGCTCCCGTAGGCCTAGACCATATATACCTACGGTACGTACAGTACGTTATGCATTCCTCCCTCTACTGCTGTACTACTCGCATCATTATTTCTCCCTTCATCGTACCTCAACCAAATCCGTCTACTGCGCATACGCTTACATAACTTTGAAGGCCTGTACTTTGAGTGAGATCTCCCCCCCGTGGAGCCACAACAATGCAGTAAATTCGCTGTCTACGTTACATATGCGGACAGTTACTAAATTACTAAATTACTCGACCGTTGCTACTCGACTAAAATACTCGACCCGTGTAAACTAGCCTTAAAAATAGTTACTTATATACGGATTTGAATACTAGACAGTGGTTACCGGTGTACTTTGATGGTTGGGCTTCAATGAACCATAGTATTTTAGGAATGGTCGGCCTGAGTCTGTACAAGACTACACCTCATTAACACGTCATACAAATTATCTTCATCTCATTGGGTCATGGGGTTGCTTATTGTTCTGAATCGAACATATTGCAACGTACACGCGTTAGGGATTAAAAAGAAACCAGGTGATTTTAAAAAAAATCGTAGGACCAGTTTTTGAGAAAATCGCAAAAAAGTGAAAAATTACACGAATAAACTACTACTTCCAGTTGGCCGATTTTGATGAAAATGTTTGTGTCGGGTCCGGTAGTGGTATGTAACTTAAGCTTCAAGTTTCAAGTTCGTACGATGTTCCGTTCTTGAGATATTTTGTACACACACACACACACACACACACACACACACACACACACACACACACACACACACACACACACACACACACACACACACACACACACACACATACAGACACACAGACCAATCGCCAAAAACATGTTTTTTGGGTTCAGGGGTCTGAAAACGTGTAGATCCGGTGAAAACTCGATTTCTTAAAATCGACATGAAAGCAATACTTTCCTTCCTATATATTTATATAGGCAAGGGAAAGTAAAAAAAGAACCAGGATACTTCGTCTCCGAAAATCAGCTGTTAACCAGCTGATTCGCGGCAGTGACTTTACCTCTAGACCAACCCTGTCGGTTTCTGCTTGTTAACAGTACAGTTTTACTTCCGGTAAATTACAGGTTATAAAAATATACTAATACATATACTATGCCTCGTTCAGAAGGTTTCGAGATTTGGGTTTTTAGAAGAATGCTCCGGATTTCGTAGAACACTTTTCCTCTTAGTGAGGAAGACAATTATAAACCAATTCACTATTAATTTTACGTAGTAAAACCTCTACAGGTTCAAACCAGCCTTTCGGCTGATTACCTAGAAAAAAATTCCTTGTGTTCCTAAATAATTCAGTCATATAAATGGTTGAATTATATTAACCTTGTGATAAGAAACAATTATTTCTGTAGCCTTGAAACCAGCAGATCGAGTGCAAATAATTTAGCACTCCACCTGCCTGTTATAGGCATAATAGGGCTACATATAAATTAGAGATTAAAAAATTAGCGCCTTATTGAAACCTCCATTTATTTACAAACTATTTATTTATAAAATCTTTATGATTCTACAATAAAATAACTTATTAGAAAAGTTTTTAAAACGATTTCGTTATGATTTAAATGAAAATGATGTGGTGAATAATCAGTGAATAATGTGAAATAATGTGGTAATTAATGTCGAGTTGTGGATAAGGAAGACATTTGGTGATACCACCCACGAGCTGACGCAGTCGCTAATAGGACATCGTTGCTTTGGGGCATATTTGACGAAGTTCAAACTTCATGAATTACCGAAATGTCGCTTGTGTGACAGTGAAGAGGGGGAGTCCATTGCGCATATTTTTGAAATATGTCCCTATTTTGGCTTTGACAGAATGGAGACATCTGAGAAAATAGGTGTTACACAGTGGATACCAGACAGAGTAGGGGCGCCGGTGCTGCAGGATGAGGAGAGCTGGAAGTTGGTCGCTCAGTTTGCAGAGAGGGTGGTCGGGAGACTGCGGAGGGAGGAGACATATGAAGATCAGCGGGATCTCTCCCACAGTGAATCAATCCTGTCCCGATTTCAGTAGATAAGGTAGGCACACTAATTTCCTGAGCTGGTGATGAAAGAGATGAATGAAAGTGAGAGAGTGAGTGTTGGTCAGTGACAGCGAGAGGTAAATTAGGCTACGGTTCCCTTCCACACCCAACTGACAGTATGTAAAATTTTTTTAACCCGATATTTCCATTGTAGTATTATATAAACAGTTTCGAGTGAGGTGGAGGGTTGTTTGCTGATGTCGGATCAAGTGGCCAGGCGGCGGCTTTTGGTTAGTAAGGCAGTTGCGGCCTCCTTGGGGCAGGACGAGGACGCCTCAATTGAGTCCAACACTACATCCTACATCGTGAGGGAGTAAACATGAGTTTTTCTCGCCGCCTCAAAAAAAAAATCTGGTGTGAAACACTCACACAACTTTCTCTTGCCAATGAATATAAAGACCAATATAACCTAACATTAGTAATACAACATTAGAAATAAACAAAAACCTAAATTCAATAACCATAACCTAATTTTAATCATATATGAAAGACGCAAAATGAAAATCAACCTCAGTTTGGCTTAAAAATACGGAAAATCACTCTTTCACACTATAGGGTAGACCGGGGCACATTTACGCACGGGGCACGTTTACGCAGGGCACTTTGCTTCGGAACTAGTTACACTAGAGCGCTAGTAGTCGGACAGCCTTGTGTTGCAACGTAGCGGAGACTCTACAAAACACCACACCGCCAGTTGAGTAACCGTTTTGCTGTGAAGAGCATTTTCATCTTTTTGTGCAAGGTGAGTAAAATTTATTATGACAATGTCGAAGCTCTTAGCAAGCTTACCTTATTGAATTAAGAATAGACAAATATATATTCATTTACAGAAGGTTATGGTGTTTTAAAAGATGCCCTTGAATGGTCATAAAGCGTAAAATTTAATGCTGTAGTTTAAAACATATATAGAAGATGGCGATGGGGCACGTTTACGCAGTTCAATTGGGGCAGGTTTACGCACTGCGTAAACCTGCCCCTGCATATTATGTGACTATTGTGAGTAAGTTATAACAAAATTTAACGAAATTTTTTCTCGTATTTTTAACACATACTTTTCAACTCTAGTACTATTTTGTAACCTAAATTTTCTCATGAGTTCTTTTTCTTTGTTTTTTCAGATGGTAAGAAACTATAGACATAAGACCGGCAGATGCAAGCTTGATCTCCAAGTATTGAAAAATGCTGTTCTTTGTGTAAAGCGAGGAGAGAGCTCGATAAGAAAAGCTGCGAAAGCTTTTGGATTAAATGATAAAACGTTGGACAACTATTGTAAGAAATGGGCAAGTTTTTAGTATTTAGGTGTATTTATGTTTTAAATAGTTAAGGTGTAATAATTTAATATCAAGAAAACGTGTTATTATCTGTTTGCAAATAAAAAATACTTGAAATGCATAATGGCGTGTTTTTTATCCTTATTGTACCATTCTATGACATGCGTAAACGTGCCCCTATAGGTGCGTAAACATGCCCCGGATACGGGGCATGTTTACGCACTCGACTTAGGGTTATATAACATTTTTTTTAACAATTAAATGAAAAGTTAAAATAATATTATATGTAACAGTCGTTACATTAATAACTATATTATCGCTCTAATCAATTTAAAATACACTAAAACAAACATAAAAAATTTAAAAAATCATGAAAAAAAATCCGCGTAAATGTGCCCCGGTCTACCCTACTACTCTCTGTAGAGAAAAATGCTTTAAATAAAAGTTGTAGATCTTTTAATTTCCTATAAATTTGATTATAAACACTTTTGTCATAAAATGAATACTAAGCCGAAATCTTAAAAAAAATCGATTTTTCACCCGTTTTTGTGAGAAAAAACAGAAAATCGCTAATTACCGCTAAACTAAGCGTTATACAAAAAAAATGTTTAAATGAAACTTGTAGAATTTTCAATTCTCGACATTTTTATTATATAAATTTTTGCGCTATAATACATATTAAAGCCGTAATCTTAAAAAAACCCTTTTTTACGTAAAAACACCCTCACCAAGAATTTCAGCAAACATGGCGCCTACCCTATCTTGTAGAGAATAGAAAATTGAGTAAACCATGCGATTTTTAAAAAAAATCGTAGGACCAGTTTTTGAGAAAATCGCAAAATAAGTGAAAAATTATACGAATAAACTACTACTTCCGGTTGACCGATTTTGATGAAAATGTTCGTGTTGGGTCCGGTAAGGGTATATAACTTAAGTTTTAAGTTTCAAGTTCGTACGATGTTCCGTTCTTGAGTTATTTTGTAAACACACACACACACACCAATTGCTAAAAGCATGTTTTTTGGGTTCAGGGGGTCTGAAAACGTATAGATCCGGTGAAGAGTGGATTTCTTAAAATTGACATGAAAACAATACTTTCCATCCTATTATATAGTCAATTCATATATAGGCAAGAGAAAGTAAAAAATGTGGTGAATAATGATCAGAGCCCAGTAATACGAACAGAAGTTTAGGAGACTGAATTATTGTTATTAATAAACAATAATTATTTACTGGAATCTAAGACTAATCATAATGTTTAATTGGATCAACCAGGATACAAAAGTTTAAATTGAATATAAATTAAAATCCCATGGTTTGGTTAAACACGCCTCGTATATGCTTTTCAGAGGACATGACATGGTGATAAGCATACTCGTTTAGCTTAGTGAGGAAGGCAATAGTAAACCACCTCACTCCTCGTTTTTATGTAGTAAAACCTTTAGTGGTTCAAACCAGCCTTTAGGCTGTTGACCTGAACAACAACAGGTAGTAGATATTTCTACAAACGCTGTGCCCTAGCTTTATAACTTAATAATAATATAGTTTATTTTGTAACATGTACAACGAGAAGGAGCATGACAAGTAGCCTATTCTAAAGTAAACGAGGAAGCTAACTTACTCAAGAAGAAAATTTTCGTGAGTGTAGATGTCAGAACATTCGTATTTGTTTTGTACGTTAGTGTGTTGAATACATTGAGTGCTCGCTGAAGGCTTGGTAAGTATCGTGTTGCAGTCTTGAAGAATATCTCTTAGGATAAAACCTTCGGACCAGTTCTGTCGCGTGATATATGACAAAATTTGCATCTCCCTCCGCAACTCTTACAACCGTACCATATTCACATTACCTTACAGTATTTCCACTTTGTCACCCGCCCTTCCTTCTTCCACATTATCACCCACGATCCATTTTACATCTCACAATGATCACTTTTTCTTTCTTTTAAACTTATCTTTCTCTTTTTCTTGCTTATCCATTTGTCTGGTCATGTTTTTAATAGTAGCCGTAAATTTTAAAAGATGATTACAATTCAATGTGTAGGACAAAATTTATTCAATTCTACATTTCTTCTGTTAGTGTATCAAATAGTTTGTATCTTTTTTCTTCATTCCTTCTAACATTTATTTCAGATAGAATAACTTAACATGTTCATTGCTCTGCATAATTTTGCACAAAATAATTCTGTACGTTAAGAAATTAAATATTTAACATAATCCTTAAACTTCATTCGATTTTTCTATTTATTTAAATGAAAAATTATAAATTTTTTTAGAAATTTTAACTCTTACTCAAAATAAATCTAACATTCAATGCTCTGCTGGATTTTTTTTCTTAAACATTTACTTAATCTTGAAGACCAAATGCAAGTCAGTATCCATCCGTAATTTACATTATGTAAAGGACCATGGTCAATAACGATTAACAAAACATAATTTTCAGAAATTAATAAGAATTTTTATTTCTACATGAAAGCCCAAACCTTAAACTATTTTTCGACATAGTTTCCACCGATCGTCAAACACTTGTCGTAGCGGGTGATCAATTTGTCTATACCCTCTTCGTAGAAGGTTCCCGCCAACAAATGTAGCCACGACTCTTCGGCAGTTTTCACTTCATCGTCGGTTTCAAAGCGTTGGCCGCCTAGCTCGCGCTTCATGTGCAGGAACAAGTGGTAGTCAGTCGGTGCCAAGTCCGGGCTGTAGGGCGGGTGATCGAACTGCTCCCAACGAAATTGTCGAACCAATGTTTGAGTGTCACCAGCGGTATGAAGCCGAGCATTGTCATGGAGCAACACAATTCCGTTACTGAGCATTCCTCTCCGTTTGTTTTGAATTGCCCGCTTTAGTTTTCTTAAGATTTCGCAATACCTTGCCGCATTAATGGTTTCACCTCTTGGGAGAAAATCAATGTGAAAATCAGTGTGAATGTGAAAATCAATGTGTTGCTCCGTGACAATGCTCCACCCCATACCGCTGGTGACATTTAAACATTGGTTCGACAATTTCGTTGGGAGCAGTTTGATCACCCGCCCTATAGCCCGGACTTGGCACCGTCTGACTACCACTTGTTCCTGCACATGAAGCGCGAGCTAGGCGGCCAACGCTTTGAAACCGACGATGAAGTGAAAACTGCCGTGGAGTCGTGGCTACATTCGTTGGCGGGAACCTTCTACGAAGAGGGTATAGACAAATTAATCAAAAATAAATAAATAAATAATTTTTTTTGGTTCGCTACGACAAGTTTTTGAAGTTTGGTAGAAACTATGTTGAAAAATAGTTTAAGGTTTGGGCTTTCATGTAGAAATAAAATTGTGTTGAAAAAAATTTGTTTTACTTGGTTTTTTTTAAAACGGTACTTACTTTCTGAAGACCCCTCGTACTTTCCACCTTGTAAATGACACCTTCACTTCATTTACCACAGGGTCTGGCTGCATAATGAAATTCATTACTCTCAGAGGAGATAACGCTGACTAGTGTCTTTACACCTCTACCTCTTTTGTTCTTAAATTGCTTCATTCATCATAGGATCTGGCTGTACGCCTATTATGAAATTCATATTTAGAGAGGAGATAATAGTGACTAGTGTCTTTTACACCTGTACCTCTTCTGTTCTTAAATAGTTCAGTCATATGATTGGCTGACTATGTAATATGAAACAAAATTACTTGTTGTAATCTTGGAACCAGCAGATCGAGTGCAATTAATTTAACACTCCATCTCCCCTTTATCGGCAATATCTACATACGGTCATTTAAAATTTCTGTTTAGTCTTTCTTTAAAAATTATTTATTATTCAGAATCAGCGCATCTGGTTTCTGTGCCATGGGGTTCCAGGTTCGATTCCTAGTAAGGTCATTTTTTCATCTATCACCCTTCACCATTTATTTTGGTGTTAATATACAAGCAACAGTAGGACGTAAAATCGACAAAAATAAAAGTAAGAATTTTGCTTTCTCATCCCCTAAAAAAGTAAAAGTAAGTTGCTTAATGTTGATTTTTCGAAATTTAGTTTTTACTAACAATAATTATGTTTTCTGACCTGCTGAACCCAAAAAATATATGTTTTTAACCATTGGTATGTATGTGAACAAAATGTTTCAAGAATGGAATACCGTACAAACCTGAAACTTAAAAATTAATTAAAATATCACTAGGGGATCTGACACAACTAGTTTCATCCAAATCAGTCAACGAAACTGTTAGAGTTTATTCGTGCAAATTTTTCAGTCTACTTTTGTTGAAAAATGCTTACTAAGGTTGTTTTGACAGGAACTCGAACCCGGTGTAGACAGCTGGTGTAAAATTCAGATATGCCCACAACTACACCACCAACCGGCTAAATAAAATGGTTGGCAGTTCATAGGGTGCGGTACAGAATGAAAACTACACTTCAGGGTGGAAAGTGGATGATTGAGAGAGCCTGATATGGTAAAAGCATAATATTTTCCATTCAGTGAGGAAGGGAATCGTGAACCACCTCACTCCTCGTTTTACTTAGTAAACCCTTAAGAGATTTAAACCAGCCTTTCGGCTGATCACCTAAACATATTTTTTTTACGGAACCTTTTACGGAACCTTTTTTGGAACTTTTACGGAACCCACCGGGTTGGTCTAGAGGTAAAGTCGTCGCCAAAATCAGCTGTTTAACAGCTGATTTTTGGAGACGAAGGTTCCTGGTTCAAATCCTGGTAAAAATGTTACTTTTATACGGATTTGAATGCTAGACAGTGGTTACCGGTGTACTTTGATGGTTCGGGTTCAATTAACCATACTCTCTCATGAATGGTCGACCTGAGTCTGCATAAGACTACACCTCATTTACACGTCATACACATCATCCTCATGTCATTGGGTCATGAGGTTGCTTATTGTTCTGAATTGAACAGATCGCAACGTACACACATTAGGGATTTAAAAAAAAAAACTTTTACGGTGTCTTCGGGCCAGTCCAGTCAATCAGCTGGTAGAAAGTCGCTACTATTTGTTAAGTAAGACCGGTTAGGCAAGCGACTTTGTATGGTGACCAGCTTACAGCCATCCATAAACAAACTCTACTGGGGGTCCTGTTTAAACTCGTGCCCAATCTACTTCAAAAATACAGCGAAAAGCAGCGATCAAATTGGGTAGTTGTCAACAATGTACAGTTCCCGATAAAAAATGAATGCTAAAAAAAAACTTTTACGGCCACATGGGACCACTCAAAATCAATATTTGAAGTTCTTTCTCTGAGCTGTTTTTTTCTTTGCCCAGTATCTTGTCATCATTTCTGATCTTGCTTTCCTTTTCTCATCTAAATAAACCCTAGTTTTCTTCTTTCAATCTTGTGTTGTTATTTATAAGCATTTTGATTTTCCTGTTTTATTTCTAAGATGTTCGTTTTATAAAATTGCTCCATATTTTCTTTTATTTCTTTTATCTCACTTGGTAGGGTTTCTAGTGAGCTTTGCTTTTCAACTATTTGTCTTAAAATTCGTGTTTTTGGTGTTCTTAGTATATGACAATAGTATTAAACTCTCTTTCGTCTCATCGCATCTGTAATTGGATCAATATCTTTATAAACTTTGTAAGTAGTTGTATAATAGCAATTCAGCTGGCTAAATCTTTAATTTCAGCTGCTGAAATTTAAGTTAGCGATGGAGAAACGCAGCAATAGAAAAGAATTCTAGTTTCTATAAAACAAAATTATGGTAATAAAAACTATCATAAAGTTACCGGATGAAATTTTATAACTTCCAAAAGTCGTAAAACTTAATTTCAGCTGCTGAAGTTAAAGATTTAGCCAGCTGAATTCATATTATACGACTACTTTGGTTATTAGGTAATAGCACAAATACACCGGTTTTTGATGCTTTTTACCTATGCATGTATGTCTTAAAACTCTTTGTTCCATGTTTACGATTTATTTATTTTTAATATATTTATTTTATAAAATTTTTGGGATGAGATCTGTAAGTCCATCTCAGATTAAAAAGATACCCATGAATATCCATATCCACTAGTGCCTTTTATTTTCTGACTCATTGAACCTACCCCGGAGGTCTCATTAATATTTAAACTAATTTTTTAAATCTTCAAAACAAATTATTTGAGGTTATCAAAATCACGACAGAATTATTAACATACGAATATTCAGGGACCTATCATAAAATACAGGAAGAATGTTATGTTTTATGTAAAAATACTTTATAAACATTATTTTTATCCCGATTAAAATATGATAATGAAAAATAGAAATCGTAAAATGTACTTTAAATAAAAAGCCTAATTTGTAAAAGGTTATTATGATTTATCTTTTATTAATGTATTTAAATATTTATGTTACCGTTCTACATGCTACTTATGGTAACATACATGTTACAATAATCCAGCTACTTGTATTAATGTAAATAATGTAAATGAAAATAATAGTGCCTTCTATAAAATGCTTTACTATTATGATAACAAATTGTTTTTCCATAAGAAATATGGAACATTATTTCTCATAATAATTCAGATCACGATTTATCGTGATTTATAAACAAGAAGTAAATTATTACTTTCCATTTTGTTCATTTATTTTCAAATAATTGAAAATAATTTTAAATGTAGCTCTATGGTGAATGATACTAAAATTAATAATAAATATTTTTAACTAACTAATATTATGCACAACTCTGGGGGGTAACAAAATTGAAGAGTTCCTTTTCAAACGCCATTAAGTCCAAAAATGTAATTTTTCAGGAAATTATATTTTTTTTAAATTAGGCTCAGCCAGTTAATGAGACGGCCGCATTGGCGTAGTTGGTAACGTGCTCGCCTCTCATTATGCGGTCTTGGGTTTGAATTCCATTCAGGCACGGTATATTTTCATACGTTACAAAAAATCATTTCATCCTTCACCATCTGCATTAACAGTAATTATTGCTGAACAGTCGGACGTTAAACAAAAAAAAATGAAAAGAAATGTTAAATTTGTTTAATGATTAATATGTAACTATGTAAAATTTTACGGTGTACTATAATACTATGTAAAATTGTACATTAATAGATAATTGTATTTGTCAATTTGACCTTTTTTCAAAAAATATTCACAAATTCATCTCATTTTTTTCCGAAAGTGCATTAAGTTGATGGTCGTAGTTCAGTTTTGGAAAACACGCACATGGTCTTAGTGTACTTTGGAAAACATACCTAACAGAGTAATATATTAATAGTGCTCGCCTCTCATTATGTGGTCCTGCGTTCGAATCCCACTCAGGCACGGCATATTTTCATACGTTACAAAATATCATTTCATCCTCCGTTGTACAGTAGTTACATCCCAACGTCGTCGCTGATGACCGTTGTAGTTGATGCGACGTTAAATAAATAAATTAAGAAAAAAATGTACTGTAAGTTATTTCACAAGTATAAGGAATAATTTTGAAATAACTTTCAAATAAAACGTTTAGTATACTTAACTTATACATACAAAATATTATTATTATCAATACATAACTAAATCCTGGATATAATAAAATTAACCCTTTGCGCTCTCCTGTCCAGCATTGAGGGCCACGGTGTTCTGTCCATGGACTCTGATTTTGTATTGGGTAGTTTGTTCATGTACTCTCGTGCCCTGCATAGCAGGCCACAGTAAATGCCTCTACAGATCTTATTTAATTTAACCTAATTCTGCTGCACAACTCTTGATTTATTTTACCAACACATAGAAAAACTGGAGTTAGATGCCTAACTTTCAAGTTCATGTCATTTATTTATATTGTAATTTTGTATAAGCTAATTTTATAAATTGATAATTGTTTTAAGATGGTTAATAAAATTATGTAGTACCTGCTTTTGTATAATTTAAATAAAAATAATAAATAGCAAATGCTTAAAACAAGTTTTGAAAATAAACTTTTCATGAATCAACTTTTTGATGTTCCAGGTGTTATTTTATAAAAAAATAATTAAATATGTTTGGAAATTTTAATAATTTTTATTACAAATAAAGTTTAACGATTCAAAAATATTAAGAAAAACTTAAATACAAATTAACTTCTTTGTGTCCAATGTGTTGTTAAAAAAACATGACATGAACTCAATAATAATGAAAGAACTATCAATTATTATTATTGTATTTTATTCGAGTTATTAACACAAATGCAAGGATGTCATAATGAAACAAGTGAATATCAGATTTGGTGAGACTATACAAAAAGGAAATTCACACGTTAGATTACTCATAGTGGAGAGTGCTACCATAATATTTATTATCAAATGAAAGATAGTTTTATGATCTGTAAGTAAATAGCACACAATATTAATTTCAGTAAACATACAATTAACAGCAGGATGTTTATCTTATCAGTGTTTCAGTTGTGAATAAAATTACAAACTTAATATGTCTTGAACCCACCGGGTTAGTCTAGAGGTAAAGTTGTCGTCGCGAGTCAGCTGTTCAACAGCTGATTTTCGGTAACGAAGGTTCCTGGTTCAAATCCTAGTAAAGGCAGTTACTTTTATACGGATTTGAACACTAGACAGTGGTTACCGGTGTACTTTAATGGTTGGGGTTCAAATAACCATACTCTCTCAGGAATGGTCTACCTGGGTCTGTACAAGACTACACCTCATTTACACGTCATACACATCATCCTCATTTCATTGGGTCATGGGGTTGCTTATTGTTGTGAATTGAACAGATTGCAATGTACACAAATTAGGAATAAAAAAAAATATGTCATACCAATGAAAATAAATTTGTTTTGACTAATTATTAGATTGAAGTTGTGGCAGGATCAGTTCTCAGAATAACTAATGCATTACACTATGTCTCTGAAAGATAATAATAATAACTTATAAACGAATTAAAGTCTGTGTGTATGTGTCCAGCATTGCAGATCAAGAGAGCGTTCGCGGAAAATGAATTTGGTCTGCAATGAAGGACAGGAGAGCTGTAAACAAAAGTTATGTTAAAATAAATCAGATCTGTAGGAGGAATGCTTGTGGGCTGCATTGCAGGCCACAAGAGCTATGGGACAATTGAACAAAACACATTAGAGAGCATAAAGGGTCAACAGGATAGCCTACATCTACTTTTTGAAAAACTTATCATCATATGTAAAAAATGTCTCGAACTAAAAATATTACACGAGCCTAAAAAATAATTGTTCCAGTCTATATCAAATTATTTACTTGTATTAACAATTTTTAAAATACAATAAAACACGCACTCTTATGACAACAATAATCTTTTGATATTCATCACGAGAATAATGTAGCAGGCTCAACTTGTGCACATGCGCGGTGAACATAGTAGAGTTTGGAAAACAACAAAAATGAACTTTGTAGCTTTTGGAAAAAATCCGATATTCATAAATGTTATTTTGTAGCGATTAGTGGGGTTAGGAAAAAAATTATTGTACCAATCAGTGCGTCTGTACCTTCTGAATAATATGTAGGTGAAAAGTTAATATTTAAAAAAATGTGAATTAGTGGGTTTCGGAAACAATCTTTTCAATTATAATACCAATATTCATATTTTAGAACGTTTTCAAACAAACTTTTTCTGTACAGTTCTTAGGATAATATGGTACAAACTGAACACATATATCTATGACGACATAGGACTTAACCCTTTATACGACTTTGGTAAGTATACTTACCATAACAATAAGGTCGATTTTTTTAAGAATAAGCAATACAATTGAACCCTATTGGCATTTTATGGTTTTATAGATGTTGTTGTTGTGTTGTTGTTTAGGTCAACAGCCGAAAGGCTGGTTTGAACCTCTAGAGGTTTACTAAGTAAAACGAGGAGTGAGGTGGTTTACCATTGCCTTCCTCACCGAGTTGAAAGAGTATGCTTATCAGCATGGCCCTCCGAAAAGCACCCACTTTCCACTCTGTAAATGACACCTTCACTTCATTCACCACAGGGTCTGGCTGTACAATGAAATTCATTACTTTCAGAGAAGATAACTCTGATTAGTATCTTTTACACCTCTACCTCTTCTGTTCTTAAATGATTCAGTCATTTAATTGACTGACCATGTGATAAGAAACGGAACTATTTATTTTAGCCCTGCAACGAACAGATTGAGTGTAAATAATTTGACACTCCACCTGTCTGTTATGGGCAGGTTTTATAGATGTTCTCTGGTAAATAGACTATTCACATTTTGAAATTAGTGCGCAGCGACCATTTGCTGCATGAGTTACACGAATGTGGTAAGGATTCATACCAGCGTACGCAACGTGTTTTTTGTTGTTACTTTTATACAATGCTTAAAAAATTCGAGTTTCTTTCGGGAAAGTAAGCATTCATGCTAATATAAAGTTGAGATAAGTTATTGTACACATTTTTCTGTTATATAGGACTATAAGTTGTTTGCTTATTAAAATAAGCATTCCACTAAACATTATGTGATTCGCATTTCAATTAACGTTCCTTGGTATGTATACATACCAGGGCTTAACAAAAACGAAATATCTTATTGTTGTGGCACTAGAAATACTTTATTCAAGTCCCGTAAAGCAAAATTTAATATTTTACAACATGTAGGCTATATTTCCCCCCGTACTACTGCCATATAAAGGGTTAAAGAAAAATTATTTAAATATGTAAAAAATTGTGTAAATTCTCAAAATTTATAAAATTGTCTTTTATTAAATATGTGATATAAATATTATTTTTGTTGATCGATTTCCTTGAGAGGCATATCGATATTTATTTGGTGAATTTATTTATTTGGTGTTCTCATAAAAGCAATCAAAATGGTAAGCAAATTTACCTGAAAGAATTTTACGCATTGTTTTGCAATGTTTTGTATAAACGTGCAATGTTTTGTATAAATTAAAATAAAACAAAATTTAAAATAACACGAGACATAAATAAAATAAAATAAAACCGGATGTATATTCATAATCTATCTGTCTGATAAATAAATAGAAAAAAATCAAGATTATTAACTGCAGTGTCTTATCAATGTCGGTCGCAATCTATGCAAAAAGTTAGTGTGCCTAGATTGCGTTTGAAGTTCCGGTTTCAAGATTAAGTGGTTCTAAAACCGGAAGTCAAGAAATCAAAGTCGGAATTAGGAAACAAAAATAGTGTCATTAGTTTCTTGTTAAAGAATAAATACAGAAATCACTAATGGTTTATCGGTTTCAACCAGAAGTAGCCAAAATCTGGATGACAAGAAATCAAATTCGGAACTTGGAAACAAAAATAGTGTGATTCGATTTTTTTAAAGAATAAATACAGAAATCACTAATAGTTTTTTCGGTTTCGACCGGAAGTGGCCCAAAACCGGATGTCAAGTAATCAAAGTCGGAATTTGGAAAAAAAAATAGTAGCTACCATCCAATTATAAAGAGTAGATAAAGAAATCACTAATGGCTTTTTTCATAAGTCAAAGGTAAGCCTTTTTAAAAAATCTCACCAACCATGAGACACGTCGTCTCATCAAATGAATTTTTATTATTTGAAAATTGTTAGCCGTATGTGTTATTGTTATCCGTAGCTGTGAAGAATTTATTTGTGTAATTTCATAGCGGTTGTCAAGTCATCCTTAGGATGAGACAGCAATCAATGTACAAAGTAAATACATTATTATTTCATTTCAAGTAACCTTCTAAAATGATTGAAATTGTTTTATATTATTCTAATCAATTGTAAAAGAAAAAAAATGTAATAAAAATTGTATCTAATGCATTGGATATATTTACTGCGTATATTATCTATCATCATTTTCAGGTACCGCATTGTTAATAGAAATGTCACATTAATTACGTACAGGGAGTTTATGGTGATACTTTTATTAATAATAAACAATTCGTTTTAATTTATAAAATAACTCATTTCTTGAGACATCGAGGATTTTATTTTAACTGGGTGACTCGAAAACCAGTATCTTTTCAACGGAAATAAAAGTTTACTTGTCTCTTCTAACCTACAAGAAATGTATGCATTGCAAAAAAATATAGTGTGACACACTCGCACTACTTTATCTTGTCAATGTAAATGATAGATTACTTTTAATGTATGTTTAATCATTAGTAAATTATAAAAAATTAAAATATAACCGTACTTTAATCATGAGTGAATGACGTTAAATGAAAATCAACTTCTGTTCGACTTAAAGATACAAGAAATCATAAATTGACGCTAAACTAAGCTCTGAAGAACAAAATGCTTAAAATAAAAGCTTTAGGACAGACTTTTTATTTCCTATAACTTTAATAATTATAACACTTTTTTTAATGCATAATATGGATGCAATATATAAATACCATTTTTTACCCATTTGAGTTGAAAGAACAAGCAGAAAAAGCAGGACTACAGATTTTCTTCTAAAAAAACTAAATATATGAGGGAAATCTAAGCAGCCCCGCGTCACCTGAAGATCAATAAGAAACAATTTAAAGAATGTATAGCTTCAACCTCGGGAAAACAACACAATCAAAGACCAGCGAAAAGAAAGGGAACAATATACAAGGGAAGATGGCCGGTGCACCTGTAAGAACTAAATACTTGTAGAAGAAGAAAGCACTCTCAATAGAAGCCAAGATTAAACATTATAATACTGTGATAAAACCTGAGTGTCTGTAAGCGAGTGAGTGCCTTAGAATGACCGGGAAAGTTGGTCTAAGAGAAGCACAGAAATTCGAGAGAAAGATCCTCCGCAAGATAATGGGTCAGAAGATAGTAGACGGACAATACAGGTTACAAGGTCGAGAAGAACTGTACAAAAATAAATGAACAATATTAATGAAAACTATTTGAAAAAGTATACTAAAATTTAACGGAAACCTATATAAAATGGATGACAACCAGTTGATAAAACAAATCTTTAAGTCACTAAATAAGGTGTCGCATAAATAAGTTAAAGACATCAGAAAGTGTATAGGGAAAACCGGAGTAAACCAAAAAAACTTCATGGACCGAACCAAATTCAGGCAATTAAGGACTTTAAGGGTTTCCATGAAGAACAAAAACAGAACACCGCCGCAGATTGGACAGATGAAAGGAGAAAAGTTTACAGAGAGCGAATGCTGAGATGTAAGCTGCAAAAAGAGTTTTCAGAACTGTGTAAAGTCACCTCACGTGTCTTAATTTCACCCAATACGTGAGGGAAAAATATTTAACATTGGAATCATTGAATTTTTTCTAGTAACAGCAAACTGTTAATTTATGGACCAATATGTAGCCCTAATTAAATATTTTCATGAGGGTTGGGAAAATGTGTAAAAGTTTCTTCGTTTCATAAGTAGGTTCGGTTGGTAACCGTACAAAGACCGAAGTTGGTAACCGTTATACCAACGTAAAGACAAAGACAAAGTCTCGTAAAGACAAAGATAGTATTTTTGCGGTTATAATAAACTTCGGTATTTAAAATAAGAATTACATATTATCAAGAAATCTACAGTAAATATTATAGATTAAAGGATATAATCTACATTTTCAACGGCTTCTTTAGGATTTTTTGACTTTAAAGTTTAGTAGCGGTTGTTCAAATTTGTTCTGAATTTTGATATGTTTTTTGAAGAATTTCGATACAATTCTTTTAATTAATAATCTAAATATTGTAAGGAAGTTAAAATGCATTAGAATCCGTGGTCAAAATGTTGTTTTAGTGAAATCAAATTACTGTCATAAAAAATATTTCAACCATGTCGCTTACTATTCTAATGCTGAAAGAAACCAGGAAAAAAATTTATTACATAGAAAACAACCTTAGTTGTGGAAGAAAATAATAATAATAAAAAAACTTTATTTCCATATTTTTTACAATAGTAACCCATACACAATCTTTCCAATAGCTATAAATTTATTTACAACAATTCACAATGTAAGAGGTGAAGGAAATTAAACTACCCAACTACGGCTAAAAACCGTGTTCTAGGGTAAATATTCTCTTCCTTTATTTAGTAACACAGTACAAAAGACATTTAAAAAAATATGCTAGGGTTTGAAACAATGACATTAAAAAATGTACAATCTCTAAAAAAAATTTAGAAAAGTATAAATTATAAAATTTTAATATACCTAATTAACTAAACAAAATATGGCTTTAAAATCATGCAACTATTCAAAGCTATACAATTATTTAAAAAAAAGTTTAATTATTAAAGTTACAATTAAAGTTTTTACTTTTAAAACTTTAAATGAATCTAATTCTAATATTGTGTTAAAGTTATAAACTTACAATATAATAATAAATAACTTTAATAAATAAATTATTTTTATTTATTAAACAAAAATTTAATTCATAATAAATAACTTCAAATTTAAACATTTTTAGGTTTATTAGAATTTTATAATGCCCATAACAGTTAGGTGGGTGTCAAATTATTTACCCTTAATCTGTTTGTTTCAGGGCTAAAATAAATTGGTCTATTTCTTATCACATGGTCAGCCAATTAAATGACTGAATCATTTAAGAACAGAAGAGGTAGAGGTGTAAAAGACACCAATCAGAGTTTTATTCTCTGAAAGTAATGAATTTCATTATACAGCCAGACCCTGAGGTGAAGGTGTCATTTGCAGAGTGAAAAATATGTGCTTATCAGAGGGCCCAGCATGCTGATAAGTATACTTTTCCACTCAGTGAGGAAGGCAATGGTAAACCACCTCACTCCTCGTTTTTACCTACTTAGTAAAACCTCTACAGGTTCAAACCAGTTTTTCGGTTGACTACCTAAACAACAACAGAATTTTATAAATAATTTTTTCCTAAATTATTTTTAGAAATTGTATACCTATATTTAGTATTATGTAATTGTTTCAAACCCTAGCGTAGTTTTTAAAATCTCTTTTGTATATCGTTATAAATTTAATGTAAATACCCAGAATTATTTTTTCAGTCATAGTGAATTTACCCATAAACACAGCACGTGTTAATTATATTACCATAAAAATAACAGATTTAATTACTACAGTTCAATAAGCTAAAAAGAAGTAATGGAGCATGAAATGATATTTCCCATTTCACTAGCGTCAGGGATTTTTGCGTCACCCAGTTTTTTTTCTAAATGATGTAACCTTGCTGGTTGTAAATTATTGTACTGTAACTTAATACCGAACGAACAGTGTATGAGATGGCATTATTAAAGATACTTGTGATGTAGGACAAAAGCAAGGTTTTGTAAAAATGTCATTAGTTTATGTAAGTGTATCTTGATTCTTTATGAACTGTATCTAATTGGTAACCCTGTCGTCATAATTAAGTTATTTAATGGTTCCATGTTCTCCTACATTACAATAATATAAAGGCAAGATTATTATTTTTAGTATTGTACATTCTTTTGTAACATTTCCCTAAATTTTTTTTAATGACGTTATAAAACATTTTTTTTAACAGTATAGTATTTCTTTTGCAATCAGTTAATAAATACAATAACTTTAAGCAAATATGAGAAAATCTGAGTAATGTCCTTAGAATTAAAACACAAACGACACTCAGTAGTGTGTTTGAAAAATACCAAACTGTGAAGAAACAATTGACGAACCGTGAATCAACATCCCGAAACACAAAGTGTTGAATTTTGAGATGACAATGACGATGGTAGAAATGAAAACGACGCCAATTATGAGATGCCGATTATTAGGAGTTGAAGTAGAAAAGATAAAAAAAAAATTTTAATGACTAACAAAATCGTAGAGGTAAGTCCAATTGTTTAAAGCATTTCAGTCTGTGAGTATCTTCGCTGTTGTCAAGGAGGCTAATCGCTAATGGATTCTGATGGTCTTCTAGTTTTTGTAAATGTTTTTCGCTTTGTAAATTTTCGCAACTTAAATTTGATTTGTTAAATTGGATTCTACAGTAAGGCTTTTGAAAAAAATAACAAATCTGTTGAGGTAAAAAAAACGAAACACAAAAAAAATGTGACACAAATTTTACAAATTATGTTTATAAAAGAAGAAGTTATAAAACATAATTTGTAAAATTTGTGTCACATTTTTTATTTTTGTTTCATTTTTTTTACCTCCACAGATTAGTTATTTTTTTCAAAAGCCATGCTGTAGAATCCAATGTAACAAATCAGAAGTTGTTTCAAGGTATTTTGACTTTAATTTCAGCGGATATTTTTAATTAGGTTTTAATGAAATTGAAACTGATTGATTATAATTTAGACGATGTCGTGGGAAATACCAACTGATCGTTCGAAGATAGACGGGGCTAGGTTTCTTTAATGAAATATTACGAAAGGGTCGTAATTGGGCTGTGTCAGTAAAGGATGAAGTCATCTGCATAAATGCCTCCACGGATGAAATGTTTTTTTTTTTTGGGTTTAACATCCGACTGTTACCACGGATGGAAAGAAGGAAAGGAAAATCGTTGGAAAACCTTCTTCGTCTCTTCACCTTTACAATACTTTAATTCGATCACCTCCTCGATCAAACCTATCCGCACTGGTGTCCCTTAAGGTTCTGCTCTTGGCCCTATCCTGTACCTCATTTATGCCAACGATTTTCCCACGGATGGAAGGAAGGAGAGGGAAATCGTTGGCATAAATTAGGTACAGGATAGGGCCAAGGACAGAACCTTGAGGGACACCAGCGCGGATAGGTTTGGTTGAGAAGGTGATCGAATTAATAGTATTGTGAAGATGAAGAGACGAAGAAGGATCTGTTTGAGAGATAGTAGTGCAAAAGTCTGACGATTGAAGGAGTGAAGGTCAGGGATAGTTTATACAGGAGCCCCAAGTCCCAAAACTTGTCGAATGCTGCCCTAAAGTCGAGCAGCACCACCGTGGTGTGACTCTTGAGGTTAGTGGCATCTAGAATGTCAGTAACAACCCGGAGTAATTGGTAGGTGGTGGATCGTTGCCGCCTTATACTTTGTTTTATGTTATTTTACGTAATAGTGTATTTTATACTATTTTCTTTTCTCTAATTTAATTATTTAATTAATAAGATTGCAGTATAAATGAAATTTATCACCTTACTTTTGGTCGCCTTTATAGTTTAAAAAACTTACGCGCGTTTCGGTGGTATCACCTTTATTCTGTAATTTGCTTATTTTATTTTTTAATTTAATTCTTAAGTGTACTTAAAAATAAAGTTATAATTATAATCATTGCCAATGATTAAATTATTGGCAATTTAATCATTGGAAATATAATTGTCAAATTATTGGCTATGTTGCCAATAATTTGACAATTTACTTGCCAATAAATTTAAACATTTCCAAGTTTAAATTTATTAAACTTGGCAACATTGGCACGTTGTCAATAGAAACAACTTGTCAATGTTTCTATTATTAATATTGGCAAAAGAAAGTCGCGTGAGTTTCATAGAATATTTTTTTTAGTTTAAAAAATAAATTGTCTTAATAAATTTTGTTAACATTCCATTTCATGTTACGTTCATATTTTTTGTTGTTGTTTTTTTTAATTCGGGATATCCAAAAAATTGACTATCCGAAGTGTGTCTGGCTAAATATTATTTCGAATAACCGGGATTCTATTGTACCTCATTACAAATTCAACCTGTTCCAACTCTGAATAACGATCAGAAAATTATAATTTCATTGAAAAAACCAACCTGAAATTTTGAATAATTTATAAGTAATTACACAATACAGTACTACTTGTAGTTTAAAATATTGTAACTGATTACAATTTGTTTTTTAAAAGAAATTTCCGATAGAAACCTTATAAAACAAAATAACTGAATATAAAGTAAGTACAGAACGTGAAAGTTTAGAATTAATCAATTGTAATTTTTAGTACGTACATACTAAGATTACAGAATGTTTGTTTACATAAATGACAATCTGATTTGAAATATATAAATTCATGAATTATCATAATTTTTGAAGAAATCAGCTTGCAAGATAAGTATCGTCTAACGTTTAGGCCTACCGCATATATTAGATCTATTGGGCAGGCTACACAGGTCAACTAACTCATTCTCGAACGTTTGTTTCCTGCGTTCAATCCTTTTTTAATGTACATTTATTATGAGTTCAATTTACATAGATATTATGAAGCATTGAGAGAATCATTCTGTACACTTTAGTAAACAACAAAATATGATTATATAAAGAACAATCCATAACGTTTTCTTCATACCCATGTAACTTTTTTTTTACGTAACTCCATTTATTTTATTTATTAACTTAATATATAAGAATGTCACTTGAAATAAAAGTTAAATAAAATTTATTTATCTAATGGTTTTGATTTTGGTGTCAAATTAAAGAGAAACTTTAAAGAATAAATTTTAAAATATTGTCTGCAATGCTAATTTTTCAATATTTGTTATTGAATAACTTTTGTAATGGTTTATAATGTGAATTGATTTCACTAATAACCTCAGAGACATAGCTAGTTTTATCAAAACTATTCGGTAATCATTTGGAATGAAACTGGAGTAATTGGAGGTGTCGGGAGAAAAGAGTGCTAACCCCCATTAACATCATTTTACGCAATGTCATTTTAAAATTTTTTGACTGAATTCTACAAATAATGTTTTTTAATTTTTACTTTCTCTTGCCTATATGAATATATAGGAAGGAAAGTATTGTTTTCATGTCGATTTTTCGAAATCGAGTTTTCACCGGATCTATACGTTTTCAGACCCCCTGAACCCAAAAAACATGTTTTTAGCGATTGGTCTAAGTGTGTGTCTGTGTGTGTGTGTGTGTGTGTGTGTGTGTGTGTGTGTGTGTGTGTGTGTGTGAGTATGCGCGCGCGCGTGTGTGCGTGTGTGTGCGTGTGTGTGTGTGTCTGTGTCTGTGTGTGTGTGTGTGTGTGTGTGTGTGCGTGTGTGTGTGCGTGCGTGAACAGAATATCTCAAGAACGGAACATCGTACGAACTTGAAACTTGAAACTTAAGTTACATACCACTACCGGACGCGACACGAACATTTTCATCAAAATCGGTCAACTGAAAGTAGTAGTTTATTCGTATAATTTTTCAGTTTTTTGCGATTTTCTCAAAAACTGGTCCTACGATTTTTTTTAAAATCGCCTATTTTACTCAATTTTTTATTCTCTACAAGATAGGGTAGGCGCCATGTTTGCTGAAATTCTCGGTAAGGCTGTTTTCACGTAAAAACGTTGTTTTTTTAAGATTGCGGCTTTAATATAAATTTTAGCGCAAAACCTTATATAATAAAAGTTGTAGAGAATTTAAAAACCTACAACTTCTCTTTCAAACATTTTTTTGTATGACACTTAGTTTAGCAGTAATTAGCGATTTTCTGATTTTTTCTCACGAAAACGTGTGAAAAATCGATTTTTTTAAGATTTTGGCCTTAGTATGCATTTTACGACAAAAGTGTATATAACCAAATTTATAGGAAATTTAAAGATCTACAACTTTTATTTAGCGTATTTTTCTCTACAGAGCCTAGTTTAGCGTGAAATAGTGATTTTCCGTATTTTTAAGCCAGACTGAGGTTGATTTTCATTTTGAGTGTTTCACTCATGATTAAAATAAGGTTATGTTTATTGAGGTTAGTTTTTTGTTTATTTATAATATTTTATTACTAATGTTAAATTATATTGTAAATTATTTGCATTGGCAAGAGAAAGTTGTGTGAGTGTTTCACACCAGATTTTTTGTTAAACATTTGTTTTACCTGTTAACCCTTTATAGGGCAGCACTACGGGTGAAAATATGTAGGTATGTTATAAAATGTTAACTTTTGCTGTACAGGGACTTGAATATGTTTTTCTAGTGCCAGAATAGTAAGATATTTCTTTCGTTTAATGTTAAGCTTTGGTGGGTATACTTACCAAGGAAAATTTATTGAAATGGAAAACAAATAATTTTTATTGGTAAGAATGCTTATGTAAACAACTTGTAGTAAAATATACCAAAAAAAAAATGTGTAGAATAACTTATCTTAATTTTATATCAGCATGAATGCTCGCGTTCCCGTAAAAACTAGAATTTTATAAGCACTGTATTAAAGTAACAACAAAACACCACTGCAGTGTACGCTGGTATGAATCCTTACCACATTCGAGCAACTCATGAAGAAAATGGTCGCTGCGCACTAATATCAAAATGTGGATATCCTACTTACCAGAGAACATCTATAAAACCATAAAATGCCAAAAAGGTTCAACTGCATAGTTTATTCTTAAATAAAATCAACCTTATTGCCAGTGGTAAGTATACTTACCAAAGACCTATAAAGGGTTAAGATCTAGGTTCTTAAGATCGTAAATCCTGTTTAAATCCTTTTTAAAACTTGCTGAATATTTAATTTTTACAGAATATTTAAGAAAAATCGGGCTGGAAATTTTGTGGGTTAGCACTTTCTTCTCCCTACCTCCTCAATTAAAAGTTACCCTTATTTTGTACTCTTTGAATTTACTGTACTAGTAAGACTTAAGGTGGTTGATACACATTACAGTGGAGTGTCAGTTATCTGACTAATTGGAACAAGAGCAGTTCTGATAATCAAATACTTCGGATAATGAAACACACTAAATACTGTACTTTATTACACTCTACAGTAACAATGTACGTAATATAATCTAAAAATTTAATAAATTAATAAAGGCTAACATAAACTTCAGTTAAAATAACATTAATTTATTGCAAAAATATAAAGTACTAAAGATTATGAAAAATCTGGTGTGAAACACTCACACAACTTTCTCTTGCCAATGCAAATAATTAACAATAAAGCTAACATTATTAATAAAACATTAGAAATAAACCAAAAACTAACTTTAATAACATAACCTAATTTTAATCGTGAGTGAAAGACGCAGAATGAAAATCAAGCTCAGTTTGACTTAAAAATACGGAAAATCACTCTTTCACGCTAAACTAGGTTCTGTAGCAAAAAATGCTTTAAATAAAAGTTGTAGATCTTTTAATTTTCTATCAATTCTAATATATACACTTTTGTCATAAAATGCATACTAAGGCCGAAATGTTAAAAAAAATCGATTTTTCTTACGTTTTCGTGAGAAAAAAACAGAAAATCGCTAATTACCGCTAAACTAAGCGTTATACAAAAAAATGTTTGAAATAAAAGTTGTAGGTTTTTAAATTCTCTATAACTTTTATTATATAACATTTTGCGCTAAAATGCATATTAAAGCCGCAATCTTAACAAAAAACGTTTTTACGTAAAAGCAGCCTCACCCAGAGTTTCAGCAAACATGGCGCCTCTTGTAGAGAATAAAAAATTAAATAAACCAGGTGATTTTAAAAAAATCGTAGGACCAGTTTTTGAGAAAATCGCAAAAAAGTGAAAAATTACACGAATAAACTAGTACTTCCGGTTGACCGATTTTGATGAAAATGTTCGTGTCGGGTCCGGTAGTGGTATGTAACTTAAGTTTCAAGTTTCAGTTCGTACGATGTTCCGTTCTTAAGATATTTTGTATACATACACACAGACCAATCGCTAAAAACATGTTTTTTGGGTTCAGGGGGTCTGAAAACGTATAGATCCGGTGAAAACTCGATTTCTAAAAATCGACATGAAAACAATACTTTCCTTCCTATATATTCATATAGGCAAGAGAAAGTAAAAATTTAATAAGTTAATAAAGGCTTACATAAACTTCAGTTAAAATAACATTAATTTATTGCAAAAATATAAAGTACTAAAGATTATGAAAAAAACGGAAAAATACAGAATTTCTAAAGTGAATGAATAAAATACGTTATAGTATCCCCTAATTCTTTGTGAAATATTTTTAACGCACTTGTACAACATATTAAACAGTAATTTTTTTAAAAGTCTTAAATTTTCTTTTGAACTAAGACTGAAGATTTTGTAGCAGCAACATCTCTCTTGCTTTTTAGTAACAATGTTTCAGTAGTACTAAATTCAGGTTGTTGTTCGCACCTGAGCATTGCAGTTTCTAGAGTAAAAACGGCCTCTGTGTGAGAAAATATATATTTTTTCCCATCGACGGTGTTTCGGATGATTAGCGCTCGGATAATTGACGCTACTGTGTATATAAAAATTGCAATTCTCTTAAAGTCTCTTTCCTCGAAATAAGTATAGTTCATGTTAGGAGATTATATACATTGTTTTAATTTTAAGATTTTCCTTGAAAAATGAAAAGTAAAAATGATAGTAAGATGATGAAGTATAAGAAAAAATAATTATGTTTTCTATGAGACAACGTAGTATTTGTTTATTTATCATTGTATTAACATAAATTAAAAGTTAATTAATTAATGTAAAGTTTTCAAGAATTAAGTTAAGAAAAATTCTTTCAATTTTGTATCTTACGATTTTTTTATGATACCAAAATTTAATTGCCTATATTAGGCAAGTGGAGTGTTTGATTATTTGCACTCGATCTGCTAGTCCAGGGCTAAAAAAAAATAGTTCTGTTTCTTATCACATGGTTACCCAATTATATGACAAGCATTTAAGAACAGAAAAGGTAGATGTGTAAAAGACATTAGCCTATACTCTATTCCATGGAACCGTGCAGCAGCAAGTCAAAACATAAATGTATTAAAATTGTGATTGAACTTAGCGCGATCCATTCGAGTTACAAAAAATATTCTTTGCTTAAAAAATGAAACTTGCTTAATACTAATTGAAACATTTACTAAAAAAGAATACGATAGTACTAGTAGAAAGAATTCATAGTAGGCCTATTATAAAACACCCGGTCTCTCGGTGGTTGTTTTGAGTGAAGGCGCTGGTAGAGTGAAACAAGATTACGCATCCTTTTTACTGACTTTCAACCAGTAGTTGTTTATATCTACTGCACGGTTCTGTGGTATATATATAGTCATTTATATCTTCTCTGAGAGTAATCAATTTCATCATTATAAAGCCAGACCCTTAGGTGAATGAAGTGAAAGTGTCATTTTCACAGTGGAAAGTAGATGCTTTTCAGAGGGCTTGGCATGTTGATAAGAGTACTTTTCCACTCATTGAGAAAGGCATTGGTAAACCGCTTTATATCTTGTTTCACTTAGTAAATCCTCTAGTAAATACTAGGCTTACAGTTGCAGACAAAGTTAGGTACCTTGGTTTAATACTTGACAGACGTCTCACGTTGAAACCACACATTGAGTACGTCAGAGCAATCTCAGACTCACGGTTTCGTATGTTGTACGTACGGCGTCTTAGGTCGCAAGTCCTTGCTACCTATACACTTAAAATTCATCCTCTATAAATCACTAGTACGGCCAATTTGGCTATATGGTGGACCAAGTTTTGGAGCCTGTCACAATACAACACTGAATATTCTTCAAAGACACCAGTAAATAACACTTAGAGCAATAACAAACGCACCTTTTTACGAAACCAATCATACCTTTCACAAAAAACCTGAAAATACCAACGGTTCTTCTCCGACCACCATAAAAAAATTAACTTGTCATGCCTGTGTCATTTCATAAACACAAAAAATCATTTCATATAAAAGAAATCATCCATCATAGTTTATAAATCATTGTGATTGAAAAATATTGGCACCACATCCTTGCAAAATTTAACGCCGAAATCGGTCACTGGATCGATGCACATTCCCGCCATTCCTCATTCATTCCATCTCATTTACTACTTGTGCTTTTAAAAAAATGTACAGTTGTAAATAAAAATAAAGTTGAAGCCAAAAAAATCCTCTAAAGGTTCAAATTAGCCTTCGGGTGATGACCGAAACAACAACACAACAAAAATGAATGCTCTCTTCGTGCTTATATTTTTTATGGGAATACAATTATTATTAGTAGTCTCTTAAAGGAATTACAGATAATTTAAAGTTTATCAGCTGGTGGGTGGATGATACATTCCAAGGTGTTGGTTATGTGATTTGAAGTCATTATTACATAAGAAAATGTGTTAGCTATTAATTTTATGTACGTCTATTATGGTTTAAATCGTGCTAAGCGGTTTTAAATGTGAAAATCTGATACAGTGATGGAAAATATGAATTAAATTTAACATATTGTTCTATTTGGATTAGAAGACATCTGTTACTGATAAAGAAGTTGTAATTTAAAAAAATGAGAGACATTTTTGTTTAAATGTGATGAGGAACTATGCGAGGGAGTTTCGTTGAGGTCATTGAACTATAAGCCCGGTCACGTCCGTTGAAGAGACAACTGTCGGTATTTCGTAACGTTCTTCGAGGTTAGGGACGATCTGGTCTGTTGTGAGCGGGCAGTTGAGGTAAGGCGCCTTCGTGGGAGGTGGTGGTGTGGTGTGGTGGAGGCGGCGGGGTTATCCCGTTTCGGTGGCCAGCCAGGGGGCGGTGCGGTCGGCCAGGTCCACCTGCTGGGTGCAGTGCGGTAAGGCACGACCGACTCTGCTCTCGCTAGATGGTATCGGCTCGCGCGCACTATGGCTATTGTACTCTACCACACTGGCCCCCAGATAAACTACTTTTACTGGAGCCACTATCATTCCATCTGCAGGACTCAAACTGACCGACCCATGCACTTGACATTGACATTATGCTACCTACCTTCCACCTTCTTCATTCGAACGATGCGAATACCTTATACCACCCCACTCAATCTTCAATGTTATACAGTAAAACCTCACTAATTCGGACTAATTGGGGGGAAGTGAAGTCCGAATTATCGCGATTATTTGTTTACATCTAAAAATTGAATAATTTAGGCAATTAAAATTAAAAAATTAACGTTACTTTTCTGAAATATCGATGTTTAATGAATTTACAGTACAGTATATTGAAAAACAACAAAGTTAAAAGTATAGAAATAAAAATATTTACGGCAGTAAAAATATTGTTAAATAATAAATTTCCAGTGTAAAATGATATTTAATCAAAACACTGTACTTACGTACCGATCATTTGGCACTTGTTGAAGTAGAGGGTTGACAAATATCCTCAGGGATCATTTGAGGTTGCTTAGAAAAAAAACTTGTTATTTTTTCTGTGATTCTGTGCTACAATGTTTTCTTATAACTTGTTGGCGCATCTCTCTTAGGACAAGATAATAGTCATTGAATTCCGGATTGAAGTCTGCAAATTCAGTAAGTTCGTCTACGTGGTTTCTCACTTCACTAGCTTAAATTGTGGAACGTTTTCTTCACTGAGTAACCAATAATGTATTACAGGATGAAACAATTTTTATTAGACAATTAAAAGCTATTATTTTTGGAGTAGCAATTTATTAATTTTTAACTAAAAACTTCTAAAAATGTTAAAAAAGCTGCTCTTCTTGGAGTAGTCCGAAATATCGCGAATTCCGAATTAGTGAAGTCCGAATTAGTGAGGTTTTACTGTATTATTAATTCAACTAATACATAACATCATATTTTAAACAAAACAAAGTTCAAATTTTCTCGACCAAATTAAACAACACTGGAACCAAATCTGGTCTCGACATCCTCCAACGAAACTTCACCACATCAGAAAACACATTTTGAAGACCCTTAGCCTCAATTCTGCCCATGACGGACAGGTGGAGTGTCAAATTATTTACACTCAATCTGTTAGTTGCAGGGCAAAAATAAGTAGTTCTATTTCTTGTCACATGGTCAGCCAATTAAATGACTGAATCATTTAAGAACAGAAGAGGTAGAGGTGTAAAAGACACTAATCAGAGTTATCTCCTCTGAAAGTAATGAATTTCATTATACAGCCAGACCCTGTGGTGAATGAAGTGAAAGTGTCATTTGCAGAGTGGAAAATATGTGCTTTTCAGAGGTCCCGGCATGCTGATAAGTGTACTTTTCCATTCAGTGAGGAAGGCATGGTAAACCACCATACTCCTCGTTTTACTTAGTAAAACCTCTACAGGTTCAAACTAGCCTTTCGGCTGATGACCTAAACAACAACAACAACATCATATACTAAAGAAAACAAAGTTCAAATTTACACGACCAAATTAAAGAACACTGAAACCAAATCTGGTCTCGACATCCTCCAACGAAATTTCACTACATCAGAAAACACATTTTTGGAGACCCTCAGTCTCAATTGGAGCTTCAAAGGCATCAAGTTCTACTTACAGGACTACGCATTGGACACTTAACGCACTTAACGCACAAACACTTACTGAAGAAAGAAGAACCACAACATTGTACCCATTGCAACACGACACTTACAATCAAACACATCATCACAGACTGCCAAACTACACAATTCACACGAACAGTATTCAAAATTAACAACATTTTAGCACTTAATTTAGTAGACAAAGTAGCGGTTCAAAACACAATAAATCGTTTAAAATTTATCAAAATTTCAGATTTGATATAATTGTAAAATCGCATTCGTTATTTTTTATTCTGTCATTCTACTTTTTAGTTTTTATTTCTCTGTTATCTAAATTCTAATTGAACCTAACTAATTTTTCATTATGTATATTATGTAACGTATCATGTATTTATAATGTATTTATATGTAACGTGGTTGCTAATGACCTCATAGTCGATGCGACCTTAAATAAATAAATAAAGTTCAAATCATGTGATACATTTTGTTGTTTAGGTCATCCGCCGAAAGGCTGGTTGAACCTATAGATACTTTACTAAGTAAAACGAGGAATGAGGTAATTTACCATTGTTTTATTTACTGAGTGAAAAGTATGCTTATTACCATGCCAGGCTCTGAAAATCATCTACTTTCCACCCTGAAAATGACACCTGCACTTTATTCACCACAGAGTCCGGCTAATTTAATGAAATTCATTACTCTCAGAGGTGATAACTCTGACTAATGACTTTTACACTTCTTCTTCCTTTTTCTGTTTTTAAATGCTTCATTCATAAAATTTGTTGACCATGTGATAATAAATAAATATATTTTGTAGCCGTAAAACTAGCCGATCGAGTGCAAACAAATTAACACTACCTGCATGTTATGGAGAATGTGATACATAAAATATGATGATATATATGTCAGAATCTATTTTTATCCTTTAGTTTACATTTGTAATTATTATAAAATTCTGTAAAGTTACTAAATTATTTAGTTAATTGTTTACTATTAGAAACCAAATATGACATCAATTCATTAATAAAGAAAATTTATTCCCAGTGGATTTAATTCTTTATTTGACAATCTATGCTGCAGACAGTTTATAGGAGTAGGTCTTGATAAAATACAGTTTTGGTTTCTATACTGTGGCCCATACCGGAAGTCAAGAAATCATAGTCAGAAACCTCAAGAGATAGCGGCAAACGGTTTTCAGATTCATAATCTAACAAAAGGTTAGTCGGCCTAAATTATATTGAAGTTCCGGTTTTGACCAGGAGGTCCTAAAGCGGAAAAAAGAAATCAAAATCGGAATTTGATTTTTCTTAAAGATTAGATAAACTCTTCCGGTTTTGACCAGAAATGCACTAAAACCGATATCAAGAAATCAAAGTTGAAATTTGGAAACAAAAATAGTGTCATTCGATTCCTCTTAACCCTTTATACGTCTTTGGTAAATATACTTACCACTGGTAATAATAACAATTTTTTTTTAAGAATAAGCTATGCAGTTGAACCCTATTGGCATTTTATGGTTTTATAGTTCTCTGGTAAGTAGGCTATCTACATTTTGTAATTAGTGCCCAGCGACCATTTGCTTCATGAGTTACACGAATGGGGTAAGGACCCATTCCAGCGTACGCAACCGTGTTGTTTTGTTGTTACTTTTGTACAGTGCTTAGAAAATTCGAGTTTTTTACGGGAAAACAAGCATCCATGCTAATATAAAGTTGAGATAAGTTATTCTACAAAGTTTTCTGTTATATAGGACTACAAGTTGTTTTAATAAGCATTTTACCACAAAACATTATGTGTTTCCCATTTCAATAAACGATTTTTGGTAAGTACACCTTCCTGGACATTTTACAACATGTATATTTCTCCCGTAGTACTGCCCTATAAAGGGTTAAAGAGTAGATACAGAAATCACTAATGATTTTTGCCATAAGTTGGAGGTAATCCTTTTTAAAAAATTCTCACCAGCAATGAGTCGCGTCGACACATGAAAGAGATTTTTATAATTAATTAATTTGTCAATAAAAAGGCCTAATAGTTATAAATTTAAAAGGAAGTTTTGTTACTTTTACTCAGATTTAAGGTGAGACTGTACTGTATGATGGTTTTAACTGAAAATTTCGATTTTCGGTTTTTTATGTTTTTCAATTGTTTAGACCTAGTTTAACGACACAACTTTAAAGTACGTGAAAAAATAGTATTTTAATGAAAAAATTAAGTTTTTAGGAGTTTTACCTAGAAATTTTACCGTGTCACCAAGAACGAATATTTTTCATAATTTTATTCGGATCGTTTTAGAGCAAAGGGAATTTTAGAACTTTAAAAATACTAGCATTACTGTTTTTAATATTCTTAGCTATTGGTTCATCTTTCTAACCAACTGTTTATGGGAAATTCACTCGTTTGTATTGTACATTTTGTTTTTGATTTATGCCTTTTTGTTTTTTCGCCTGTTCCTGCAAATTTAAATTTTTAACATTTAGTTACATTTTTCTCGGAAACCATTAAAGCAACCACGCTGAAATTTTTACCAATTATTTATCTTGCATATGCACATATTCTGGCATATTTATGACTTTCTCAAATTCTGCAAAAATTAATATGCAAAATACTGTAGAAAAACATTTGTAAAAATTTTCTATTATTCGTTATTCTGTTTTTAACGTTATGGTTCAACAGATTAAATTGAAAAAAATGTCAATAGCTAGAGAAACGCGAAACCTGTAAGTAAGTAAAGTTTTAGTTCCCTATTTTTTACCAATCCTGTGAAAAATGTACGTAAAAATAGCAAATTTAACATTGGCAGGGTACAAAGTAGGTACAGTCTTTCCTTAAAATAACCGGGATAAATGAAGAAGCGGCGGAAGAAAGTGCTAACCCACAAAATTTTCAACATGATTTTTCTTAAATATTCTGTAAAAATAAAATGTTTAGCACGTTTTAAACAGGATGCTAAATTTACGATCTTGTTGTTGTTGTTTAGGTCGTCAGCCAAAAGGCTGGTTTGAACCTGTAGAGGTTTTACTAAGTAAATCGAGGAGTGAGGTGGTTTACCATTGCCAACACTCACTGAGTGGAAAAGTATGCTTATCAGCATGCCGGGCCCTCTGAAAAGCACATATTTTCCACTCTGCAAATGACACCTTCACTTCATTCACCACAGGGTCTGGCTGTACAATGAAATTCATTACTTTCAGAGGAGATAACTCTGATTAGTGTCTTTTACACCTCTACCTCTTCTGTTCTTTAATGATTCAGTCATTTAATTGGCTGACCATGTGATAAGAAACAGAACTATTTATTTTAGCCCTACAACTAACACGATCTTTACGTGTTATCTTTACGATCTTAAGAATCTATATTAACAGAAAAAACAAATGTTTAACAAAAAAATCCAACACATGATTTGTAGATTTTAGTAAACTTTTAAAATGACATTGCGTAAAATTATGTTGATGTGGGTTAGTGCTGTCTTCTCCCGACCCCTTCGAAATAAAATAATAAAAAAATTATTTTTACTTTCACTTGCCTCTATGAATATATAGGAAGGAAAGTATTGTTTTCATGTCGATTTTTCGAAATCGAGTTTTCACCGGATCTATACGTTTTCAGACCCCCTGAACCCAAAAAACATGTTTTTAGCGATTGGTCTGTGTGTGTGTCTGTGTATGTGTGTGTCTGTGTGTCTGTGTGTGAACAGAATATCTCAAGAACGGAACGTCGTACGAACTTGAAACTTGAAACTTAAGTTACATACCACTACCGGACGGGACACGAACATTTTCATCAAAATCGGTCAACCGGAAGTAGTAGTTTATTCGTATAATTTTTCAGTTTTTTGCGATTTTCTCAAAAACTGGTCCTACGATTTTTTTTAAAATCGCCTATTTTACTCAATTTTATATTCTCTACAAGATAGGGTAGGCGTCATGTTTGCTGAAATTCTCGGTGAGGCTGTTTTCACGTAAAAACGTTGTTTTTTTAAGATTACGGCTTTAATATAAATTTTAGCGCAAAAACTTATATAATAAAAGTTGTAGAGAATTTAAAAACCTACAACTTCTGTTTCAAACATTATTTGTATAACGCTTAGTTTAGCGGTAATTTGCGATTTTCTGTTTTTTTCTCACGAAAACGTGAGAAAAATCGATTTTTTTAACATTTCGGTCTTAGTATGCATTTTACGACAAAAGTGTATATAATTAAATTTATAGAAAATTAAAAGATCTACAACTTTTGTTTAGAGCATTTTTCTCTACAGAGCCTAGTTTAGCGTGAAAGCGTGATTTTCCGTATTTTTAAGCCAAACTGAGTTCGATTGTCATTTTGCGTCATTCACTCATGATTAAAATAAGGTTATGTTTTTGAGGTTAGTTTTTGTTCATTTCTAATGTTTTAATACTAATGTTAGGTTTATTGTTAATTATTTGCATTGGCAAGAGAAAGTTGTGTGAGTGTTTCACACCAGATTTTTTTATACAGTTATGATCCAGAAATTGGTAAATTTGATAAACTGGCTAAAAATGTAGTCTATATTTAACAGAATAATAGCCTATTTGTCAGTTACATAGGAAGGAAGAAATTTAGGCCTATGACAGGACGTAGTTACGTACATATGGAGAACATTAAGGTTATTTAAGGTCGGTTTAAAAACGAACAGTGGAGTAATCTTCCAGTCACGATTGTACAAACGCCGTTGTGTTGTTGTTGTTCTTTATAAGGGCGGACACAACATTTAAATTGTGTATTGAATATTCCGTTATGAGCCGAGCTTTAAGTTGAGCTTGAATTAAAGACAGCAAAGCATATCTTGAGTTAGAGCACCAACCTAAGAAAGCGTAACCCTGTCAATGTCACGGACAGCTAGCTGGCTGCATTATCTGTCCTTTAAACGCATTTATAATAATAGCTCTCTCTGTACCTTACTCCATTTTACACTGTAATATTTTAATATTAAACAAATCTTACCCATCGTAATATCATGTGACTGATTATAATTTACCTTTTTTTACGGTATTAATAAATTCCTTACGCTAATCCCTTTGACAAATCATTTCTTTGTGTGTAATTCATTTTCAGGCATTATCTTAGCATTGAACTTCAAGTAAGGTATTTATTTATTTATTTGTAGTTGATATTTAAATTAAAGATTTTTGTTAAAGAGAGCAGACTGATTTTAATAAAATATATTGAATTATTTTCAATTTTACCATAAAATTGATATATCGTTTTCCCCTATTTCAATTGATAATATTGTGACACTTATCGCGTTTCAGGATCTAGGTAATTAAATAATTAATACACTAACGTTTACAATTAAAAGTATTTATTAGAACTAAAATATTTACAAAGTAAATAACAAATTAATTATAATGAAGTTATACAATAAATAACTTAATAATTTACTAAATACTACTTACAACAATTATATAGAATGGACAAACACAAAGACAGTGAATACACAATGCACATACAATAAAACTGAATAATAATATTTGACCACTACAATGCCCGGATACGTGACCTGCACTACGCACCGATAGCTCACTCTATAAACACTCGTCAAAGACCAAACGAATACTAACTCACTGACCGCCACGGGAGTTTCTTTATATAGGTGGTTCAAAAAGATAATTCCAGAGAAGCAGAGAAATTCCATGCAAATAATAAAGGACAAATACCCCTTTCACTGGAAAAATCTTAACTATTGTAAACAAGTCAACAATAGAATAAAAAGTGCTACAGGTAATCAACCGACTCTTTCACAAATAGTTGTACAACAAATACCCTTTATAAATAGGTATCCTTTTATAACTAACCCTATTGTTACTTTTTCACTCTATTATCTACTTTTTACTATTTTATGAATTAAGTACTAAAAATTTCACGAACCATGCTCATTTTCGATATTGTCACAATATATTACGACATTGATTGCTTTTTCTGTTGAAAAAATACTATGTTTGTACGTTGGTCGGGTACGCAGTGTTTATTTCGATATTTTTTCACGTTTTTCATACTTGTAAATTAGGATTAATGTAATCACGTTACTGCTCTAATATTATGAAGAACGCGTTCACATACAAAACAATAATTTCTAGAACGCATAGGAATCAGCTGTAACGCAAAATAAAACATTGGTGTTTTTGTTTGTAAGTTAATTCCAGTTGGCAATAGGTGGTTTGTTGCAGTATTTTTTTACTATAGCCTATCCGCATTTTTCGCATATTGTATATTTTTGATTTTAGGTACACATATTTCAGGAACCATCCTACATAGGAGTGTAAAATTCCGCACACTACATTTTTGTACTAAGGTGTGTATTTACTCCAGAGATATTTTTAAAAAATTTTCAAGTTTTTAATTTTTTGGCGTCATTTTTATAAAAAACTGTAGGCTACATTTGAACATAACTATTTGAAAACAAAAATTATTTTTAGATTGTTGTTGTTGTTTAGGTCATCAGCCAAAAGGCTGGTTTGAACCTGTAGAGGTTTTACTAAGTAAAACAAGGAGTGAGGTGGTTTACCATTGCCTTCCTCACTGAGTGGAAAAGTACACTTATCAGCATGCCGGGTCCTCTGAAAAGCACATATTTTTCACTCTGTAAATGACACTTTCACTTCATTCACCACAGGGTCTGGCTGTATAATGAAATTCATTACTTTCAGAGGAGATAACTCTGATTAGTGTCTTTTACACCTCTACCTCTTCTGTTCTTAAATGATTCAGTCATTTGATAAGAAACAGAACTATTTATTTTAGCCCTGCAACGAACAGAGTGAGTGTAAATAATTTGACACTCCACCTGTCCGTTATGGGCAGGTTATGGGCATTTTAGATTGAACAAAATAAATGAAAAAGCTCTGGTACAATTTTGTAAAAAGGTACAGTAGTTAGGTGTGCCAAAGCTCAGCTTTGTAGCATTAACGGTTCCTACAAAAAATCTACCTAAGTTAGTATTGCAGGTATATATATATATATATATATATATATATATATAATGAAAATGGTCTGCCCTTCTTAAGATAAATACAAAATACATTATCGTCCCACACTCCTGTAAGGAAAAATTTATGATTATATTACGGAATCATATAATTTTAGGAATTCAGGAGACAAATAATTTCGTGAGATCGACTATTGGTTTCGATAATCAGTTTTCTATTAGTAATTAAATTATTTTTCATATTTTACAAATCACATTTCATATTGTATTATCTTGTTTTCCATTTGCATATATATAATTACATAATAGCATATATTTTAATAAAATGTTTTTAGTAGGTTAATTAGTATTTATGTAGTTGTAATTACTAACACACTAAGATTACCGCAGTAATTGCAGTAGTATAATGAACAAAAGAGCTCTAAATTGATCTACCCTTGAACATGGCAAACCGTAGATGAGTGGATTAATTTTACAACCACCAATTAATATAAATAGTTCTAGATTTTCAATGTATTATTAAAGAAAACAAATATTTATATTGTAATGATATTTTTTGTAAGTAAAGGGGAAAATTAATAAATAAATATAATTTTCGAGTAACAAATATTCAAAAGTTTTTGGGATCTGTTTATAACAAAGAAACTTATTTTGAACTTTTAAGGACTGTTATAGATTTAAAAGGAAGTTTTGAACGCTTTTAGATATATTTTAGACTTTCCAGAGACTACTTCTAGTGTATTGTCCCTAGAATAACATCTCTATGTTAAAAGGCTGTACAGAAAATCTTGAAATAAAACTTTTACCACTCTTATGCCCTTTACTTTTGGTTTTATGCATTAAAACTTAGTTACTTACTTATAGTTAAATGAACTTAATGACTAAAATTTTGTAAATATTGATTTAATCAGGAGTTTTTTTAGTAGAATAGCCTATTCTAAATGGCTGCAAAAATAAATGTTCAGATGAAATAACATTAAATATAATATTTAAAATTTTCTTTAATCCCAATTTGTTCTAACAAACTTTTCTGAAATACTTATTTTTCACAGTTTTTATTTTTTCTTCCTTTTTTTTAACTTTTGAGACCCCATAGGATCACTTCAGCTCAAATTCAGGTTTGTTCCAGGGTTGGGTTTCTTTAAGAAGCACCCCCCTCCTTAGACCGCCTTCCTTTCGTTTGGCCCACACTTTCTTAAGACGCTCCGATCTTTGTCTCCGGTCTTCATCGGTAAACACCCTGTTGTATACTGTCCTGGGTCTTGGTGCAAATGTTATCATGTTAGCCTTGACCAGTTGGTCGTACTCTGTTGATTTCGTTAGTAGGTCCTGTTTAGTGATCTTAAGTTCCTCCATATCTTGCTGTATATTTTTCAGCCACTTAGGTCTCGACACCTTATTCCAAAAATTAATTTTTCTTCCTTTATAAGAATAATTTTTTAAACTTTTCTTAGTGAGCACCTGTGGTATCAACTGCGTACTAAATATCTACAAGTTTTTGCGCTGAAATTTATATTAAAGCCGTTATCTTAAAAAAACAACGTTTTTACGTAAAAACAGCCCACCGAGAATTTCAGCAAACATGGCGCCTACCCTATCTTATAGAGAATAAAAAATTGAGTAAAATAGGCGATTTTAAAAAAAATCGTAGGACCAGTTTTTGAGAAAATCGCAAAAAACTGAAAAATTATACGAATAAACTACTACTTCCGGTTGACCGATTTTGATGAAAATGTTCGTGTCGCGTCCGGTAGTGGTATGTAACTTAAGTTTCAAGTTTCAAGTTCGTACGATGTTCCGTTCTTGAGATATTCTGTTCACACACACACACACAGACACACAGACACACAGACACACACACAGACACACACACAGACCAATCGCTAAAAACATGTTTTTTGGGTTCAGGGGGTCTGAAAACGTATAGATCCGGTGAAAACTCGATTTCGAAAAATCGACATGAAAACAATACTTTCCTTCCTATATATTCATATAGGCAAGAGAAAGTAAAAATATATAATTTCTTAATCAAAGGCACCTGCTATTTTTTATTTAAACGCCTGATGTGGTCATAACTAGTCCCTACCCGTACCTTTAATAATGTATCCAATATCTGTATACACATTTACATTAACTTGAAATTTTATAGTAGATGTTACTTTACGTTTAAAATGAAAATAAATATTACCCAAGATATAATTTACCCGCAATTGATACTAAGTCAAGGACAACACCTTTTTCGAAATTCGTAACTGATACTTGTCAGTTATGTTTGCGTATTTTACATGCGGGCGGATATCTACAGGTAATGTTCAATACCAAAGATGTTCAGTAACAAAGAGATGGTTTCAAACAGTTATACCGGTTAAGAAAATTTTTTAGTAATTTTATTCACATTTCCTTTTACGTTCATAGATTTTAAAAATATTTCTGTGCCCTAGAGGTAAAGGATGTTAACTCCATTTTGGCAAAATTAAGTTTGAAAATCAACAAGAAATGCTCTATCTAATGTTTTACAGTACCTATTACCCGTATCTGACTTGCTTCCAGTTTTTAAAAGTTGCAGTAAGCACATTAACTCCACTTTTGTATATGATGTGGAAATTTTTAAAATCACTACAATTTTTAACTCTAATTGAACGTATGCTCATTATTGACAATAAGTAATTTTATTTTGAGTTATTTTGTTTTTATCATCTTACTGATAGGTCTCAGAATTTGCTTGAATTCTGTAATTTTTTCAAACATTGTTGTGAATAAAATGTTGTTTCTTTATCAGAATAGAATTAGCACAATATGTTTGTCTAAATTTTGTTTTCGTTTGATTAACTCAAGTTCTGTGTGTGGTCAGAGTGGTGTAGAAGTTAAGAAAGTTGTTTAATCATTTAAATCTCTGTAACAGAGGCTATACTTTGTACAAATTTTAAAAAATTCTAACTCCAGAAATTTTTTTTAAATGAAAAAAATTCATTTTTTGGTTCTTCTGAAAAATTACAAAAATGGAGTTAACTTCCTTTACTTCTTAGATACAGATTTAGATACATGGCAATTGTACGTTGTAGAAAATCGTTCTGTAAATGTTTCTCTCTTCATTCAAAAATATCTGACTATAATTGTAAATAAATAGCCTACATGAGCAGTATTTATGTTACGTTGTTGTTTAGGTTAACACTTGTCCATAACAGGCAGGTGGAGTGCTAAACCAATTGAAGAGGTCGCCAAAAGAAAGTGCTAACCCACAAAATTTTCAGCGTGATTTTTCTTAAATATTCTGTAAAAAAATACACAGGATGCTATATTTACGATCTTAAGAATCTAAATTAAGAGAAAATAACAAATGCTTAAAAAAAAATTCAAAATCAGGATTTGTAGATTTCAGTAAACTTTTAAAATGACATTGCGTAAAATTACGTTGATGTGGGTTAGCACTGTCTTCGGCTGACCCCTTCAATTGCACTCGATCTGCTGGAATCAGGGCTACAAAAAAGATCTGGTGTGAAACACTCACACAACTTTCTCTTGCCAGTGAAAATAATTAACAATAAACCTAACATTAGTAATAAAACAGAAGAAATAAACAAAAAACAAACCTCAATAAACATAACCTAATTTTAATCATGAGTGAAAGACGCAAAATGAAAATCAACCTCATTTTGGCTTAGAAATACGGAAAATCACTCTTTCTCTCTAAACTAGGCTCTGTAGAGAAAAATACGATAAATAAAAGTTGTAGATCTTTTAATTTTCTACAAATTTAATTATATACACTTTTGTCGTAAAATGCATACTAAGGCCGAAATGTTTAAAAAATCAATTTTTCTCACGTTTTCGTGAGAAAAAAACAGAAAATTGCAAATTACCGCTAAACTAAGCGTTATACAAAAAATGTTTGAAATAAAAGTTGTAGAATTTTAAATTCTCTACAACTTTTGTTATATAACATTTTGCGCTAAAATGCATATTAAAGCCGCAATCTTAAAAACAAAATGTTTTTACGTAAAAACAGCCTCACGCAGAATTTCAGCAAACATGGCGCCTACCCTATCTTGTAGAGCATAAAAAATGTAGTAAACCACGCGATTTTAAAAAAAATCGTAGGACCAGTTTTTGAGAAAATCGCAAAAAAGTGAAAAATTATACGAATAAACTACTACTTCCGGTTGACCGATTTTGATGAAAATGTTTGTGTCGGGTCCGGTAGTGGTATGTAACTTAAGTTTCAAGTTTCAAGTTCGTACGATGTTCCGTTCTTGAGATATTCTGTTCACACACAGACACACACACACACACACACACACACACACACGCACACACACACACACACACACACACACACACACACAGACACACACACAGACACACACACAGACCAATCGCTAAAAACATGTTTTTTGGGTTAAGGGGGTCTGAAAACGTATAGATCCGGTGAAAACTCGATTTCGAAAAATCGACATGAAAACAATACTTTCCTTCCTATATATTCAAATAGGCAAGAGAAAGTAATATGGCTGAATCATTTAACTACAAAACAGATACAGGTGTAAATTACACTAATCAGAATTATTTCTTTTGAGAGTAATGAATCTCACTATACAGTATACAGCGAATCTCATTAATGCCACATATATGTGGTGAATAAAGTGACGGTGTCATTTGCAGGGTGGAAAGTAAATGCTTTTTAGAGGGCGTTGCATGATAATAAACATACTCTTTCAACTCAGTGAGAAAGGCAATAGTAAACCACCTTACTCTTCATTTTATTTTGTAAAACCTCTAGAGGTTCAACCCAGTCTTTCGGTTGTTGATCTAAAATATAGGTCATCACCCAAAAGGCTGGTTTGAATCCCTAGAGAAGAATTTGATCTCTTAAAAAAACGTATAAATTATAGTTAAATATCCTAAGGAGAATAATATGTCAGCCGATGAAAACTGAAAATGAAAAATACAGATTAAAAAGTAATAAAAATATACTTGAGAGTTGAAAACAATAATTACAGGCTATAAAAAATGACATCAATTTTATGAAATATCTATATAATGGACCAGAAAAGATTCACGAAACCGGTATTTCATAGATGAAAATGAACTAGACATAAAACAATACGAAGGAGATGAAAATGTTATAGAAAACCTAGGAGAAAAGTGTATTTAGAGAAAAGTTAAATTCATTGTTTTCCGTAAGAAGGAGACGTTTAATGACAACAAGAGGTGGTCAGAAGTAAGGAAGAAACTTCTTAATTTTGTTCATTGAAAAAATGAAAAAGGCTTGGAAAAGACGATAAATAGCAATGAAGAAAAATACATCAGACGTAAGGAAAGAAAGATAATTATGTAATGTGGTTGTAAGTAGGCGGAAACGATAAAATAGGATGAAGAAAATTATAGTAGGACACCTTTCAGGCGAAACGGCTACCACGATATACCAAAAATTAACGTCCCGAGTTTGGTTTTCGGCTAGGGTCTGGAAATCTTGTTGTTTTGGTCATCAGCTGAAAGGCTGGTTTCAATCTCAGTAGTTAGCTTGTGGGCAAATTGCGCCAAATTTATCCTTGACAAATTTTTTACCACACGTTCTGACACTCCCCCTCCCACGACGTCACAGTGACGTGGCCCCTCACACGACGTCACAGTGACGTAACTCAGTACGTCAATCCATTGCACATGTTTATGCAACGTGATTAGTTCATAATAATAATAATTATTCCAACTCGTTGAAGATCTTCAACATAGAGTGAAACTGGACGCCAATCTGGTATTATTTTAATAGCATACACCATTAGTCAGAGACACCACTTATGGAGCGTGACGATAAGTGTATTACTCTCGAACAACAATCGTGGTGTGTCATTATTAATACGTTGTTAAAGCATGAAGAGATTTTCTATGACATTGATACATTACTCCATTTGGCACGACATTCATGCGGATGTACACTGTACTTGGTATACGTTAAAAGACATGAGTTTAAAAACAAGAGACGATTAGAGACAGATGAATACAAGCCGGTGTCCCTCTACCATACTATAGACATGATCTTACGAAATGGTTGGGAACACCGTGTGCTTAGAGTGTTCGCAAGCGAAAATGCTGCCTATTCATATTGCAATTATTCATATTATAATTATTACAAGAAAAGAATTTTGGAGGAAATGTCAAGCGAACTCATTTAAACAGAGAACTTTTTACAGACACAAGCATATTTAATTACATGTTATGATACAGGATATGGAACATAAAAATGAACATCACAACTTTAGTATAAAAAAAGATTTATTCATAATAATTTTAAAAATAAAGTTTTTGTTTATTAAACAGAGCTAGTTTACTTTTTTTCAATACCAGTTTAACAAATAATTTACATCTTAAATCCATTCGAGGATTATGTTGTTTTATTTTAGAAAAATATATGAGTCTTTTAAAATCAATATAATTAAAACATATCATTGCATAACAAACAGTTCTTTTTCAATGGATTAGGTCCGTCAAAATCATCACCACAATCTGAATCTTCACGCCACCAAAAATGTTCTTCACAACGTTGTTGGTCGGTATTATTTTTCACCAAGTTCACATTCAAACAAATAGTATTGATATAATTCGGTTTATTGTCTCGCCACCAATGAAATAGGATCCTAACGTTTTCATAAGCACAAACAATGCCCGTCGAGTGAATAAAACCGCACTTTCTCTGTCTGTCTAGTTGATATGTTGCTCTGAGTTGACTTAATCTTGGACACCCATATGATTCTATATCGATAATTGATACATTGGTTGATTTTACGTGATCTTTAATCCATTCAATTTTTTGTTGTCCTTTTACATAGATTTTTCCTTCAGGGATATTATCGAAAATTTTTGACACCTCTGTTATATCATGTATACCACAGTTCCAATCTAATCCGTGATGAATGTTACGTAACCATCTTGCCATTTTCTGCATTTTTCCTGACAAACCGGAAAATGGAAACGGTGGCTTGAACAGGTAATGAGCATTCATTGTTTTTCCATGATCGCAAGAAATAACTGCCAATTCTTTGAAAATGAACTTTCTGTTATTACCGAGGAATCCTTGCATGTCACAAAAGTACTCCATGGTGTTTACAAACCAAATGATGTATCTCATATCAAAATCATTCTATTTTATATAATTAATATTGCTGTTTTACCGAACGAAAAAACAAAGCACGTTTTTTATATTTTCTTAGGAATCGTGCAATATCGTCCAGAGACACGAATAGCCCCATTTTTGTCGAAGCAGGATGTGATTCAATTAGTTTTCTATAATATTGTTTCATGTATTTATCATATATTGGAATGATTTGTTTAGTAAGCCAATCGGTGAAGATGGCAGTACGCTTCACATTGTTTCGCCATTCAGGAATGGATGCGACAATGAACATATCATTTCGCGACATGTCCGCTATATAGTTGGTTTTTAGATTGGTAATGGGACGGAATGGAGTATTCTTTTTTAATTCAAACATGTTAATCAGATAACTGTTTAAAAGCCAAAATTCATCCGCCATGGCGCCAGTATAAGTTTCCCAGCTTTTATATAACGATTGGTTTTTTATTTCAAAAACACCTTTATGAAATACTAACCCAAATTTTTCACACTGTAACTGGAGTGTGGGTAATGCGGTTTGAAGAAAAGCTTTAGAATACAAACCTTGCGCGTGATTGTTAACAGCTGTAAATTCCTTTTTACCGAGAGCGCTAATAGATTTTGGTATTTGAGCTGAATATTTTACATTAAAACTAACATCAATGGCACATTTATTTCCATACTTTAAAGCTTCTCTGTATATCGTTTTAGCTGATCGTATTGGAATCGAACTTTCTGTAATTGTGATCACATTTTGAACATTAGCACCATGATTAATTGAATATTGTAACATGTTATTCATCACGTTAGCTAGTCGTAACGTACCGTGTGCATTTTGTAAAGAAATTATTTTATATTTATGTTTTTTTGGATAAGGACGAAATCTTGATAATAAATTCCACGAATGTCGTACGGTTGTTTTATACATCAATTCATGATAGATGTATAACTCTACTGCCAATTTACTACTCTCAATATCTTCAAAAAATTTTATCCACCGCATTTTATTAAATATTTTCATTTCTGAAACTATCATAATAATTATCACCAATGGTTGATGTTTATTTCGCAAATGAGGATGTTTTTTACATCTTCTGTAATACTTACCTCCTTCGGTTCCGCTTGGACTGCAATAATTTCCACAAAATGTTTGTTTCTTGTTAAAATATTTTGTACAAAGATTGGATTTAGGTTTTGTTTTTAAAGCCGGTGCAAGATTGAAATGTGTAATATCGGGGTATGTGTATATATCGGACATGATGAGATCAAATGTATCTGAATTCAAGAGATAATGAATTATATATTGTTTTTTTATTAAACGGTAAAAGTTACCTCTTATCAAGCTGAGAAATTATCTGTTTTAATTTTTAAAATCGAACAATTTGTTCAAAAGTTACAACAGTTAAAAAATACACTCTTTCATTTTTTCATTGTTAAACATGTAATTAACATCATCGATCAATTAAGTTTTTTCTGAGGGGAGTTGGTTTTTATACAAACCCCTTCGTACCAGTAATAAACAGTAATTAAGTTCCCTATATTTACTTTAACGACTGGTTTTGTAACAAAGATATTGTGCTTTTTTATTTATTATTGATTGTAGAGTTCAATTAATAATTAAACTCAATATTGTTTTTTGTTAGCGCTCGCTTTTGTGATAAAATCGATTGATGCTTTTAAAATACATGCTGCCTTCATTTCTATAGTGTCAGCTTTTACAACACATCTCTTAATTTTTAGGATCAGGAATTTAGTTTAGGAAAAATAAATTTTACAAACAGTGTTTCATAAAATAAATACATTATTAATAACATTTATTACGAAAAAAGTTAAGCATAATATTTTACATACATTATTAATAACATTTATTACAAAAAAATTCAAGAATTTTAAGCAGGTAAGCATAATATTTATATAAATATCTAATATACATTTTTGAATAAATACATTATTAATAACATTTATTACGAAAAAAGTTAAGCATAATATTTTACATACATTATTAATAACATTTATTACAAAAAAGTTAAGTGAACAAAAATTCAAGAATTTTTAAGCAAGTAAGCATAATATTTTTGAATAAATACATTATTAATAACATTTATTACGAAAAAAGTTAAGCATAATATCTATATAAATATCTAATATCTAATATATATTTTCGAATAAAATAAATACATTATTAATATCATTTATTACGAAAAAAGTTAAGTCAACAAAAAAATTCAAAAATTTTAAGCAGGTAAGCGTAATATTTTACATAAAATATCTATATAAATAATAATAAAGTGATAAAAAATCACAATAAATCGTTAATGAATCGAGTATTAACCGATTTTACTGTGAATGAAATTGCCAAATTCCGCCACGGCGTGACGGCTTTCGGCAACTTCATTACACTGTAAATTACAGTTGAATACAAAATTCATGATATTTAAAAAAAATTGAGGAGATAAATTAATACCCCGCTCAAAAAGTATTTAACAATAATAATAAAGTGATAAAAAATCACAATAAATCGTTAATGAATCGAGTATTAACCGATTTTACTGTGAATGAAATTGCCAAATTCCGCCACGGCGTGACGGCTTTCGGCAACTTCATTACACTGTAAATTACAGTTGAATACAAAATTCATGATATTTAAAAAAAATTGAGGAGATAAATTAATACCCCGCTCAAAAAGTATTTAACAATAATAATAAAGTGATAAAAAATCACAATAAATCGTTAATGAATCGAGTATTAACCGATTTTACTGTGAATGAAATTGCCAAATTCCGCCACGGCGTGACGGCTTTCGGCAACTTCATTACACTGTAAATTACAGTTGAATACAAAATTCATGATATTTAAAAAAAATTGAGGAGATAAATTAATACCCCGCTCAAAAAGTATTTAACAATAATAATAAAGTGATAAAAAATCACAATAAATCGTTAATGAATCGAGTATTAACCGATTTTACTGTGAATGAAATTGCCAAATTCCGCCACGGCGTGACGGCTTTCGGCAACTTCATTACACTGTAAATTACAGTTGAATACAAAATTCATGATATTTAAAAAAAATTGAGGAGATAAATTAATACCCCGCTCAAAAAGTATTTAACAATAATAATAAAGTGATAAAAAATCACAATAAATCGTTAATGAATCGAGTATTAACCGATTTTACTGTGAATGAAATTGCCAAATTCCCCCACGGCGTGACGGCTTTCGGCAACTTCATTACACTGTAAATTACAGTTGAATACAAAATTCATGATATTTAAAAAAAATTGAGGAGATAAATTAATACCCCGCTCAAAAAGTATTTAAGTTAAGTTACATTTATATCTGATAATAAAATAAAATTAACAATAACTAAATTGATGCATTGAAAAAATAATATTTAAATTATAATTAAAAATGGAAAATAACATAATATTTTTTAAATTTATAAGCAAATGACAAAACCAAAAAAATTATTTCAATTTCATTTTTTTGTTTTTCATTACCGGTATTAATTCCACACCAACTTTTAATATGAATTCCATTTCTCCCCTATTTTCCTGATCCTGGCTCTCTTCATCACCCTCTTCCTCCCCATTTCCCTGATCCTGACTCTCTTCATCACCCTCTTCCTCCCCATTTCCCTGATCCTGACTCTCTTCATCACCCTCTTCCTCCCCATTTTCCTGATCCTGACTCTCTTCATCACCCACCTCTTCACTACAACTATCTACAATTTCCACATTTTCATCACATACCCCCTTATTTGATTCAAAAATGTTGTGTACAATATTTTGAACGGTTACATATGGTGTCAAGCCTTCATCACCGTCATTATCATCATCATCATCATCATCATCGTTAGCTGTATTTTTATTTTTATTCTTTGTACTAGAGATAATATCCCTGAGGATATTTTTAAGTATTTCCATGGATTCAGTTTCGTATAGTTTATTTAATAAGTCAAATTCTAATCTCTCTAAAAGTATTAATAAAAACGGAAATGACATTATTTTTTTTTTAGATTTTTCCAATGCATGCGTATTAGTTATAGTTAAATTAATACTTCTTACCATTACGTCTGCTATGTTAATTATTTTATCTTTTAATTCTGATAAATCAGAATTTTCCCTAATTATTTTAATGGTTTTTAATTCATACAATACATCCCGCCACATATTAATAGATGTGATCCCTAGAAAATACATGTCCATAATCAGCGGCAGTAACGGTTTTTTATTACTGCTATTTTCCATTTTTAATCTAAAAAAAATGATAAAAATCACAATAAAAATCGTTAATGAAATTAACGATAAGTAAGTTACATTTATATATATCTGATAATAAAGTGATTTCACTGATCAAGTTGCAAATCTAACACCACTTCTGCTTTACAGAATCTACATTTAAGTTCGGTACAATTTTTTACTCGCTTACACATTTTGCCTAAACATCTCATACACGTATTTGTGGTACCATATCGTCCACAAAATTCCGGTCTATGGGTGGTACCATAGTCCCACTTATTTTTGTGCATTTCATGTATTTTGCATTGCTTTTCTAATAAATGTCTATTAAATAGATATGCGCACGGAAATTGTTTCATGCATCGATAGCAGAAATTATCTTCACATTTATTACAAATGGTTCCAGTGTTCATTTTTCTAAAAAACAATAATAGATATGTAAAATATGATTTAGTTGACCACGGTTTTTTTTTAAAAAAAGCAATTTTAATTATACAATGCTAAAATTCTAATAAAATGATTACATTAGATACAAATCATGAAGATAAAAAATTTTAGTATTATTTTAATAAAAAGTGAATTACATACAACTCAAACAGATAAAATATAGAAAAATTAATTTATTTTCCATCGAAAATTTTTTAAATTTCTACTGTTAATATTCAACGTACTACGAATTTCATAAAAATGAGTTATTGAAGTTGCCACATTTTCATTAGAGAAAACTTATACAAATCATTTAAAATATATGATATCAAATAATTTACGCATGCCAGTTCACCCAGCCTGGGGGGATTAAAGGGTTTTTTAACTCTTCGGTTTCGTTCAAAATTACGAATTTCATCTGTTATTTTACACTTTATTCCATAATCTGTTAAATTCATGATGAACCAATGTTCATTTATTTGGTAAACAGCATTTTTTAACAAAGATATATCAAATGCGCTAAGTAGTGCATAAATACAAATATGTGGACAATCGGGGAGCATTGCATTCGTTTTCAAAAAAGAAAAACAAAATATTTGTCCCTTAAACGGAACTATTTTTGAATAACATGAAAATGGTTCCGTATGATCAAAACCTGATGATTGTAAAAAAATTACATCTATTAAAGTATATTTACGAGATTTACCGAGTAAAACCGAAATAAAATTTCCCGCGAAACACCAAAATTTTGATTTTGTTACTAGCGCTTCATTATTCAATAATTGTATTAGTTCATTATCAATAAAAAAATCATTTGATGGTTGAATACCAACAGTACAACAATTATGCGGGAAATTAATTTGCAGTTCCTTTCCAAAATTTTGTACAAATTTTAAAACTTCGTTTCTAATAAAATATTTAGTTGTTTCTGCAAAATTTAAATTTGCTCTATAAACATATTTATAGCCTACCATCCCACCAACATTTTCCATACGCTCATTAGCGGTCTTTGCTCGGTTATTTAAGCTATTCATTTGTTTTAAAAACCTAAAAAAATAATTATAATATAATTTGTTTACATAAAAAATAATTATAGCAAATAATTTTTTTTTTACTGTAATGGTAATTTTGTAATAATTTCATAAGTGTTTTATATTCATCACTGTTTTTGAAAAAAATGCTTTTTCCGGCTGTAATTTTTCCTTCAATAATAATAATGATGAAAGGATTATTATCAGTACAGGTCATGTTTTCCCTATGGACAAGTAAAAAAATAAAAAATTATTTGCTAATATTAAATTTTTTAAAAAGATCATACACCTGTAGAACCAAATCCATGATCCCCTCTATACGTTTCTGGCAGATTTTCACCAACAAATTCGGTTAATGTAACATTATCTGCATATTTTTCAAAAATTATTTGCGCTATTCTTTCCCCAGGTTTAACACGATATTTCTTTTGGCTATTGTTAATGAAAATTATCATAATTTGTCCGGTGTAATCTCCGTCTATAACCCCGCCTCCAATATCAATTCCCCTTAATGAAAGCCCGCTACGAGGTGCAATACGTCCATAGTACCCCAATGGGATAGAAAAACCAACACCCGTATCTATTAGACTTCGTGAATTTGGTTCTATAGTAGCTGATTCACATGCATATAAATCAAACCCCGCTGAACCGGGGGTACTTTTACGTGGAGTGAAAGCGTTTTTTGAAAATTTTTTATATATAATTTCCATCTGTAAATTTAAAAAAATAATTTTAGTTTATGAATAATTATGTTAAAAAAAATTAAAACAAATTATTCTTTTGGCGTATACTTTTTTATATCTATTTGGGTTTTTCGCAAATTCTTTATTTTCATTATCTTTCTCTTTTGATTGCGAATAATTTTCCTAACTCGACAAAAATCGGGGTCTTTTTGCTCGCATAAAAAGACAATTTTTTTCGCCACCTTTGTCCAGTGGCGTTTCTGATTAATATTTTTCAAATCTTTGGTATCGGTTACTTCAATTTTAACCATAAACGCCCCCTTTTCTCCAGGCGTTGTTATGGTTAGCCGTTCATCATTCACGAGTTGCGAATACGATTGCGGATATTCATTTCGAAATGTAAATAATTTACTAAAATTATCCTCCTCTTCACATTCTGATAATTCTTCAGAATCAATATCAAATACTTCAACCGTGTCCGATTTTAAATTTAATAGTTTTTCCACACATGAGATAAAATGTAAAACGTTATCTTCAAAAAAGCACTTATCACCCAAATTTACATTATTAAAATACACTATAAATTCATCGTATGTTAAGATTTTATGTTTAAAGTTAACAATTGATTTTTGCGATGGATGTTTATCTATACATGTATTGATAATTAACAAACAATTTTCTAAAATTCTGTGGATCTTTATTAAATTATCGTTAAAGTCTTTATTTTTAAACAGTTCCCCTTTCACTTCTTTAATTATTGCTTCCCATAAAAAAATTGTATTCAATTGAATATCAAAAAGTTTTCTTATAATATCATCCGCCGAGTACATAGTTTCCATCTATAAAAGATTAATAATGCGAATAAATAATACTTTAAAAAATATTTAATTCAATTTTTAATGTTATATTCAAAATTATTTATTAAATGAGTTGAAAAAATACTTTTAAAAACTTACGTTTGTTGAAGATTGAAGTTATTCGAATAAAATAATAAGTTGTTTGTAATATATATTATATATAAGTTGTTTTTAAATAATATTTACTATGTAAAATTGTTTGTAGAAAAATTTTTAAATAAATATAACTTGAAAAAGAACGTTGTAGTAAAAATCAAAAGTATAACGTTTCTAAAAAACGCAGCACATACATGCACTATGACGTGAAAAGCAAGTATAAATTTCTCTATAAAAATCTTGTCTTTATATACTAAATGTATTTCTATTAAAAACTTTAGGCAACAGTCACATAATAGAAGTGCATGTGCATCATAGGCCTATCACGTGTTATGGTCAATGAGTAATTACTATGTCGCAATAAAATATCTTTTAGACCATATTAAAAAGAGATAGAAAAAGGTATTTGGTTACAAACAAGTGGCATTATTTGTGCTTATGAAAACGTTAGGATCCTATTTCATTGGTGGCGAGACAATATCATGTTTTCATTTCAAACTAATAACGATTAATAACAAAGGATGAAAAGTAAAAAATCATAATTCTTTTTTAAAAAAATACTTTATTAATTTATTTTTAATACTATTTACAATATTTTTCTAACGCTACCAGACAATGGTGTATACTCTATAATATTATCATGTAAAATTAAGCAGTAAGCTGTAGTGTTGGCCGCCACATTCTCTTCAAACTCAAATTCCATTCTAATGTCCACCGAACCGACTTTGAGTGTTTCATTCTGTTTCGAACAATCCAAAACGATGTGCGGCATTTTCGCCAGAAACGTTGCCTTGTCCAATAACGGTTGACAGCTGCCGTCACCGGCAAAATAATACGATTGTTGGAAATCGGTATACATGCGATACATTATCGACTTGTTACCCTGTAGTTGATCGTACGGGTAGTATTCGGAGTTTAAATATAATTTTATATTGCTCAATTTACACAGATCAAAATGGGAATTGTTTTTGTACATACTGTTTTTACGATCCGTTTGAAAAGCCACTATTACATATCTCGGTTTCTCCAACTGGTTGCTCGTTTTCACCGCCCACACCAGGTTACGTGACTGCGGTAGAGCGGGATATTCATAAAGTTGCCATTTTCGAAATGGAATAGTTATAGGCACATCAGATTGTACGGTTTTCAGAAGCGGTAATCTATAGGTGTCTGATACGTTTATGAAAGGCAATCTCCAGATTAATTTATCCAATTTCACCTTAGATTTCACTGTTTGATTAGTAACAAAGGTGGCGTTGACATCGTTTGACGATCGTATCAGCACCAATTCCTGTTTTACATTCAATATTATTCTCTTATAATCTTCAAAGATGCCCATAACGAGCTTAAGTGGGATACAATATGAAAAAGATCCATCTGTGGCGATTTCTAACGTGGACGTATCGTGCGAAATCCCCGCGTTCTGTAACATATGTTTTTCTCCATAACGGATGGACAAGAAGTTTTTCAACAACGATGTGATTCCTGGATTTCGTACATGATCAACTTCAGTTCCTCCGATCTCATATCGAATCTCATCGAACAGAAACAGCATAGCATTGTTTATAAGTTTACAATCGGTGCTCACTTTATCCTTGTCGTCCGTTAATTTACCCTCAATGTATAAGTAACTATCACAGGGTAGTGTGTAAATATCTTGTTGATGGACCGGGATACGTATTTCATCGCTATTATTTAATGTGGTTGATGCATAAGTGGTCAAAGTATGAAATTCATGTCGAGTGATTATTTCATCATACACCGCTTTTTGGGCGACATCGAGAACATAGCCACCGCTTTCCATTATGTCTTGAATCCTAATGATTTTAAAAATTGTTGGTTACGTCGTGTAAGCTGTTTCATTCGCCAATTACCAACAACTGTGCACCCGCCAGATTTAACTTCCCTTTTTATTGCTGTCGCAGGTGGCACCAGCGATTTAACATTTTCAATCACTAACCCCATGACGTAGATGTAATGAAATTGATATTGATTCTTTTCTAAAATTCACCAGTTTACCGTTTTGATCTTCTAATCGCACATTTATATGTGACAGACGGGTCGTGTTCACCGGGAAATATATTATATTTTTCGGTGCTTCGATAATTTTAAATCCTGCCCCAACTGATGGAAAAAACTCGTACAAGGTATGGCTCTCTTTACCGTCTCTATAAGATCCGTGAGCGATGTTACATACAACTCTTATCACGTTCACAGGAAAAATGTTCACTATGTTGGGAGAATGATGCCATTTATTGGCTGGCAATTTTTTTACATCGAACCCCAGTATTGCACCAATTGAATCTGATTTTGTAAAGTCAACCGGTTCGCTGCAATATAATTCGGTGCGCATTGTTGAATTATTGGCTTTCAAAACGAATTTAAAATCCTTTACTGAGTTCTGAATTGTTTTTTTCACATATTCTTGAATGTCCTCAATTTCATACGTACCTTCTGGTAAGGCTATCGATTTTGATTTGTCACTATAATAGAATTTATCGTTTAACCCTGATTCAATATTTGGAATAGAGTTGTATGTCATTAGGGTAACCAATCCTATTTCATATGTGTCGTTTTTAAGCTCAATCGGTGGAAAAATATCATATCCGATTGACGATTCTCGGGCGTTCAATGAGAAAAGCATTGCCTATACAGATGATCGAGACACAAATGTCCACAGTTTACAGTGTTGAAATGTTGCCGTTTCATGTAATTGTAATGAATTACATTAGCCGCTCCCCGATCACCGCTTTTAAAATATTTTTGTAGTTCCAACGGTGGCCGCAGATTACCGAAACTATCAAAATAATTAATATTTTTACCATGTTTGTAATAGCAAACCCAATGTGTACCACCTCCATCACTTCCATCCAAATTAACAATTCCACTCTCATTTTTACGTATTGATTTTGGTAAAGCGTCACGCATAAATACGCCTCTGAAATATTTTATTTTCAGCATATATACCGCATAATATTCCAGTTCATAATTTGTTAACGGACGGTTTGGGATGTTATCAATTACATGCGTCGAGTACATCTTCTTTTTCTTGATGAACGTTTTTTTTTTCTTGTTTTACTTAATCCACCCCCATTTTTCGACCACGGTTTTATATACAATCCACGGCCAGACTGATTAACATGATTTTGTAAAGCACGCATTAGTTTTCTTTTCACACCGCCCCCACCTTTATTTTTACGTCTTCTTTTACATTTACTCGATGATAACATACGTCCACCAAATTTACTTTTTAATTTCATTATATTAGTTACCGCCCAAGCCGATGCTTTTTCCCCCAAACTAGCATCTGGTGCTTTAACACGTTCCCAAGCTCGATCTGCCAAAACACGATCTGCGTTTGCACGACTTGTGTTATCGCTGTACGTTGAATACGCAATGTCATGTTCTTTACATGCGGCATCTAATTTATTTATTCCCGGATCCCCTCTAGCCAATCGTTTTTTTAACTTTGTACCTGGTCCACAATATTGATAACCACCCGGTAGATGTAATTCAATTGGTAGCGCATCAATTGTTTTATTCAAAATTGTGCCCGGTATTGAGGCGATTTTACTAAATATACCGGCACCCTTGTATATGCGCACCATTTTAGTTAGCGACTGACCATTTACATTATTTACAATTTAAATTTATACATCGTCTAATGTGGTTAAATCGGACGATGGGAAGGTGAAAAAATAGTTAAGAAATACTTCCAAAGTATCTTCACCTCGTAAATATTTTTCATGTATGTTTAACCACTTTTTATAGAAAACGTCCCAAGTTGGAGGTTGCTGTTTATTTAATTTCACAAAATTAACATATATTGGAAACATGAATAATTTCAGTGCGGATAAAATAGTTAATGCATCATTTACATCTTTCGCCTCGCCCACATTACATGACCGTTTAGATTTGAAATCATAATCTCCCTCGTGTGTTAACACAATCGAATTTTGTTTTCTTCCAACACTACCGATGTGCCTGCCGAATTTATCCACCGTCATTATGAAAGTGAATGTATAAATGGCTCACCGCCTCCTTTTATTAAACCGGCTTCACGTAATTCTTCAATAATGGAATAAATTTCGTTGGTGTGCGCATTGTTACCAGCCCGTTGAGAAGCCACCAAATATCGTAAACGATCGACCAATTCATTTGGATCGTCCCAATAGGTGTAATCAATTTTGTTATCACTCAATAACATGCCTTTCCCAGTTGGTGGAAACAGATGAGAAATAATAAAACGATATTTATGTCCTCTATTGCTTTTAATTGTTCCGGCGGGGAAATTTAGATGTGCGCTTGTAGCTTTTAATATATCTCGATATTTTATTAAATCTTCTTTGGTGTAATCATCATGATATGGTACTCGTAAAAATATTAACTTAAACAATCCTTCGGTACCCTTGTAATTTATTCCATTAATTCTAAACGTATCATCTTTCATTTCAATAATAGAATTACCCAATTTCCAATGATGACCGTCAAATGTCGGTCCATATGTTGTATCAATTTCTCTGTGATGATCTTTTATTAATTTGAGAAAATATTTTTTCGCTAACTTCCCCGTAAACCGACTTTCCATATATTTTCTTAGTATTTTATCTTCCTCTACCTGTTGGACAATTGATGTGTTTTCAGATGAGGATTGGTTATCTTCAGCACCGCTTTCAGGTAATGGGGTATCTATCGCCATTCTCTCTTCTGTGCTAATAATCGGTTCTTGTTCCATAGGCAATTCGCTAACTGCCTGTTTTTTCACTATGCTATTATCATCATTATCGTCCACCATTTTTCGTGCTTTACGTTTGTCTCCTCTTGTGGCATATTTTCTTACCGCTTTCCTTTTTGGTTTTTTCTCACAATCAACATCATCATCATCGCTCCAACCTTGTTCTTCATTGTCTACTGGTTTTTTTGTTAAAAAAGCGATGTTCTCACCTTCTCTTTTAACCTCTTTTTCATCACCCCCTCGTTTTCGTTTAACCTGATTATTTAATTGGAGTTCGATGTTTTTCAATGGTTCTAAAAGCGGTTTAAATTGTTGGTCATAAAAATCTTGTTTGATTGATTTGTTTTTTACCAAATTTCTATGTTTTTTCTTAATGTTATCTCGCAATGATTTAATTGCGGCAGTTACCTTTTCGCGTTCCATCTTTAGCTCATAGTGAGTTAAAATTAGCAATATCTTCAAATTTATAAAATGTATCAAACCCTATTCTATACTTACCGTTACTAAGTTTTCGCTCCTTATCGATAACGAAAAACCCATACGCATCTGATTTCCAAGCGTTACCGCATATATTTCTAAATTTTTCAAATGACATATCGGTGTTTACATGATCCGAATAAACATGGTGTAAATTACGATCATCTTGTTGAAACAATATAATGAAATTAGCATTGTCGCGCACCAACTGTTTAGGAATCGAACTGTAGGTTTGTGATAAATAGAATGAATCAATATCACTATGTCGTCCCATGGTGAAATAGTTTCTAATATTATTTTGATTTTCACAGGATATGTCATCAAAAATAAATACTGAATTCGGTTGTACATCATTCGGATGTGGAACTTCTTCATTTTCGGTGAATGGATAGTAATTTACTTCTTCAATATTCTGTAGTACACACTCCAGTAGTTGATATTTCGGTTGTTTTAATGTTTTAGAAAACACGTATACATTTTCAAATCGTAGCCCTTTCGGTTGAAACAATAGATTGAAAATAACATTAGTTTTACCGGAATTTGATGGACCGCAAATTATACAACGAAAATTATTGGGTAACAGTGAACTATGTTTAGATTTCTTCTTCCCTGTACCTGATAAGATATTATCAAAATTGATAATAGGTATTTTTTCCTTCTGTTTAACTGTTCTCAAAGCCATTGTTAGATAATATTTGCCGATGAAACCCAAGAATCATGTGCTTTATCAAAACCTAACCATCTGACTAAAACTTTATCACCTTTTCTACGTAATACTTTCTCAACCAGATATACATCGGGGTGTTTAACTTTTACCATTTCTTGTTCATAGAATCCACCTTTTATAACTTCACCCCTATAGTCTTTTAAAATATATGTTATAGGATTAGTTTGTTTGATTTTCGCCACTGTAAATATTTCATTGGAGAAATTCTGTTCATACCCCTTTGCGAATACTCCCTTATACTTACTGATTCTCACGTGATCGTTTAATTGGAATTTCGGTTTACCAACTGGCGGATAGTATTTTTTACGAAGGTTGTATATCCTTTTCAATACTTTTGCCTCATTATGTTTGTTAACATCTTTTGGTCGCATTCCAATGATCCTATGCACATTGTTGTTATATCTACTCAATAAAATATCCAGTTTGTCCAACCACCCATATGTACCTTGTTCAGTGAACATTCTCCACATCATATTTTTTAACGTGCGATTGAAACGTTCTACGATAGATGCTTTTTTCTCAGAGTATGTGTAGTAATGGTTTATGTTAAATTTTTTAAAAAGTGTTTGTACAGATATGTTCAACCATTCCGCACCTTGATCAGTTTGAAAATGATTAATTCGATTAGTTTTCAAAATAGGTTCCAACGCTTTCACAATGTCACCACCAGTTTTTGTTTTCAACGGAATAGCGTACGCAAATTTTGAGAAACAATTGATCACCGTCATAATGTACCGATATCCTCTGTTAAATCGTGCAAATGGGATGACTTCTACCAAATCCGCTTGGTAAAGATCATTGATTCCTTTAAGTTCGACATATCGTCTTTTGAAATTGATTCTTTTCTGTTTGTGTAGTTCTTGTGCAACAACAGCACGCACACTCATGTTGAAAAAACTGGACTCACACCAATAAACAACCCATTTTTATTCAGTACTGCATGACATATATATTTTATTGAATCTTTTAATACAATCATTACATGTTGGTTTATACGCAATCTTTATTCGAGTGATTAACAATAAAAAAGTATACAATAAATTGATTAATACTAGTATAAAATCGGTAGAAATGTGATAGTGATATACTATATTTTCATAAACATTATTTTTTCTTAACTTTAAAAACATTGATTTTGAATTTTCAATAATAGTTTTTATATGATTATATAACAGAATCGTTGATAACTCTTCATTTACCGAACACCGATTTAATTTGTATGTATCGTGAAAAAAACAAATTTCATTTGTCATGTTCAATCTTGATAGATGATACCATATACGAAATTTTGTGGAAAAATTTTCTAGATTCGCATGATAATCTATTTGAGATAGTACACATTTTTCAATATGTAAAATTGCATCGGTGTCTGTTCGGTTTTCACCAGCCCACACCGCTGATGGTAGACTAGAATTTTCTGTCATCATTAAGCGAATTTGAACAAACACAATAATTAAACATGCTATCGCACCTCCCATTGTCATTGGACTAAATGTTATCGATCATAACTGATAGGTTTTATTTTAATTTCAACGGGCTAATGTTGAATTTTGAGAGAAGATCTTTAAAACTGTTTAACAACATTGTATTGTAACATTTAATACCGAGTGCATTGAGCACATTTTTACCTGTGCTTATTAATTTTTTACTAAATTCATTATATTCATAGTACTTATTTCCCTTAAAAAAATAAATGTTACCGTTTAAGTGGCGATATGATGAATCTATTCCAGACGGTATTACGTTTGCAAAAATATCGGACAAGCTGCCGAACTGTTTGGCTTGGAAATAACATTCATCGATTTCAACATAATTCACATTATCAAATATTAAATATGTTTTACCCACGTTAGTGCTGACAATTGTGTTTACATGACTGTTGTTGGGGATACTAAAAATTGAAATCGGTTTCGGATAACCGTTTTTCAACTGTAAAGTGTTAATACTAAACGAATAAACTAAATTATTTATGATCATCACAACGTCACCATTAGATCGTTGATAGGTTGCTGAAATATGTTTAATAGATTTTGGTATAAATGATAACCAGTCTGAAATTAAAACCGGTTTGATATTATATGGCGCGATGTCATCATTAATAGTTAGATCAAAATACCATATCCATTTATTATCATACATTATATATAATCGGTTATTAATTATTGAAAAATGTTTTAAATTTTCCAATCTACATAAATTAATTGAATTAATATCTTCTGATTCTGTTGATGGAGAAGATTGCACCACTGCTGTTTCTTTTACAGTTGTTGATGAAGGAGGTGGTGTTGGTGGTTTTCCATAGGCAAACTGAACTACTTCAATATCATCGACGCCCAATTCCAATTGTTTTTCAGAATATAAAGCGTACATAACTGATTCTTTATTTTGCGAATGCTCAAAACCTAATCCATGCCCGATTTCGTGTAGTAGAACCGCATACAAACTGTTTTGTTCCGTGTTCCTTATATCAGTTTCGGTGGACCAATATTCATCAGAATCGATATGAATTTCAACTATAGATTCGGGTGAAGTAGGATAATATGCATGAGCCAATATAAATCCTTTACCATCAAAAGGAAACATACAACTAGTTTTATTATAATCTTCAAATTTATGCTGTAAACGTTTGAAAGAAATTAATATATTAGGATGTGTTTTATTATGCGTAAATGTTAAACCTGAATGCTTTGACCATTGATCAAACGCTCTCTTTGTTACATTAAGTACATCAGCGGTGGCCAGGGCAAAGTGCCAAGTTAGATTCCTATGTTGCCACACGACCGGTTTTACACTATAATAAGCAATAATATCACTCATACCACATCTGGGTTTTTTCATCAACTCTATTACATCATCGGATATGATTCCATTAGTAATGTTTAATTTATAAAATTCTTGGAACATGTTCAATGATGACTGAAAACTTATATCATCAACTAAGTTGTCCTTACCCATAAAACCATAGTTCTGTAGATAATTTAATGCGATCGTATAATTTGCATTAATATTATGCGCATAAAGCGCTATGAGAAAAGAATATATTACCGCTTTCATGACTGCAACTAAACTAAATTATAAACTAACAGAGATAATTTTTTATATCTACAAATAAATAAAAATTCAATTAAATTTTTTAACAATTTTTTATTGATAAAAACAATTAGTACATTTTGATTTTTTTTTCAAAATCTATACAATTATATCAAATAGTAACCATGGAAAAAATGGTGCATTTTTTAACATTTTTTCAATGCCGCAAAAACAAACTGAGTTTGAAAACTCAACTAAAACATTTTCGCACTGTTCATTATCACTATGATTAATGAAAAAATTTGCAGATTCATGTTGATCGATATAGTTTGCCAATTGAACACTCAACTCATACGCTGTATTTATATCACCACCAGGTACTAGTTGTATTAGCCATTGGGTTGATGAAATATAAGCACCGCACTCACAACCGCCTTCCATGATTTCTTGTAATCGAATAATTTGTGTGAAATCAGTTTTAAAATTTTTTTAAATCTTATATCCCCCTCCACATCTGATCACCAATTACTAAAATTTACCTGTTTTTAATTGAGTAGTGACCATATGCAATTGAGTTTATATTATCATCTTGTATTACTCGCTTATCATCATACCTACTTAAAGCGAATTTATTACATTCCACGGTGGATATATTGTGCTCTTTAGATCTAAACAAGTACATTTTCCTATAATTAGCTATGTCAAGTTTTTCATCTTTTATTTTATTTTTTGAAAATAAACAGTTTTTATAATCTTCGAACATTATATTTTTCTTTACTACATTTTTTTTAATACCTTTGGCTTTTTTTACAACAACCTCTTTGTCGAGTAAGTAACGGAACGTGTACAATTTTGACCGTAATCCTATAAATTCTATTATTGGCACACCATTACATTCATCCTTAAATTTACCCATAACTTTTTTATTTTTTTCTGAATACAAGGGATGATTTCTCGGATAGTCTGATAAATCGAAAAAAGGGTTCAAGTATGAATCATTTATATCTTTATAAAAATCATCAGTATGCACCTGGTAAAAGAAACTGTCGGTGTCGGTATACAATAGACTTAAATTCTCACCATAATACCGTTTCATGATATCATAATGAAAATAATACATCAACTGTTTACTGAGTTCTAACACAGTAAAGCCGACATAAATTGGTTTATTTAATAACACCTTTAATTTGTTTAACTGAACCGCGCATAGGTTTTCATTGTAAATTATTCGATCTTTAAAATTAATTTTATTTATAGATTTTTGCATTTTTTTCGGACAACTGATTAGTTCTAGATTTATATGTTTTCTTACATTTTCCATTGTTTTTCCAAAAACAGAATTGTTGAGAAGTTTATAAAAATCTTTTTCAAACGCATTTTTGGCCACAGCTCTTTTCTGCGTGTTAAACAGCACATAAGGTTTCATCCAATCCCGTTGGGCAAATTTTAATATTCTGTGAATTTTTTTCAATTTTAAACCATGTGTAATGGCTTGTTTTAAATTATGAAAATGACAGACATAGTTTGTTTTTGGTTCAAGTGTTGTTATTAATTTCTTTTGTTTTGAATTAGGAGGACATTTATTTTCGGGAAAAAATGGAAAATCATTGTCTAAATCATGCAGACTTTCAGGATAATCAACATCGACTTCGAGTATATATCCAGTTTCACCATCGTCCGCTTTTGACATCACATCAAAATTTTCTACATTTTTCACCCATTCAAATTTTGAGTATGGTAAATAGTTACTTAAAGAGAATCCATATAAATTATTTGCATCAATTAATGTCAAATAAATAGATGGTTTTGATGGATCATATGTTTCAGGTATATATTTATTGTTGGCTATCGCATGTCGTTTAACACACATCGAAATTCCTCCACGAATTCCCTTTTCAATCATTAAATGTTTATCAACATCGGTTAGTAATTCTAATTCAATTTGAGTGAAATATAACATGGCATCAAAACTAAATCCAGGAAGTGTATAATAGTGGGTGCAATCCAATTTATAAGATTCTATACATAATTTCCTAAAAGATTCGAAAATGTCTGCTAATAAAAGCACATCGATTTTTAAATATAATTTACTATATTCACCTAAAGTTTTAATTTTAAAATGGTTCCATACATTAATGGCATGTTGATAATCGTTTTCCGATATGTTTTCACCTGTTAATTTACTATAAAATTTATCTATCGGTGGGAGCTCTGTTTCATTCAATCGTTCAACAGCGTCAGTGTATTCATATGGGTAAACACCCTTTCTAGTTACATAGTTCATATCATCCGAATGAAAATGTTTTCGAACATGGTGAAACTGATCATTTGGTAAATTTTTCGCTAACGCCTCAAGCGGATAATTAATAAATTTATACGAATCTAAAAATCTTAATGAAATTCCATTGGCTGTTTGTTTAGTGAACGAAATAAATTTTTCAGTTGAGTTTGGAATTACATTTATGTTCCGTATATCACACCCTAACTGACGAATTATGAAATGAGCATCATAATTGGCGTTATTATGTAAAAATATAGGTATAAATGTTTGGTTTTTTCGTTTCAAATTACAATTACTACATAAAGCCGCACGATATTTACCGGTTAAGTGACAATGGTCACGTTGTGGTCTTATTGTCATTGAAAATTCAATATCGCACATTTCACAAGATGTTTTCGAATTAAATGAGATTGTATCTTTTTCACTCATACACATTTCTATGTTTATTTTGTTAAATTCCCCCACTTTATTAGCGATACTTATAACATATTTCATAAATACTTCCGCCGCATCTGTTCCCTCATATACGTAAGGGTCTAAAGGTAACCGACATTTCAAATCATCAGGTAGCTCATCGTTAACCACTAAATAGCAACAAAAACTGTAGGGTATGTGAAGATCTGTTTCGATTGTATATGATAAATTTTTTCCATTCATTTTTCTACAACTATGTAATGGAGCCAATACACATTCAAAATCGGCATATAATACAATAGGAAGAGGAAATTGAAAGTGATAATTTTTAAATTTGAGAATTGGTTTTTCACCATTCGGTAATATATCAGGTAATTTTATCGCAGTCGCCTTATGTTCCCCGCAATTTTTAATATGATTTTTTAACTTTTTATCACTAGTGAAATGTGTTAAACAACGATCACAAATTTTCAATTTTGCATGATGTTTTGTAATCTGAGACCGAACTAATTTCGACAAATTTTTAATGTAGCAATAGTGAGTTTTACCCTGTTCATTTTTTAATAGCAATAAATTAAAATGTTTTTTCCGTTTAATTTTACATAACCTTACAGGGATAATTTCATTGTCTAAAATACCATATACATTAATCGATACGATATTATTTTTCTCGAAACGGTTAATCTGATTTAATGGTGTTGGAAAATCGATACCTTCAAAATTAAACATATTTAAGCAATTATTATAATGATATGAAATTCTTTCAGGATGCGCGTCTTTAACAACCGAACAAAGAATTGACCACTTGAAGCACATATCATCATTCACATTTTGACAGTTTATTACAGCCTTCTTGTTTGCAAAATTTGGTGGTAAAGGAATAAATGAAGATCCACCCAACGGTTTATATTTATTAATTCGAATCATTAACGCATCGACACTTAATAAAGACCAACCGGATTTATGTCCCTCATAATTCGATTCTTCTTGACAAAGTTTCTTTATTTTTTGCCTAATAATTAAATTTAAATTAGAACCGGAAAACGCTGGAACATTTGACGTTTTAAACATAATGTTTTGTTTCTCATTTACTACATGTTTAATATATGTACATTCTAATACAATATTAAATTTAATTGCACCAAACTGTTCAATTGTCCGTCTTAACAAATTAGCAATATTTTTTAGTTCACTTATTAATAAATTGAAAATATCTTTATATTTAGTGTTCTTATAAATATAAGTTTTTATGTTACCTTTGAAAGCGGATTCAATTTCTACTAAACTATTATTTTTATGTACACTATTTAATCTAGTCTGTTTTTGCTTTAAATTGAGATTACTTGACGTGGTTGCCGACGTTTGTGGTGAAGCGGAATTAACTGAATCTGATGTTGATATTTCCAAAAATTGATCTGGTTGAATGTCAAAATTTGCTGCTCTTGTTGAGATGAATTGGATAACACTCGGTCGTAAAGAATTTAAAATTAAACGATTGAAAAAATTATCTTCAATATCCATATTATTACACATTATAGTTTTGTTACTTGTTTTCAATAAATAAAACTACCTAATACACACACATTAAGCAAGCGAATGTGATGAAGAAGATGTCGGAAAATTTATTTATTTTCAAAAAGAAATTGCACAACGCATAACCTTGTAAAAAAACAAATTACTATTGTTGTTGTCGGAGACCTTCAACAGTGGTTATTATTAACTAGTCACGTTGTGTACACACGTGTGGTGAGTATGATATGCATGACGCATTGGGTTTTTTTTTCTCCCGCGTTGTGCAACCTTATGACTAATTAACTTGTTGTGAAGACCTTCAATGAGTTGGAATTAACTCATCACGTTGTATAAACATGTGCAATGGATTATTTGCGTTATGTATGACAATACTGGGTTTTTTTCCTGTGTACGACGTCACTGTGACGTCGTGTGAGGGTGATGCGTCAGAGGGGGAGTGTCAGAGGTTGGAAAAGCCTGGAAAAGCCTGACAAGGCCTAATTTGTCGCAAAAAGAACACAAGCTATCTACTAATCTCTAGTGGCTTTACTAAGTAAAATGAACTGTAAGGTCGTTTACCAATGCCTCCTCAATTTTTTTTTTTTTTAATTCCTAATATGTGTACGTTGCAATCTGTTCAATTCAGAACAATAAGCAACCCCATGACCCAATGAGATGAGGATGATATGTATGATGTGTAAATGAGGTGTAGTCTTGTACAGACCCAGGTCGACCATTCCTGAGAGAGTATGGTTAATTAAACCCCAACCATCAAAGTACACCTCTAACCACTGTCTGGTATTCAAATCCGTATGAAAGTAACTACCTTCACTAGGATTTAAACCAGGAATAGAAATGAATAGAAAAGTATGCTTATCATCATGACAGGCCTTCTGAATAGCATTTATTTTCTACCTTGCAAATGACACCTTTACTTCATTCCCTACTGGGTCTTCTCAATATTAAAATGTTTAACTCTCAGAGGAGATAACTGTGACTAGTGTTTTTTTATAAGAAAACTATTTTTTGTTGCGCTGGAACTAGGAGATCAAATGCATATAATTTTACATTGACCCACCGGGTTGGTCTAGAGGTAAAGTTGTTGCCAAAATCAGCTGTTTAACAGTGATTTTCGGAGACGAAGGTTCCTGGTTCAAATCCTAGTAAAGGTAGTTACTTTTATACGGATTTGAATACTAGACAGTGGTTGCGGGTGTACTTTGATAGTTGGGGTTTAATTAACCATACTCTCTCAGGAATGGTCGGCCTGAGTCTGTACAAGACTACACCTCATTCACACGTCATACATATCATCCTCATTGGGTCATTGGGTTGCTTATTGTTCTGAATTGAACAGATTGCAACGTAGGCCTACACACATTAGGTATTAGAAAAAAAAATTACATTACACCTGCATTTATAAGCAAGATCTGAAAATACGAGTATAACACATTAATACCCATTATCCAATATTTATTTTTGGTAATCACCAAGCCAATTCAAATTATAAATAATAATAATATTAATTCAATAATGTTGCATCTATTTATTACATTTGTTTATGCACTAAAAATCAGTATAGGTAACATAAACCATGTGGCACCCACAGAAAGAAGCAACTAGATCAGGTCAATTGAAATAGCATAAGTTTACAAGTTGTTTTTCTTTGCAGCAATCAAGTACGCACATGTTGTTATAATAGCAGATGTAACATGCAATGAGTTGTTAAAAATCAACCATGTGTCAACGTTCGTCAGAACAAGTCGCACACACCTGAATATTGTACATAGGTAAAGTCAATAATAGAACTTTATAACGAAGTTGAATAAAGTTCAAGATAACGAAGCTGTATATGTATACATAGGGTGCTGCAAAATAACCTCCCTTTTTTAAAATGTAAAAACACTCAAGTTTTCTGTATTAAACAACAAATTTAAATTTGATTTCTTTTTCTGTAATTCAGGAAGTTTATTACATTTAGGTTTTAAAAAATATATCGGACAAGTGGTGTCCGTGATTGTCAATGCATTGCTGTAAGTGCACTCTGTAGCTCTCAGTTACTCTCTCCAAGATGGCTTAAGGTATGAGACGGATTTCTTTGCTTATTTATTACTTTAAGTCTTAGGGCGACGTTTAAACACCTCTGTTTTTAAGTAACCTTACAAAAACATCTCACGGGTGAGCATGCTGGCCATGCAATATCACCTCCCCAAGAAATCAACCGACCAGGAAATATTTGTCTCAAAATATTGATTGAAATCCGGGATGTACGGGCTGCGGCACTATCCTTCTGAAACGAAACATTTTTAAGAGCAAATTCTCATAGTGCAGGTTCAAAAACTCTATTGACATACCTGTTCGAGTTAACATTAACCACAACTCCATCTTCTTCAAATTAATGAGGTTCGATGATTCCAAGTCGTAACATTGCACACCACGTTCACTATAAAAAGGCTTTCGTGGATCTTTAGCGCGTTGATGTCACTCCAATACTTAAAGTTTTTTTTTATTTACACAACCGGAGAGATGAAAATATGCCTCGACACATAAAAAAGAAACGGTGTTGGTGTTAGACTGTCCAGAATTTTTTGACATGCTTCCATACGGCTTTGCAAATCATGATTTAAGAGTTCTTGAACGACAATCATCTTAACCCTTTTAGTGCCAAAACAATAGTTAAAAGTTTAATCAAAATTGCCATTTCATTTGAATTAGGGTATACAGAAGTGCCAGCCCTTATTTTGAAAACTTGTAGACGTAAGCCTGCCATTGCCGACCAAAATTTTAGCGTTACAGAAAAATAAAAGTTCCTGTTAAAAATTAATTTTTACTGTGTTCATAATAATATAAAGAAATCGTTCTAACAATATAAATCTCAAAATATTTTTTTTAGTTTATTTAAAATCGCATTGACAGCTTGGTCGTTGGCAACTAGTGCAGGTTTTGGTAACGATCTAACGGTGGTTTTAACGTGTTAAAATTTCCAGACCCTATTCGGGAATCGAACCCGGGTTTTTTCGCTTTATAGGCTAGCGCGCTAGTCAGTACACCACGGACGCGGTTTCAAAATACATTATTTCATTAATTTTTGTAAAAAAAGTGTTTTTGGAAATGTTTCGGATGTTGGCACTATGCATAACTTACGGACGTCCGGTAAATCATAATTATGGTTATGACCGTAAAATATATCGACTTCTCGTTTTACGGACGTTGGTACTGAAAAGGTTAAACTTCCCCCTTTTCTTCAACGAATATCACTATCCCCAACTCTCTAAGATTCTCCCTTTTTACTCACTGCACAACAATAAAAATACTGAGGTTATTTTGCAGCACCCTGTATAAATATAAATATGTAGGCTATACATGCAGTTTGTATATATGTGGCAGAATATTACACTTCCTTACGTCTTGTGCTGTCATTTAAACTCGCATCTCGCCTACACTTTACACTCATTGAACTACGCTGATTTTTGCAACGTTTGCGAATTCATTATTATTAAAGTACGTATTTTAATATACGATTCAAAGAATTAATTTACGTATTTGTTCAATTTGTAAAGAAATTTAAAAATAAATGTTTAAACGTATCCTAGTAATTATCTTACGTTAATCGACCTAACCAAATAAAATATATAAACAGCCTACATTTAACATGTATTACTAATGAAGTTGAAATGAAATAGTAGACTCGGACTTTTCTTACCAAGGAGTAGGTTTACGCACTTTAATGAACTAAAACCCATTTTATTCCATTTAATACATTTAAAGTTAAAGAAAATAAAAAAAAACAAATCAACAGGTATAATATATTTTACACGTTAAAGTTTTATTTTAAGTTTTTAAAGTTTTTTTTAAATTTTAAAGTTTTAGAAGTTTTAAATTTTTTTTTTTTTAAATTTCAAAGTTTTAGTTTTTTTAAATTTTAAAGTTTTCATGGTATGTCACCAACAGGATCATTCAACGAGACTTGAACATACCAACCATCACGGATGAAATCTCAAGATTTTCTTCGAGGTATCATACAAGACTTAATAGCCACACAAATTATTTAGCGGTGAACCTCCACGACAACAGTGAAGAAATTCGACGTTTACAAAGACTTCACACGACAGACTTGTTTTAAAACACAACCAACGTAACTATATTCAATTGTAAAAAAAAAAAAAAAAAACTTTTTTTTTTTTTTTTTTAAGTGATTATATATTTTATTTTGTAAAATGGAGAAAAACTAATGAGTTCTTCTTCAACAAGACAGTTAATAGACTCTACCACTCATCTATTCATTGTTCCTTGCGAACAGATTGTAGATTAAGCAGTGTTTGAAAAAAAAAGAAAAAAGTTTTCGAACTTTAAAAGTTTTCAAAGTAAACTTTTTTATAGTTTTTTTTATTTATTTCTTTAAAGTTAAAGAAAAACAAAAAAAAAAACAAATCAACAGGTATCACATATTTTACACTACGGAAAAATGACTGCCCACCAGTAACTTAAACAATATTGCACTAACACACAACACAACAATGAAATACTTGGGACAATAATTTAGATCGTCGTCTCGCATAGAAACATCACATAATAACTAAAAAGAAACACCATGAGCTGACAGTACGTAAACTACACTGGTTAATTAATAATTACTCACCTTTATCAAACGATTCAAAAATTATTTTATATAAATCTCTTTTAAAACCCATGTGGACATTGTTGTTTACGTCAACAGCCGAAAGGATGGTTTGAATCTCTAGAGGTTTTACTAAGTAAAAACGAAGAATGAGATGGTTTACTAATGCCTTCCTCACTGAGTTGAAAGAGTGTGCTTATCAGCATGCCAGGCCCTCCGAAAAGCATCCACTTTCATCCCTGCAGATGACACCTTCACTTCATTCACCACAGGGTCTTTCTGTATAGTGAAATTCATTACTTTCAGAAATGATAACTCTGACTAGTGTTTTTTACACCTCTGCTTCTTCTGTTCTTAAATAGTTCAGTCATATAATTGGCTGACTATGTGATATGAAACATAACTTTTTTTTGTAGCACTGGAACCAACAAATCGAGTACAATATTTAACACTCCACCTGCCACTATGGGCATAAATGTGGACGTATGGGGTTCTTCTACCATCCATCTATCTTCTACGCTGATTTGAAGGACAGTACTCAAAGGGTCTCTTCAGCCATCTATGCCCCCTTCCTCTGAACATTGCCACAGCAAACCAACTCCCTTATTTCAATGTCTTTTACTTTTGTACTGCCACAACCTATCTTCCCCCTGACTTCCTTGTTTCTAACCGTATCCATCCGGGAGATCCGTTTTACGGAACCCAGTGTTTACTACACATGAATTTTTCGGAGATAACTTCGGCAAAATATATTCTTGCTAAGATCTGAATTTAATTGTTACGGTTTATGGTGTATTAAGGTAAAAAATTTAACATTTAACTAACTATTTAACATTAAACTAAATTGTGTCTTAAAAACATATACATTTTAAGTCACCATCTAGGTAACCCCATACAATCTTCATGCAAAACGTTTTTCAAGTAGCTTAGTTACAAAATTGGGTAATGTAGTACGGTAACTAGTAAATTCAGCCAGGAACACACACACCAAAAAGTGTACCTGTTTTATTATTTCAAGCCACCAAACCCGAATAGATTTTTTTAAAGTGTAACAATTTTCGATAAAAAAATAAAATTTTAAAAACTATTTTATAAAAAATTGTACAAGATGAAATAACTTATTCGTTGCGTGAGTAAAAATCTAGTTTAATAGTTATATACAGTTCTCCTCGTTACCTAAGATAAATTTGAATACCTGAAGGTTAATAACAATGGAGATTTATACAGGGTATAAACTATTACAGAGAGATATTCTCACGTGTTCTTGCATCTCTCAACTACTTTTAGAATACATATTGTGAAACCTAATCCTAAATTCGTTCGAGATCTGGGTATGATAAACAATAAACAAACTTATAACAACTTGTGTTGTTTTTTGTTTAGGTTATCAGCCGAAAGGCTGGATTAAACCTCTAGAGACTTTACTAAGTAAACCAGGAGTGAAGTTGTTTACCATGCCTTTCTCACTGTGTGGAAAAGTATGCTTATTAGCATGCCAAGCTATCTGAAAACCATCTACTTTTCACCCTACAAATATTATTTTCACTTCATTCACCACAGGGTTTGGCTGTGTAATGAAATCCTCTCCTTCATTTGATTAACTTCTCACTTGAAGCAGGTGTATTTCCAAACAAACTGAAGGAGGCTAAAATATTGCCTATATTTAAGAATGGAGATAGCCAGTTAGTTGAAAATTATAGACCCATAAGTATTTTAAACACAATCAGTAAAATTTTTGAAAAGGTAGTATTTATTAGGTTAATCAGTTTCTTGACTGAAAACCTAATCATCTCAGAGGATCAGCATGGTTTCCAAAAAGGTAGATCAACTAAAACTGCAATTGTTTCACTTGTGGAGCAAGTAGTTGATATATTGGACGCCGGGGAGAAAGCATTGGCAGTGTTTCTGGATCTGAGTAAAGCTATCGATTGTGTTGATCATGAAATTTTATTGAAAACACTAGAGTCATTAGGCGTTAGGGATGTAGAGTTGAAATGGTTTCAATCTTACCTTATTAATAGATTACAGTGTGTGGAGTTAACTAGGGTTGTTAGAGAAAAACTTACAAAAGTTGTATCTGGAAAGCTTGAAGTCAAAGCAGGCGTTCCACAGGGGTCAGTTTTAGGTCCAATTCTGTTTCTATTGTACATTAATAGGTTACCAGAAGTCATATCTAATGGCAGAGCTTTGTTGTTTGCTGATGATACTTCAGTAATCAGTAACAGTTCACTGGTAGATGCTCTTGAAGTAAATACACATGTTAACATAGAGTCCGTAGTGCAGTTCTTGAATCAAATGTTATTAACAGTTAATGGGAAAAAGTGTCAGTACTTGCAGTTCAAAAATAAACATAACGTTAAAGAAAGTAGAGAAGTGGATGTATTTATTCATAATAATAGTTTAGAGCATGTAGAAACAGTGAAGTTCCTGGGCGTATCTCTAGATAGATCTTTGTCTTGGGACTTCTATATCAATCAAGTTTGTAGTAAAATATCATCTGGGGTATTTGCACTAAAACAAATCGCCAGATTAAATGATAAAAAATTACTAATGGCAGCTTATCATGGCCTCATTCTGTCTCATATCCGGTATGGTATTTTAGTATGGGGTAATTCTAGCATGGGTAATATGAATAGGGTTTTTAAAATTCAAAAGAAAGCTATTAGGTGTATGGTGGGAGCTAACCAGCTAACCTCATGCAGGCCACTATTTAAGGAGCTTAAATTGCTTACAGTTCCCTGTCTCTACATTTTTGAGGTGATTATGTATGTTAGGCAAAATAATTTTATGCAGAATTTCAATGTTCACAATCATAACACGAGAAACAGGAATGATTATGTGGCTAATCACTCCACAAAATTGTTTGAACAAAAACCTACTTATGCAGGGAGAAAATTCATAAATAAATTACCCCAATCTTTAAAGTGTTGTGAGGATTTGAATTCCTTTAAAAAAAATTTAAAAAATTACTTGATCGGTGAAACTTTTTATAGCGTACAAGAATTTCTTTCTCGATAGTAGTGATACATAGTGTGTTTCTTATATGTATTTCAGGTGTTACATCTGACGACATGTCCTATACTCCTCCTGGAGTCTCCAGGGCGCAAAAAAAAAAAAAAAAAAAAAAATTCATTACTCTCAGAGGTGATAACTCTGCCTTTTACACCTGTTCTGTTGTTAAATGGTTTAGTCGTATAATTGGGTGACCATGTTGATAAGAGAGAGAACTATTATTTGTAGCCCAGGAACTAGCCGATCAAGTGCAAATAATTTAACACTCCACCGGCTTGTTATGAACAAATAACAACTTGTAACAAATTTCTATTGACAAAATTAATCATTACAGTTAATTACAAAACTTAGATTATTAACAAATACAATTTTAATTACAATTTACAATTAATAGAGTTACAAAACTTAAAGCACTAAAGAACAATAAACTATCAATAGAATATTGATCCTTTATACCAAAAAAAATTTGATTTACCTGTCCACATCCATTGACTACCACCCGTACGCAAACGCACGATTTACGTAATTCACAACCGGTCTCGTAACAACACTATTTCCATTCATCCCATTCAATAAACAATTCTTAAAATGAAAAATATATTCCATCAACCATTTCTAGAATATCGTACAATGTTACAATATTTCCCCAATCTTTGCTATTATTATATCAATTATATTAAGTTGTAAGTAATTATTATAAGTTTATAGTAAACTTCTTTCACAAAATTTTTTACATTGGTAAATTTTAATCTAACATTTAAAAATATGTGAATATTAGGACCCTTAATCGGACATTAATAAAAAAACAATTTTAATTTTTAACCTTAAATATTCTAAATAATTCTGCATCATATATGGGATATTTTTTATTATATTACAATAACTGTTTAAATAATACTAGCATCCCATTTCTATGGCACCGAATGCTGGATAACTAAGTAATGTCTCTAATTATACAAAAACACTCAGGTTTTTAAAAATATTTTATTATTTTTGAAGGAAATTTTGATTTGAGGAAAGAATAATTTTTGTTTTCATTACATTTTTCAACAGTAATTTTTTGTATTTAACCAAATGTTGAAGTTACCTACAAGTTTCGCAATTTATTTTTAGCATTATTTTCTACAGAGCCTAGTTTTGCGTCAATATTAGTAATTTTTCGTAATTTCCGACCTACAGGGGTTCATTCTTATAATAGCTTTACCCTATTATGATTAAAATTAGGTTGTATTTTTCATTTTGAATTGGTTACTAATGATTTTTTTTGTTTTTTTAGCTTTTATTTGTCATCGGGAACTGTACATTGTTGACAACTACCAAATTTGATCGCTGCTTTTTGCTGTATTTTTTTTTGACGTGGATTAGACATGAGTTTGAACAGGGACCCCCAGTAGAGTTTATTCATAAATGGCTGTCAACTGGTCACCATACAAAGTCGCTTGCCCAACCGGTGTTACTTAACAAACGATAGCGACTTACTACCAGCTGACTGACTGGGCTGGCCCGGAGGCCTACTAATGATTGAACATAATATATGACATATTGTTAATTATTTACATTGGCAAGAGAAAAACGTGTGAGTGTTTCATACCAGATTGTTTTAAAGTAAATTTTATTGTTTAATAAGATTAGACATTGTGTTTATTCTAAAATGAAAATATATAGCCTACTAATGAATGTGAAATTAGCTTTGTCGTGGCCAATTTACATGTTTGTTATATGACTGAAATATTATGTGGGCAATGAAGAACTTATATAGCAGATTCATGTATGAAGAACGTAGCAGTCAGGTCAGTGGGACAGAATTGGGCATTCTTTTGTTATTCCATGTTGGGTTCGGAAAGACAAAGAAAATTTAAAAGTAAGAGGTCATCATTGCCAAAAAAGATTAAAGAGATGTACTACGTTGTATTTTGTAAATTTATTTTTTTACAACCATTATAATTTTGTCCTATCTTTTGTTATTAGATCTGATGAAATTTCTTCTTCTCTATCACTAAAAACATTCTGTTTTGCTTTCCCATTATAGAATAAGATTAGTTTGTATTACAACCTGGCGAATATTTACATAAATAAATAAACGAAACTCCTTTGATCATGTTCTTTTAAATCCTGAATGGAAACTACTAATATTTTATAAACTCACACTAAATACTTTTTAACTAAATAAAAGGATCGATTTCATTTTAGTTTCGCACTTTTTTGCAAACGATTTCTCATACTGATTAAATCACAAATCTATTCTAAAATATTTCAATGTAAAATACCAACAAACTCTTTTATTTTAAAAATTCCATGTATGTCTAAATATTTTTGTAGATTTCATCGTTTATAACAAAACTGTGAGTTTTAAAAAATTTATTATTTATTTTGATATAACGAACAGAATTTTAAAAATATAATTATTTTATAATAATTAATTGTCTTACAACATTATTTAATCAATGAGTTTTGCTTAAGCTTCTTGTACAATCGAAACCCCCGCTTATCCGGATCCTCCTATATCTGGACACAATATAAAAAATGTCTAAATAAACTAAATAAATATGGCGTGGATAAAATTGTTGAAGGAGTTCAAAAAATACGATGCATATTGCTTAAATAACACAACTATCCGGATTATTACGTTAAAATTATTAAGTTGTATAAATTAATCTATTATGTAGGCCGCCTCCGTAGCACAGTGGTTAGCGCACTAGCCTGCCACGCGGAGTTCCCGGGTTCGATTCCCAGCCAGCGTCTCGAAATTTTCATGAGTCAAATCCTAAAGGTAACGTTACATAATCCACATGCCCATAACGAGCAGATGAAGTGTTAAATTAATTGCACTCGATCTGCTGGTTCCAGGGCTTCAAAAAATAGTTCTGTTTCTTCACATAGTCAGCCAATTATATGACTGAACTATTTAAGAACAGAAGCGGTAGAGGTGTAAAAGATATTAGTCAGAGTTATCTTCTCTGAGAGTAATGAATTTCACTTTACAGCCAGACCCTGTGGTGAATGAAGTGAAGGTGTCATTTGCAGGGTGGAAAGTGGATGCTTTTCGGAGGGCCTGGCATGTTGATAACCATACTCTTTCAACTCAGTGATGAAGAAAATTGTAAACCACCTCACTCCTCGTTTTTACTTAGTAAAACCTCTAGAGGTTCAAACCAGCATTTTCGCTGTTGACCTAAACAACACATAATCCACCTTAGTCGCTAATATGCCCAGCCAGACAAGTGGAGTGTCAAATTATTTACCCTTAATCTGTTCGTTTCAGGGCTAAAATAAATAGTTCTGTTTCTTATCCCATGGTCAGCCAATTAAATGACTGAATCATTAAAGAACAGAAAAGGTAGAGGTGTAAAAGACACTAATCAGAGTTATGTCGTCTGAAAGTAATGGATTTCATTATACAGCCAGACCCTGTGGTGAATGAAGTAAAAGTGTCATTTGCACAGTGGAAAATATATGCTTTTCAGAGGGCCCGGCATGCTGATAAAATTACTTTTCCATTCAGTGACGAAGGCATGGTAAACTACCTCACTCCTCATTTTACTTAGTAAAACCTCTAGAGGTTCAAACCAGCCTTTCGGCTGATGACCTAATAAACAACACAGTCGCTAATGACCAAGCTGTTGATGCGACTCCAAATAATAAAAAACAAATCTATTATGTCTTAAGTTGCATGTGCGATTGTTCTGACTGACGTCAGAACAGAGTTTGTAGAAATGCACAGTCGCATTATGTATACAATTGTTTTACGTTGTATTTGCATTCTACAGAGGTTAATTTTCTACTTACGTCATTCAATCAGTTCAATTCAGCAATACAGCTGAAGCTCAAAGTTTCAAATGAACTGAAACTGATAGAACGTTGAATTTTTTTTTTGTGTATTGCCAAAATGAGCAAAAGTGTCACAAAACATGTTTTGAAAATTTTCTCCTCAACTATATCTGTCCCTGACAGACAGAACATCAGATCAAACGGTTTTATTAGATAAAGGAAAATAACTATTTAGGTATTTAATAACTTCAAATATGTGTTATATAATGGGCCTAACTATAACTGCTTATGTTTATTTAATTTTTTAATTCCTAACGTGTGTACGTTGCAATCTGTTCAATTCAGAACAATAAGTAACCCCATGACCCAAAGAGATGAGGATGATGTGCATGACGTGTAAATTAGGTGTAGTCTTGTACAGACCCAGGCCGACCATTCCTGAGAGAGTATGGTTAATTGAACCCCAACCATCAAAGTACACCGGTAACCACTGTCTAGCATTAAAATCCGTATAAAAGTAACTACCTTTACTAGGATTTGAACCAGGAACCTTCGTCTCCGAAAGTCAGCTGTTAAACAGATGATTTTGGCGACGACTTTACCTTTAGACCAACCCGGTGGGTTAATGGTTATTTAATGTGAAATTTTTCATAATACGTCAGATTAAATTGTAATGGATTTAAGATGAACATGAGTAGATAAAATGGTTAGTTATTTATTAAGTTTGACAGTTGTTTATAAATGGTCGAGTAGTTTGTAGTTCCACTCAATCAAGGCCGGTATTGTTCACGATGCCACACTAACAGTACCTACCCATTGTTAATATTATTGTCGTAGGTCATCGTACATTATAAAACTATGTAAACTTGATTGGTTAAGTACTCTACGGTAACATCATATAAAGTTTGACGTCGCCACAAACAAACACACGCAAATAAAATGTAAATAAATCGTTTACCATTTAGGAATATATATATATATATATATATATATACACCTTCATACAAAAGGAGCTGCTTAAAAATAACAGTAATTTTATATGTAGGTGGTACACAAATAAACTCTTGCTAACTCACACATCTGCCATAACATAGCTGTTAAGGGCACTGGTGCAGTCTATACCTGTAATGTTAATGTAGGTACACATATCTCTGGAACTATTTGAAATAGCTTAAAATTTTTTTAAAATAAATCTGTATACAATTTTCTATGTTATAACATATCCGTTTCAGATTTTCTTGAGTACAGATCTTTTCATGAAGTTTTAAAATAATATATGCCTGTCGAGAATGAAAAACCAACAAAAATATTTCTCTCCCAATGCGATATTTTTTAATGAGCTCATGTTACAGGTTAGATCTATAGACATACAATAAGCTTTGAAAGTTTGAAGTAAAAATGTTTTATAGCAACTGACATACGTGTACCTAAAGTTGAGGATAGTAGTTTTACGGGAAATGAGCATTAAAAATTGTTGGGCATTAAAATTAATTGTAGATTTTACATTGTAAAATGTAAACAAGCTCACATTAACCAACACAATCATTCACTTTTTTAGATTATGTTGAAATCAGGTAAACTAACTTAAATAATAATACAAAGATGTAAATAATATTTAGCAAACGGTATAAAAAAATTACAAAAAATTTTATCCAGAAATTAAGAAAAAATGCCGAATAATAAATAGTAAAACCGGCGAGTTCAAGAGACTTGCAACGCTTCAGCAAAAAATGAATTTTTAAAACTTTTAATCTATAACGTAGTAAATTATACGTAGTTTCACAATATTAGCATCATTTTAAAGAGGAAATTTCAAACTTTATATTAGCATTACAACCTAAAAATTGATTTATTTTTAATTTTTGCCTGCACCGGTGCCCTTAAAATATGGTGTGAAACACTCACACAACTTTGTCTTGTCAATATAGATAATGAACAATATAGCAAACCTTTGTTTAATTATGAACAATGTGGGGTTTACACGGGTGACCGTAGCAGCACGATTTTCGCCGCACGGCAAAAATCGATTGTCTAAATGGCAATTCGGCTTGGCCGCAGTTGACTAAAATTGCAAGTTCCAAAGTAGAGTTGGTTTCGATTTTTGTCGTGCAACGTACAAAGTGTCAGGACAAACATTTTTGCGAGCTTCATTACAAACATTTTTGAGTGGCACGTGTCTTGCAGGAGCTGACAGAAGATAACTTCCAGCACTGTTTCTAACAATGGAAAATTCGCATGGAACGTTGTAGAAATAGAGAAGGAGTGTATATTGAAGATGCCAATAAGTGATTATATATAAAATAAAAATTATTTTTTTTACAATGTCAGTCTCGTTTTTTGTTGGAACTGATCCCAAGAGGTGTCGGACTATACAGTGGTTCGGACTATAGGAAGCCGAACTAAAGACAGGTTACTGTAATTTAGTAAAATGTGTGCAAATTTTAACCTCTTGAGGGACAAGTTAATTTTGAAAATCAATCATAATCTTGACCCACCGGGTTGGTCTAGAGGTAAAGTCGTCGCCGCAAGTCAGCTGTTTAAAAGCTGATTTTCGGAGACGAAGGTTCCTGGTTCAAATCCTAGTAAAGGTAGTTACTTTTATATGGATTTGAATACTGGACAGTGGTTACCGGTGTACTTTGATGGTTGGGGTTCAATTAACCATACTTGCTCAGGAATAGTCGGCCTGGATCTGTACAAGACTACATTTCATTTACATACATCATCTTCATCTCATTGGGTCGTGGGGTTGCTTATTGTTCAGAATTGAAAAGGTTGCAACGTACGCAAATTAGAAAAAAAAATCATAATCTCGCTCTGAAAACCGTGCAATATAGCTATTATTAATAACAGCTGATGATGCGACAAGAGAGCAGTGCAAAGGTTTTTGGCAACATATGTTATTATGCGTTATAGGCGTTATTATGTTATATGTTCAGGGTCTCTTATTCAACGGCCCGACTTTTTTTTTTTTTTTTTTAGCTTTTATTTGTTATCGGGAACTGTACATTGTTGACAACTACCCAATTTGATGGCTGCTATTTGCTGTATTTTTTTTCGACGTAGATTGAACATGAGTTTGAACAGGGACTCCCAGTAGAGTTTGTTCATAGATGGCTGTCAACTGGTCACCATTCAAAGTCGCTTGCCCAACCGGTGTTACTTAACAAATAATAGCGACTTTCTACCAGCTGACTGACTGGGCTGGCCCAGTCCCAGTAAGCAGGCCTAACGGCCCGACTTAATTAAAAGTATTTAAAAATATCAAGCTGTTGTGTTATATGTGCTGTGGTGTTAATGTCCACATATGTGTCGATGTGCTTCAAGAAGTTAACGAGTTGATTGGGAAAATGTATGAGAAATAACCGTACATCTAAAATGTGAATAACTTACCGTTGATGTTGAAGAAGAATTTGTTTAGTGGAAATAGAACGCCTACGTCCGGTAAAATATCCTGTTATAGATAAAGACATTTATCTAATCATTTATTTTTAGTAGCCATATTTATTTTATTTGAAAAAATATTTATTACAGTACTTGTATAATAACCTAAGGTACAGAGATGCGGTCACGTACTGGAAACAGAAATAACATCGTGGCATAATTTTTCCATAATTAGACGCGTATATTGATTAAGTAATACATTATATAAATAAAAATCTATTTTAAAACTATACTGGTACAAATTTTATGATCTAGTTTAATGGATTATTTTCAACCATTAAATTTAAAATAATTTCTTTATTTTATGGTAGTTTTGAAAGGTCAGTAGGATTATTGTACGATTAACATATTAGCCATTAGTTTATATAAATGTTTATACTAGGTACTCATGTTCTAAATGTACTGGGTGGGTAAGAAGTTACGTACACAAATCTAAAAAACAATATGTACATGGCATTTTAAAGTTCGAAACTGCAACATTACAATCTGATCTTAAATTCATAGTAATATAAATGATTATGCTTTTAATAGGCAGGTGGCGTGTTAAATTATTTGCACTCGATCTGCTAGTTCCTGAGCTACAAAGAATAGTCCTCTTTCTTATCACATAGTCACCCAATTTTATGACTGAATCATTTAAGAACAAAAGAGGTACAGGTAAAAAATACACTAGTCACAGTTATCTCCTCTGAGAATACTTAATTTCATTATACAGCCAGACCCTTTTTTTGGTTCAATGTCCGACTTTTCTGCAATTACTGCTAATGCAGATGGTGAAGGATGAAATGATTTTTTTAACGTATGAAAATATGCCGTACCTGAATGGGATTCGAACCCAAGACCGCATGATGAGAAGCGAGCACGTTACGAACTACGCCAATGCGGCCAGCGTACAGCCAGACCCTATGGTGACCCTAAGGTGGCATTTGCAGAGTGGAAAGTTGATGTTTTACAGAAGGCCTGGTTTGCTGATAAACATACTTTTCTCTCAGTGAGGAAGGCAATAGAAAACCACCTCACTCCCTCCTGTACTTAGTAAAGCCTCTAGAGGTTAAAACCTTTATTAGGGCTGATGACCTAAACAACAAACAAGCCATTTATGTAAGTAAGAATAAAAATATGTCAACTGTTGAGAAACACCAGTTGTAATTGGATGTGAATGGAACGTTTTTGATGTTAGTTTGTAAAATCAGTTTAGTTCTTAACGTTTTACGAGTGAGCAGTTCCTCGTATTCAGAAGTTTAGGTACATTAATTCGTTTTGTAAGATTAATTATTTATGGTAAATTTTTACATTTATTTTTAGTTTGTTTTAAATTTTTAAATAACATTTTGTAATTACTTTAAGTAGTTAAATTGGAATTACCATTACTTATAGTAATATTGTATTGTAATTTATTATTTTGTTAATATACTGTTGTTGTGAGTTTAAATAAAAGCTTGTCTATCATGTATTGTAACCAGATAACGAAAGAACCTAGATTATTCTTTACAACCTTTGTACAGAATCTTAATGTTCACTATCCCAACAAAATGAAATAAAAAGTATTACTACGTTGCTAATCACTGCAGTAAATCATTTGAACATAAAACTACTTACGCAGGGAGAAAATATATCAATAAATTACCACAAAAGTTATGCTAATTTGCAATTGAATAGTTTATTTCAGAAACAACATAAGTCACATTTTTTGCCATTTTGAGTTATGAGTGAATTCAGTACAAATTAATATAAACACATCATTTTATACAGTAACAACACAAGTCAGTTCATTACACACTACTTTACAGTGGTCTGAAAATTTCATTTGATGCAGAAACCACATAAGTCATTGACTCATGTTGTTTCTGCACTAAACACTGCCTGAATCAGCTGACCATTTTAAAGTTAGGTTATGTATACTGTTTATGGTTTATTGTTTCATTAGCTTTGCATTAGTACAGTGAGAGAAGATTGGTTAGGAAATCATTATTTTAAGTAGTATAATTAACAGTAAGAAATGTCTGATGAAAATCAACAAGATGGTTCAAATATTGTTCAAAAGAAAAGGAAAAAGGGTATAACCAATCCAATTGAATACAAAAGGAATGTTATCAAAATGGCTAGAGTGAAAGGTACAGCTTATGTTAATTGGAAAGATAAAGATCAACCTGAAGTAATTCAAGGAGATGATTGCAAGTAAGTTTATTTTTATTATTTTCTTAGCATTAATTAATGCCTATTATTATTGAGTTGCTTTTCTGTTGATGTTTCTTAGTTTTGTACTGACCAAAAATTTGTAACTTAACCTTGTTTTGTCAAACAAATAGTTAAAATAATCTGCTTTAATTATGTTATCTACATACTATTAGTCAAATTATTTATGATTATTATTCTTTGCAGGTGTAAAAGACGGTGTTATGACGTAATACATAAAGAGGTTCGAGACATAATTTATGCTAAATTTAGGAGTTTCGAAACAAAAAATGAGCAGGACAGCTACCTTCAAAGTATGATATCAACAACTTCAGTAAAGCAAAGACGTCGAAGGAAAGATTTAAGTGAATCAAATCAACCTGATAGAGGAGCAATGTATGTATACGAAATTTCAACAGTAAATGGAAAACACCAGGTATGCAAGAAAGCCTTTGTTAACATACATGGTGTATCTAATGAACGAATTCGTCGTTTAAATAAATTATTGTCTCAGGGAAAGTCTCCACTAGATAAACGTGGAAAAAATAGATCTGGCAACGCTAAGCCTGGCTGTGTTATTGAGACAATTAAACAGCACATTTCTGCATTTCCAACTAAAGTGGCTCATTACTCTAATAATGAGATCTATTATTTGAGTGAAAAATTAAATCTCATAATAATGTATAACCTTTTTAAAGAAAAACACCCAGAATTTGATGTAAAATATCATTTTTATAGAAAAATATTTCTAGAAAATTTTTGTCTTAAATTTGGTCGACCGCAAGTTGACACATGCGGTACGTGTGAAGAAATAAATATTAAAATCAAAAATAGATTTCTTAATGATGCTGCAAAAAAAGTTTATATCGCAGAAAAAATTGTACATATCCGTAAATCTAAAAAGTTTTATAACAAAATTAAAGAAATCACATGTTTAGCTAAAAGTAATGATTCTGTGGGGGCTATCTGCATTGACTACATGCAGAATTTGCAGTTGCCTACCATCCCTGTACAGGAGACATTCTACCTTAGACAGCTGACTGTATCAGTATTTTGTATACACAATCTGAAAGATGTCAGAGTTACATTTTTTGTTTACCACGAAGGAATTGCCACTAAAGGCCCAAACGAGGTTTCTTCATTTGTAATGCAGTACCTTGCTACATCAATGGCTGGAGTAAAAGACCTTCACATCTTCTCTGATGGAGCTGGATCTCAAAATAAAAATCACACCCTTTTACGAGTTATGTCAAGTTTAGTTACACTTGGAAAGTTTGACACAATAAATCAATATTTTCCAATAAGGGGTCACACGTTCCTTCCATGCGACAGAGATTTTGCTATCCTCAAAAGAAAAATAAAAAATTGTGACAGAATCTACACCATTAAACAGTGTGTTGAATTAATTCTCAGTTCAGACCCAAAACTTTCATTTCTTGTAGTAGTACCTGATTCCACAGAGGTTATCGACTTCAAAACTTGGTGGCCTAAATACTACAAGAAGAACATGCTTTCTGTTGAATCAACTGGAAGAAATGTACCAAGGGATGAAAAAGTTCATCTTAAAATCAGTAAATTCATGCAATTTACCCATTCCAGTGCTCATGAAGGGACTGTTATTGCTCGTCGTTATATAGATGGACTTGAATGTCACACTTTCCGCTTGCGCAGCACAAACTTTGACACAATGACACTGCCAGATACACCAGCATATCCAGAAGGCTGTATCCCAATTCTTAAAACTAAAATCAGTGACATACTTCAACTTAAGAAATATCTGCCTAACGAAGAAGAAATACAGGAGTTTTACAGTGAAATATTTGCTTGGCCAACATGTGAACGGGAACCTCCAAGACAAACAAATGATTAGAAATAAGTATTGTACTAAGTTACTTTTAAGTATTCAATTTTTATAACATTAATTCATTCAAATAAAATCAGTTCTTTCATTATCATACCTAGTTTTATTAAAAAATTACCTTAACATACGATCCTAAACTATGTGTATTTCAGAAACAACATAAGTCAAACACTTTGTGATGACCACAATACCACTAAAATTTCATTATTTTTTCTACCTATGACATTTGTACAACACAAGAAATACTAAAATATGATATATATTTTTTTCAAATTTTTGTCTTTTCAGGTTTACGGTTAACGCAGTTTTTTTTAATTTTCCGAAAGTTGGTGTTTGTTGACTTGTGTTGTTTCTGAAATAAGCTATTCAATTGACTCATCGGGTTGGTCTGAAGATAGAGTCGTCGCGATTTAGCTATTTTTAATAGCTGATTTTCGGAGACAAAGGTTCCTGGTTGAAATCCTAGAAAAGGTATTTTATACGTATTTGAATTTTAGACAGTGTTTACTGGTGTACTTTGATGGTTGCGGTTCATTCAATTAACCATACTCTCTTAGGAATTGGGGCTTGGGTTTGTAGAAGACTGCACCTCATTTACACTTCACACACATCATCCTCATCGCATTGGGTCGTGAGGTTGCTTATTGTTCAGAATTGAACAGATTGCAACGTGCAAACATTAGGGATTAAAATAATTTTCAAAAAATCAGACGTTAAAATAAAAATAAAAAATTTTTAAAAATTTAAAATTGTTTTATTAAGTTGGCCTTTTTAAAATTTTTTGTAAACTCCTTTCTAAATATTTTTTTATTTAAAAATGAAAATAAATACAATCCAAGTAAATTTTGAAGAAAACTTTAGGATACACTGGATATGTTAAAAGATGTCACACTTATTGAAGTAAGTGTGTAAGTAAGCAAATGAAAATTGGTTCATGTGTATTGTGTATAGATTATAATGTACACAATACGCACTCGCACTGTACTTTTTTTGGGTGTCTCCTTGATGCATTTAACAAAAATAATAATATTATCAAAAAACCAACCCTTCTTGGATAGGATGCCGCGATCCAGTGGGTCCGGAAGATCCTTGAAGTAGTGTAGTTATGAAATTGTTTGAAATTTTCCTTAACTCCATACCTGGAAATATTATAGTTTGTTTTATCTCTTACTCAGCACTTCACTTATATGATGATATAATATCCGTTTTCCCATAACAGGCAGGTGGAGTGTTAAAATTATTTTCCCAAAAGTAGTCTGTATGATATATAATTATTTTATTTCTTTAAAATATATATTATGCTGTATGATATATATTTTATTTCTTTAAAATTTAGTAAGTTTACAATAGTAGGTAAGTAAAACATTAATCAAAAATGATACGCTATAAAATGATCAATTTATTTCTAAAAAATTTGGTAAGTTTACAATAGTAAGTATAAAACTAATAAAAAATAATATACTATAAAATGATCTCATTATTCCTTTAAAATTTAGTTAAGTTTACAATAGTAAGTAAAAAAATTAATCAAAAATAATATGCCAAATTATATATCTTTTTATTTTTTTTAAATTTAGTAAGTTCGTAAGCAAAATTTGAACTGATAAAAATGTTTAATCTATTTTAAATCATAAAGAAACATAATTTAATTTTTAAATTACTATTTCTAACCCACCGGGTTGGTCTAGAGGTAAAGTCGTCGCCAAAACCAGCTGTTTAACAGCTTTGGTGGTTAGGGTTTAATTAACCATACTCTTTCAGGAATGGTCGGCCTGGGTCTGTACAAGACTACACGTCATACACATCATCCTCATCTCATTGGGTCATGGGGTTGCTTATTTTTCTAAATTGAACAGATTGCAACGTACACAAATTAGGAATAAAAAAAAAATTACTATTTCTAATTGTAAGTAAAAATATTTCATATTAGTGAAATTTAAGATACACCTTGTAGTTTATATCTTATTTAGTTTTGAATGTAAGTTAAAGTGTAGCATTATAGTTTAATACGCAAATAAGATATTAAAAGAGGTAATTTATCTCATTATAGTAATACAATGTTTTATAGTTATATTTAAGTGAAGGTTCAATAGTAGTCTATAGGCTATAATAGTTAAAAGGAGTAAAGACGAAATCGCCTTTGGCATTTCGGTGTTAAGTTTTATTCGGTGTGTTTATAAAAGGACTAATTACATAGTATAGAAGTACTCACAATGTAAGTTTCTATTACATTTACACATCACGTACAAACAAGTGTACACCGACCGTATAATGTACTAAACAGCTAGCAATCTATCGGTTATTTATTTACTCGTATTTACTTTAAATGAAGTATATAATAAACTTATTTATTCTACCGAGTAAATATATATATATATATACTTTGAGTAATTTGTATTCAAAATACATTTTATTTTAATTTAGTTATTTGAAAATGCTGTCGGGGTACTCGTTATTCTAGATTAGTTTTATAACCTGTAAATATTGATAATCTTTTAGATAATACACGGTGTATTTTTATATTATAATAAATAATTCTGTTTAAAAAGTGTAACTGAAGCAGTTTTATCGTAAAATGTTTGCATTAAGAAAAAATTTTGTGATGCTTATCTAATTTTTCAATTAGTAATAAAAGGTAATATAATTTGCTATACTTTTAAAATGAAAGTGTGTGGGGAATATTGAATCATTAAATAGATTGGCTGATAAATAAGTTGAAAGTCATAAAATCTAACATGGATAACAAAATTGTGTTTTGTAAGTAAAGTTAAAATTATTAAAACTGCTCGTATTTTATAACACATTGGAGCCAATTATCAATTTCATTTCCTTCTCCTTCTACGCTTTATTGTTCTCCACTTTTTCCTTTACCCCACCACCTTCTCCTGCTTTAATCCTTCCTATTTTTCTTCTTCTGCTTTTTCATCTACTTTTCTCCTTTTTTTCCTTCTAATTCTTCTTTATCTTCTTTTTATTCTTCTACTTCCACTGCTACTTCTACTTCTTGTGTTTCTCCTGCTTTTTCTTCTTTCATTTCTTCTTCTTTTACTTACATCTTCTTATAATTCACCTCCTCCTCCTTATTTTTCTTCCCTACTTCTACTTTTGTTGCTGCTTCTTCTGTATCTCCTTATACATCTTCTGAGTCTTCAACTTTATTTTTACTTCTACTTCTTATGCTTCTTTACCATCTTCTTCTAATTAATTTTTACTTATGCTTCTTTCTCTTCTACTTTACATTTTTCTTTTTCTTATTCTTGTGCTACAATTTTTCTTCTTCAACTTTTACATTTTCTTCTTCTGTTTTCTTTCTTCTCCTTCTTCTCATTCGTCTGCTTCTTCTTCTACTTCTTCCCCTTTTTCTTCTCGAACTCCATCTTTACCTTTTCCTTTTCCTTTTCACTTGTTCTGTCCCCTATCCTGCCCTTTACAAACGGGGGTTGCAGTAATTATTTTTTAAGAAATTTGGGGTAACTCCTACGGTCTAGATATAGAACATCACCGAAAATGATAACCTTCATTAAGCAAGTAAGTAACACCAGTCTTTTTGTAGATATTTTAATTCATTATAATCTACTAAGGTTCGAAGAAGGTATATATTTTGTTTGGGTAAAAACAGTATAGTTGCTCGTTATCACTTTCTTAGAAATTTACTAAACCGATTCTGATAGAGTTACGCTATTTATTTATTGTTTACGGGTTGGTAACTTTACGTCCATTATTTACCGTACAAGGCCACAAGAAGGTGCTGAAGTAAAAGTTTTATTATTGAGCAGCTATTGTTAAATTCTAAATTATGACTCTAAATGAATTCTAAAGTCGGTTCCGAAGAAAAGAACTATATTATACGAGTACAATGATTGTGACGTCTTCTTTAGATACTTAATGTTCTAAAAAAACTTTTAAGTATTTTCTTAATCAATACTTCCTGAAACTAATTTAGTTATACTATAGTCACCACGTTTATGACATAAATCAAACCAATTGAATTAAACTGAGTATTACAGCTTGGTCAGAGTCGAGTCCGAGTCCTGAAAGAAGTGAGCTTGCGCTCGGGATGCCGACGTCATAGCTAGGCTACCTTGTTCGGAGAATTGGATGAAAGGAACTTTTTTGGAATTTTTCTTTATTTGGAATTGCAGATGATTAATTGGGGGAAAGGTGGGCTCGGAATTGGGTTAACAGCGAGAACATTGCCTTTTGAAGGGAAACTTTTTCTAGTCGGGAGTGTTCTTTTCTAGTACGAAATATTTATGGGGATGTTTGTAGAGAGGTTATAGAAAATCGTGGAATGGCAGTTTTACAGCTGATTTTAGGAGGCGAAGGTTCCTGGTTCAAATCCTAGTAAAGGTAGTTACTTTTATATGGATCTGAATACTAGACAGTAGTTACCGGTGTACTTTGATGGTTGGGGTTTAATTAACCATACTATCTCAGGAATGGTCGGCCTGGGTCTGTACAAGACTACACCTCATTTACACGTCATACATATCATCCTCATCTCATTGGGTCATGGGGTTGCTTATTGTTCTAAATTGAACAGATTGCAACGTACACAAATTAGGAATAAAAAAAAATACGTTATAAGTTAATATTTTATTTTTATAGGTTATTAATTTATAAAAGTTATACCAAAAATTGCTAAATTATTTAACCCTTTCTAACCCAGTGTGCCATGAAGTCACATTGGAGTGAAATAACAGCCATCAAAATGATAGGTGTTAGTGACTTCTTTGGATGAAAGAACGCTGGGTGTGAAGTGTAATAATTTTCTGTACCCTAGCCAGGAATCGAACCTAAGACCTCCACTTTGGAGTTGCTGACCATTGCGCCACGGAGGCGATCATCAGTTTTTTTTAAAGTTAATTTTAGTTTCAAATATTCCTGGTCATTAACTAAAATAAAGTAGCATTTTTTCGAACTTGTTTTGTATGTATGTTCAAGTAAAGTATTTTTTAGAATTTTAGTAAATAGCGATTTTATCCATTTTACCAATAAATGTTTTCGTTGTAACATTTTTTAAGTCTTAAATAAATAATGACTTTAATATTAAAATCATATTTAGTTTTTTACTAAAAATATAAGTAAGAGAATATGTTTTGTTTAGGAAGCGTGAACATGATTTTACTAATTCATATTTTTGGGAACTTTGACACCATCAAGTCCCAATGTGATGTACGTGTCATACTTTTTTGTCAGCCCATCAAAAGGGCTAAAGTAGTAAAAGTGATTTTATTACACTTAAATTTATGAAACAATGTACACATAATTTTTTGTATATAGTTAAAAATTTTGGGATTAAAAGGGTTAACTTATAAAAAATATTGTGACACTTATTGCTAAGGTCCGTTTCGGGATCTAGGTTATTAAATAATTAATACACTAAAGTTTACAATTACAAAGATTTATTACACTAAAAGATTTCAAAATAAATAATTAAACTAATTATAACTAAGAAATACAATAAATGATTTAATAATTCACTTAAAATAGATAATTAACAATAAATAACTTACAATCACTTTTATAGATTACACAACATACAAAACACAGAAACTGAATTCACATTAATTTTACAATACTCTCACAAAAAGACTTTACACAATACGCACACAACAAAGGCAGTATAACAATCTTACTCGAATACGTAATCTGTTTACGCACCTCGATAATCGCACGGCAACGATCACACGAATACTGACTGGACCGCGCTCGGGGGTCTTCTTTTATAATCATTCACAAAGATCGTTCCAGAACAAAGTAGTGAAATCTACTCAAGTACAAAAATAACTCTTTATTAATGAATGCTAGAAAAATCTCTTTGTTAACAAGTCAACTATTGTAAATAGAAAACGTAAACAACCTCATAAACAACTTCATAAAAATAGCTGTACACAATACCTGAACTTTTATAATAGGCGTAGCCTACTACACGGTAGTTTTTACAACTTTTGTGAATAGACACACCTTTATGGTCATCATTGTAAAACTGTCATTCACTATTGCTATTTTTATTATTCCTTAATTATTTTTATGAATGGAATTCTGGAACCTTCGTGACCAATCTCGTCTTTTATCGATCTTGTCACAATATATTAGTTGAATAACTTGGTACACATTCGTCTATTTTTTTTATTTAAAATATTATAACAGAATTGAACGATTAACTTATATTATTTTATGAACGTGCAATTAGTCTTAAATATTGCAATAAATTGACTTTTAAAATGCAATTACTTAGGTATATGTACAGAATTGATTATTAATCAGTTAATAGCACTAAATATTAATAGTTGGCTCGACTCCCATTTTTATAACAATAACGGTTGCCGGATACTTATTTAATTGTAGACATAATTACCTTTGATCTTTATTTATAAGCTAATGATATTTTAAATAGTTTCATAAAATATTAATATTCTCTTTTTACCATATTATAATAATTTATAATCCATACATTTCAATTATTGTCATATAAAATTCAAAAAGGAATTTATAGAAAAATAATATATGGTATGTAACACGGTGTAAACTTGTTTCATTTTTATTGTTCTTTAAGATTTAATTCATTTAGGCTATTAAAAAACAATAAGAACGGTAATTATATAAATCTTTATTGTCGAGTAAAATAAAATTGATTTTTATGTCCAACAAGTCGTTAATTTTTAGGATAACAAGGAGGTAAGGTGTAATAAAGTAAAATATGTTTTTCTTCAGACCAAGAAATACAATGGTAGTTGACAATAAAAACCTTGGTCAGATCAGCAAATAATAAAACTTTATTAAATACTTTTTTTGCTAGTTCCGGGGCTACAAAAAATAAAATATAAAAAATAGGCTGTTACGGTCTTTTTAAGAACAAAAGAGGTACAGGTGTGAGAAACACTAGTTAAAGGTATTTTCTCTGAGTGTAATGAATTTCATTACACAGCCAGTTGGATGAAGCAAAGGTGTCATTTGCAGGGTGGAAAGTAGATACTTTTGAGAACCTGGAATACTGATAAGCACAGTTTATCACTCAGCGAAGAAGGCAATCGTAAACTACCTCACTCTTTGTTTTACTTACTTTTTTGAATTCAATTTAATTTTTTATGTGGTCAATTGTCTTTGTATGTAATGAGTTTTATGTTGCGTTGACAATGTCTCGAACCGTTGGTATTTTCAGGTCTTTGTGAAGGGTATGATTGGTTTTCCTAACTGAAGCCAATAAGGTTCAAACCAGCTTTTCGGCTGCTGACCTAAACACAATGTATTATATTTTGATCCAAGTGTCGTCGCATCCGAGAACTCCTAAGTACCAAAATAAAACTTAGTTGTGTTATTTAGCGGTTCCCCAATCCGATGACGCTTGGATCAATTAAACCTTTAGGGCCAATACATTATTATTTTTTTATTCTTTAAACTTTTTTTGTGGAGGTTTTTTAAATTTAATGTTTTTTATCAGAGTAATACAACAATCGTTCTACCAGCATGCGTCACTCGTTCATTACACCTGAAACTGAAACTGATAGAAGGTTAGTAGACGATGTCGTGGGGTATACCACCTGATCGTTCGAAGAAATGTGACGGGGCTGGGTTTCTTCTAAGAAATCATACTGAGGGGTAGTTATGGAGAGAAAATTTAGTTTCAGAGTCAGAAGTTTAGTTTAGCTTGGGAGTAGAGTCAAATATATATATATCAGTTATAAAATTAATATATATATTACGAAGGAGTTGCCGTGTTTTTCATAATATTAAATGAATAATATCATAAAAAATTGGCTGGGCGGGCTCATTACACCTCACCCGTACCCTTCACCCTGCAACTGCACGGTGATTGGAACCGCACAATACGTTTAACTAAATTTGACGATGTCTATTCCATTTTTAGTCGCTGACAAATTTTTTTTTTGTAATCCCTAATTTGTGTACGTTGCAATCTGTTCAATTTAGAACAATAAGCAACCCAATGACCCAATGAGATGAGGGTGATGTGTATGACGTGTAAATGAGGTGTACCCTTGTACAGACTCAGGCCGATAATTCCTGAGAGAGTATGGTTAATTGAACCCCAACCATGAAAGTACATCGGTAACCACTGTCTAGCATTAAAATCCGTATAAAAGTAACTACCTTTACTAAGATTTGAACCAGGAACCGTCGTCTCCGAAAATCAGCTGTTAAAACAGCTGATTTTGGCGACGACTTTACCTCTAAGCCAACCCGGTGGGTTTGTCTAGAAGTAAATAAAGACAAATAAAGATTTATTTATTTATTTAAACTTATAACACCCCTCTTTTTTCTTCGGGGGTTAAAAAATAATCTCGCGTATCATGTATGAGTATGAAAATATTTATTTTTTTATTTTGTTATCAGTCTCTCCACTGGTTTGATGCAGTTCTCCAACCTGTCTATCTTGCGCAAGTGGTTTCATATCTACATACCTGTAACACATTACATCTTTTGTAATTTGCTTTATATATTCTAATTTTTGCCTCCCTCTACAATTTACTCCCTCAATATTACCCTCCATTATTAATAGCCCAATACCCGGATGTCTTAGGATATGCCCCACTAGCCTATCCCTTCTTTTGGTAAGATACTTCTTTTTTCATCCACTCGCCTAAGAACCTCTAAAATACTTATTTTGTCCACCCACCTAATCTTTAACATTTTCCTATAACACCACATTTCAAAAGCTTCTATCCTCTTCTTTTCTACAGCCCCTATCACCCACGTTTCACTTCCGTATAATGCTACACCCCAAACATAATGTTTTAAGAAATTTTTCCTAATCTGTAAATCAATGTTTGTAGTCAGTAAGTTGTTTTTTGAACATATGAATATATGTTGTTTAGGTCATCAGCCAATAGGCTGGTTTGAACCTGTAGAGGTTTTACTAAGTAAAACGAGGAGTGAGGTGGTTTACCATTGCCTTCCTCACTGAGTGGAAAAGTATGCTTATTATCATGCCAGGCCCTCTGAAAAGCACATATTTTCCACTCTGCAAACGACACCTTCACTTCATTCACCACAGGGTCTGGCTGTATAATGAAATTCATTACTTTCAGAGGAGATAACTCTGATTAGTGTCTTTTACACCTCTACCTCTTCTGTTCTTAAATGATTCAGTCATTTAATTGGCTGACCATGTGATAAGAAACAGAACTATTTATTTTAGCCCTGCAACGAACAGAGTGAGTGTAAATAATTTGACACTCCACCTGTCCGTTATGGGCAGATGAAAATATAGTAGGCTAAAATAGTAATAAAAAAGTAAGTAAAATAATTTGCAAAACTATTACTATGAGTTGGCGGATAATAATTATGGATCTCGTTAGTACGTGCTGGACGGCGGCCATCCAGTCTGAACTTTGAAGTGGATTTAAGCTCGTTGTTTTATACAATTATAATGCAATGCACTCACATCTTTTACTCAAACTACTATTAATATTACTCATTATACTATTAGAGTTTTTTACTACTACTACTGCAGAATATTACGTTAAGAAGTTAAAATTGGTGCCACTCCTCCGAATTAATAATAAACCAAGCGAGTCAATTCCTCCACGAGGTGTTCGCAATTATTATTATTATTATTATTATTATTATTATTATTATTATTATTATTATTATTATTACACTACCATCTCTACCTTTTTGATAGCCAAGTAGAGGCGGACGCTAACTAACTTGTTATTATTTTAATTTATCTTCATAAAGAAAATGTTCAAACTGATGTAATAAAATTAAATATTTTATGTACAGTAATTTTATCACAAAATGTAAAATTTATTATTCATAAGGATAAAATTAAACGTATTAATCAATAATATTCCGATAAATTATATTCTCCTTTACTATTAATGTAATTGGTATTAAATAATGTAATTCTCATCCGTAAAATGATGTATAGATACATTTAATTTACATTATTCAACACAATATTAATTTATTATTAAAATATATACTTGATATAAATGATACAGTAAGTAATTGTTCGGATTTAATCGAATAAAATTGAATATTAGGATCAGTTAACAGGTCACCGGTATCCCGGATTAAATCGTAAAAACCTGGTGCAAAACACTCACACGACTCTATCTTGCCAGTGCAATTAATGAAAAAATATAACTTTATTTTTTTAATCATGAATAAAAAATATAATATGAAGTAAAACCGAATTATTTAACGTAAGTTAATGACTCAAAATGAAAATCAATCTCTGAGCAACTTCTATAGTATGTTTTTTACACATTTTTCTATTGGGATGTTTGTTTAGTTTATTTTTATCCGTAATGTTTGTACGTTGGAAAATGTTTAATTCAGAGCAATAAGTATCCCATAACCCAATGAGATGAGAATGATGTGTATGACGTGTAAATGAGGTGTTTTCTTGTACAGATCAAGGCCAACCATTCCTGAGAGAGTATGGTTAATTGAACCCTAACTATCAAAGTACACTGGTAACCACCGTCTAGTATTCAAACTTGTATAAAAGAAACTAACTTTACTAGGATTTTTTTTTTTTTGTAATCCCTAATTTGTGTACGTTGCAATCAGTTCAATTCAGAACAATAAGCAACCCCATGACCCAATGAGATGAGGATGATGTGTATGACGTGTAAATGAGGTGTAGTCTTGTACAGACTCAGGTCGACCATTCCTGAGAGAGTATGGTTAATTAAACCCCAACCATCAAAGTACACCGGTAACCACTGTCTAACATTCAAATCCGAACTAGGATTTAAACCAGGAATCTTCGTTTCCGAAAACCAGCTGTCAAACAGCTGATTCGCAGCGATAACTATACCTCTAGGCCAGACCAACCGGGTGGATCAATGAAAATTTAGTAGTAGGCTATAATTAAATAATTTCTTCAGTAGCAGTACAAACGCTTTCTAGCGTACATTACGTCATTGAAATTTGAAAATATATGTTTTTTTGAGTTGCCTTCTAGAGTAGAGATATCCAAACGAAATTTTTACAGGTTATAGAAGAAAGTAGGGAGCACATTTGAAACTGTTCTTTGGGAAAAAGGAACATACAGTTAAGTTTCCTTCTTCCGGAGAACGTCCCCTTATAAGTTATGTAAAAAACCGTTTAAGACGACAAATAGATAAATAAACAACATCAACTGAAAGTATTTCTGTTTTCATTTAATACATTTTCAAAATCCTACCATTTTTTTATGATGACTCTTCAAAACTATTGTAAGGAAATAATTAAAATCGATTAATTTTCTTTAATCAATTAAAGAGGCTGGAGGCTGCTGGCTGGAGGCTGGAGGCGTTTGAGATGTGGCTATACCGCCGCATGCTCCGTATATCGTGGACCGACAGAGTACGAAACACGGACGTACTGACTCGGATGGGCAAGGAGATGGAACTGCTATACGACATCAAGCGACGAAAACTGCAGTACTTCGGCCATGTTCTTCGAAACGGGAAATACAGACTTCTTCAGCTGATAATGGAAGGAAAGATAGCAGGAAAGCGCCGGCCGGGCAGAAGGAAAGCGTCCTGGCTGAAGAATTTGAGAGATTGGTTTGGTCTCAACTCCACGTCACTGTTCCGAGCAGCTGTTTCGAAAGTTAGAATAGCAATGATGATCGCCAACCTCCGACGCGGAGACGGCACTTGAAGAAGAAGAATCAATTAAAATGATTTAAATATTTACTATAAAGTACTTGGTACTGTTATAATGCCGTTATTAAATAACGTAAGAATAATTTTAACTTACCTGTTATAAGAAGTGCTGCTATGTGCCAAAATATAGACACAGTAATTTGCACTAATGTTTTGTGGTCCTTTTAAAACACGTGCCACTTTAGTAGATTCATCTTCATTATAAAAAATAAATAACAGGACTTTTTAATAACATTTTAATTAAAGAATCATTTTAGTGTTTCTTTATTTGGCACGTATTATGTTCTTTTTATATTGACCCGATTATATTCGTACTTAAGAGATGAATTTAATGATTTTATGTGCGATGCGATGATTACCCTTGTGATTATCAAATTTAATAGCAAGTGTAATGTTACTTAACTAGCTCCCGTATAAAAATCGTGACACTCAGGTCAAATACATTTATGTTATATTACGTACAATTTTTATTTTTGTTATAATGCTTCAATATAAATATAAGCTCTTAAAGGAACAAGAATTATCAATTTATTTTTTTATAACACACCGTTATATTTACTTAATTTAAATCTTATGGTATTTTAAGTATACAAATCTAGGGTGAAACACTCAAACTACTTTCTCTTGCCAATGTAAATTTTGAAAAATTTAACCTGAATTAATAGTGAACAAAGTAAAATGAAAAACATATTAAATATGTTTAAATGAACGATCATTCACTCATGTCAAATAATTATATGTTAAATTTTAACATATAATTATTTGACATGAGAGATACATGATAAATGAAAATAACCTCTGTAAAATTTGAAAATACGGAAAGTCAGTAGTTGACGCTAAAGTTGGTTCTGTAGAAAAAAATTGAAATAAAAGTTGTCGATTTTTTTATTTTTTGGAACTTTAATTATTATATTGGCTATACACTTCTTAGAGTATTTTTAAGGAGTAGCCTACCTACCTAGTAAAAACACCTGAAATTTTTCGGTAGTTCTACTGCCATTGGAAGGAAATCTAAAACTTTATTCGATATTTTATTATTTAAAACATTTATACTGTACAAAATTGATTTTATAATATAATAAACCTATTATATCACTTCTTATGAACGGAAAAGTGATAAAAACCACCGATAAATAATTTAAGTACCTCGAAGAAATAATATCAAGGAACGTAAACGAAAGACGAGCAATCCAAAACAGAATCAATAAACTAAATTTGTACAGAAACTGACTTGGTCCACGTACAAAAAGTAGTTCCTCTAAATTACGATATATAAAAATTAGACACTACAATACAGTAACAAGACCAGAAATATTTTATGCATGTGAAACTTTTTTTAACCTTAAAAGCAAGAACAGAATGGAAGAACTTCAGAGAGTGGAAAGAAGAATTCTAAGAACGATCATTCATAAAAAACATGTAGTTAATGGAAAATACACACTTTTCCTAATGAAATGATTTATTAGGAGAACAGACTCTTATTAAACATTATGAGGAAAAAACGATTAGCTCTTTACAGTCATCTAGTAAGACGACCTGAAGAAAGACTGACCAAGAAACTGATAACTTACCAACAGACAAATAAAATTAAGAATAATTGCTATGGGAAATAGAGAAATACCTCGAGAAATTAGAAATAACGGAAGAACAGATTTTAAACAGGGAAAAATATTTACTCTTAAAAAACAAAACAAAGAAAATTAAAATCAAAATTCCAACACAAAGAAAGTACAATATAACAGACGATTAGAGATTCCAGAGATCTAAAAGAATGAAAGATTATTGGGCAAAGAAGAAAATTCCCAGAAACAGACCTTGACTAAATTTACTCCAATGAGAGCCTAAATAATAATAATAATAGTAATAATAATAATAATAATAATAAACATAACAGACAGGTTGAGTGTCAAATAATTTACACTCAATCTGTTTGTTGCAGGGCTAAAATAAATAGTTCTGTTTCTTATCACATGGTCAGCCAATGAAATGACTAAATAATTTAAGAACAGAAGAGGTAGAAGTGTAAAAGACACTAATCAGAGATATCTCCTCTAAAAGCAACGAATTTTATCATACAGCCAGACCCTGTGGTGAATGAAGTGAAGGTGTCATTTGCAGAGTGGAAAATATGTGCTTTTCAGAGGGCCCGGCAAATAAAACAAACAACAAGAAAAACAACTATGTTTAAACACTAATAAATACTAAATTCAAAAAATTTAGGATTTATTTTTTTTTGGATTTCTTATTGTTTGTTTAGTGGTTTATGATGTGTACTTTCCCACTCAGTGAGGAAGGCATTGGTAAACCACTTCACTCCTCGTTATACTTAATAAAACCTCTGCTGGTTCAAACCAGCTTTTCGGCTGATGACCTAAACAACAACATTAGTAATGATTTCTCTTCCAATATTAAAACTTCTTATTATTTTTCCTTGATTTTTTTTCAAAATAACGGATCAATATAAGTCTAATCTTAGTACGTCTAAGATTAACCTTAATACCTTTTGATATGGCTTAAATAATTTAACTTCATGACTTAAGATAGAGTAGAAAATGAAATGAAATTGCAACTGAAACGTAGTACTTAGTGTAATAGAAGTTGATTTTAAATGTTAAATACATTGTGTATAATCATGATAATAACTCACAATCATCCTCCATCAGCCTGCCGGGATAAGGTGATTATTAATGGCAAATTATTTACAGTTAATAATCAGTATCCATTATGGTTATTATAAATTTATTTAACCTCTTATGCAAAACACAATTTTTCAATAGAAAACACTTTTAACAAACACCATTACGATTTTGTAACAATCAATAATTGTGACAGATAGCGTGGGTGGGTAGATGTAGGCCTAAATGTAGGTCTATGCTCGATTGAAAAATATTACATTTTATGACAAGAGCTTTCAAACTGGAGGTACTGTAATAATATAATGCTCTGATCATGAAACAATCGACTATCAGCTCGGTGATTGAACCCGGACTTTCAGTTGCATAAATCTACATCCATTTAGCGTCTGATCATTTAAAATCTTTTCCTATATTTTAATATGTTCGTCTTTCATTATAGACAGAATTAATTTGTTCATATTAAATAATAAAGAAATTAAGAACTTTTAAAGTGTATAACTGAAACAAATATCATGGTACATAAATTTTTTCGGGTCTTTTCCGTTTTCTGTATGCCACTATGAAATCCGAATTCCCTGAAGGGTTACACAATTCTCCCACTCGTGCGTCTAGCGCGCCAATCTGACTAGCAATATTGTGACACTTATCGCTAAGGTCCGTTTCGGGATCTAGGTAATTAATTAATTTTTTTTCCTAATTTGTGTACGTTGCAATCTGTTCAATTTAGAACAATAAGCAACCCCATGACCCAATGAGATGAGGATGATGTGTATGACGTGTAAATGAGGTGTAGTCTTGTTCAGACCCAGGCCGACCATTCCCGAGAGAGTATGGTTAATTAAACCCCAACCATCAAAGTACACCGGTAACCACTGTCTAGTATTCAAATCCGTATAAAAGTAACTACTTTTTACTAGGATTTGAACCAGGAACCTTCGTTTCCGAAAATCAGCTGTTAAACAGCTGATTTTGGCGACGACTTTACCTCTAGACCAACCCGGTGGGTTATTAAATAATTAATACACCAAAGTTTACAATTACAAACATTTATTACACTAAAAGATTAAAAAATAAATAATCAACTAATTATAATTAAGTAATACAAAAACTAAATTAATAATTCGCTTAAAATAAATAATAAACAACAAATAACTTAATAATTAACTTAGCACTACTTACAACCAATTTTATAGACTACACACACATACAAAATGAAACTGAATACACAAAAACTGAATTTATAACAAATCACATTAACTTTTCGCAATACACACACAAACAAAGACAGTATAATAATCGTTGACCAACACAATGCTCGGAACGCACCCTGCACAGCGTCCGACGGCCACTCGTCAAAGGTTAAACGAATACTGACTCTACCGCGCTCGGGGGTCTCTTTATATACTCATTTAAGAAGATCATTCCAGCAAAGCAGAGAAACTTCATGAAAATAATAAAGTACAAAAAATAACCCTTTATAAGTGATGCTAGAAAAATCCATTGTAAATAAGTCAACAATAGGTCTTTTGTAAATAGAAGTTGTTACAGGTCTCTTTCACAAATAGTTGTACACAATACCCAATCTTTTATCATATACAATAGCGCAGTCCTATTAAATAATTTTTATGAATAGGCATACCTTTATTGTCCTATTGTCACTTATTGTTACTATTTCACTCTATTATCCTCTCTTCACTATTGTCTGAAAATTTTCTTGAATGAAATTCTAGAACCTCCGCGAACCATGTCTTTTTGATATTGTCACAATATTTACACAGTCTGTCATGAATTTAGTAGAGTTACTTAATCTTAGTAATATTCGGACGGAGGAAGATGCTGCAGAGTTCCCCAAGGAAAAAGGGTTATTACATAATCCCAGAAGGTGTGACTAATAAAAACGTATGTATAAAACACTCACGCGACTTTCTCTTCCCAATGTAAATAATTAAAAAATATAATGTAATAATAATATATTGTAGCCTAATAATAGCAAAAAATCTGGTGTGAAACACTCACACAACTTTCTCTTGCCAATGCAAATAATTAATAATAAACCTAACATTATTAATAAAATATTAGAAATAAACAAAAAGCTAACCTCAAAAACATAACCTTATTTTAATCATGAGTGAATGATGCAAAATGAAAATCAACCTCAGTTTGGCTTAAAAATACGGAAAATCAATCTTTCTCTCTAAACTAGGCTCTGTAGAGAAAAATGCTTTAAATAAAAGTTGTAGATCTTTTAATTTTCTATAAATTAAATTATATACACTTTTGTAGTAAAATGCATGCTAAGGCCGAAATCTTAAAAAAATCAATTTTTCACACATTTTCGTGAGAAAAAATCAGAAAATCGCAAATTACCGCTAAACTAAGCGTTATACAAAAAATTGGTTGATATAAAAGTTGTAGAATTTTTAATTGTCTACAACTTTTATTATATAAAGTTTTCCACTAAAATGCATATTAAAGCTGTAATCTTTAAAAAACAACGTTTTTACGTGAAAACAGCCTCACCCAGAATTTCAGCAAACATGACGCCTACTCTATCTTGTAGAGAATAAAAAATTGAGTAAACCAGGCGATTTTTAAAAAAATCGTAGGACCAGTTTTTGAGAAAGTCGCAAAAAAGTGAAAAATTACACGAATAAACTACCACTTCCGGTTGACCGATTTTGATGAAAATGTTCGTGTCGAGTTTGGTAGTGGTACGTAACTTAAGTTTCAAGTTTCAAGTTCGTACGATGTTCCGTTCTTGAGATATTCTGTTCACACACACACACACACACACACACACACACACACACACACACACACACACACACACACACACACAGACCAATCGCTAAAAACATGTTTTTTGGGTTCAGGGGGAACCCAAAATTTTTTGGGTTTTTTTGGGTTAAAAAGTTAGTTTTGGGTTAAAAGTTTTTTGGGTTCTGAAAACGTATAGATCCGGTGAAAACTCGATTTCGAAAAATCGACATGAAAACAATACTTTCCTTCCTATATATTCATACAGGCAGGAGAAAGTAAAAATTCAATTAAAAAATATATAACTTAATAGTAATATAGTAATGGAAAAACAAAACAATAAAAATGTGAAATAAAACAACGAGTAACAGTACTACAATAATTATACTGGGACTGGGAAGGACGTGTGTACACGTGCGTGAGTGTGTCTGTCTCAGTATGAGTATTCAGTAAGGCATGGAGTGGGAGAAATGAACAAGTGTGCAACCCATCAGGGAATTCGGATTTGATACTGGCATACAGAAAACGGAAAAGACCCATTTTTTCTTTAATGACTTTTTTGACATCAGTTAAGGTACATTTTCATTGGCATACAAGTATGAGGTCTTGTATGAGATACAAGTATGATAATCGTATTAAAAGTAACCATTCGTCTTTTTACCACCTTTTTGTGTTTTTTGTTTTGTTTTTGTTTTACGTCTGACTGTTTTGCAATTTCTGCTAATGCAGAGGTGGAGAATGATGATATACGATACCGTTCTTAGTTTGCTCCTACTGTCAACAAACAAAAGCCACCTACTACAGGGTGCACACTAGAGTCTGTGACTTTATGGATGTCGTATTCCTATTAAGTTAACTATGTTTTAAATTATAAGTACTTAAAGTACTAAAAACATCAGTCATGATATGATGTAGGCGTAACAATTTCATTTTAAAAAATATTTTTAAAAGTATTTTGTATTTAAATACTTTTGAAAGTATTTTGTCGTTACTTTTTAATCAGCGTGTACACATTTTGATAAAGGGTGATTCCAAAAGAGCGCCGGTTTTTAAACGGCTGGTAAATTTTTGTTTATCGGTTGGCAACATTGTTTGACCACATTTCTATTTTGGAGAACATTCCGATTGACGATTCAGTTGTAGTTTCTCTTGTTCGCAGTGTAGTACTCTCGCAGTCTGTGTCTAACCATGGAGAAGTTTACTATTGCGCAATGAGTGTTAATCGTCAAAACATTTTACCAGAGTGGAGAGAGTTATGCGGCTACTGTCAGATGACTTAGCGGTACTCTAGGACGTAATGAAGCACCGAATGAATCAACAGTTCGCAGGCTCATGAAAAAGTTTTTTGAGACGGGTTCAACAGTCGACCTTAAAAGTTCTGGACGTCGTCGTTCTGGCCGAACTGAGCAGAACGTTGCGTTGGTTCGTGACAGTGTGGCTGTTAGCCCAGCAAAATCAATACGTCGCCGTTCTCAACAATTGGGTTTACGATGTTCTTCTGTACGGAGAATTCTTCGGTACGATCTTCAATATCACCCGTATAAAATTCAGTTTCTGCACGAGAAACAATGTTGTTGCTCCGTGAACGGTTCCAGGATCGCATCATTTCTCGTAATTCCGACCATCAATGGCTACCAAGGTCGTGTGACTTGACGCCTTGTGACTTTCCTCTTTGGGGTCATCTGAAGTCATTGGTGTATGCCAATAAACCCCGAAACATCAATGACTTGAAGGAGGAAATTCGACGGGTTATCGGGCAAATGGAAGTCGAAACTTGTCGTGCAGTAATATCCAGTTTCATGGACAGAGTTGATGCGTGCCAGCGCAGTAGAGGAGGACACATGCATGACATCATTTTTCATACATAAAATCGGAAGGAAAGATGAACTTGTTGATGTATTTATTTTCAGTTTTTCAATAAAATAAATCTCTTAATTTGATATATCAAAACCGGCGCTCTTTTTGAATCACCCTATATAATGCGCATGCTTAGTGACGTCATTATTTGTTTACATTAGGAGCAAACTAAGAGAGGCTGGACTATACACTCTATCAACATATTGACATTAAAGCTAATAATAGAAAAGCACTAAGAGTATATTTGTGAAACACGTATGGCTTTTATAGATAAGGAGAATGCTTTTGATAACGTTCTTCGAGGGCGTCTTTGGAATATAATACTAGAGAAGGGCTATCCAAAACAACGTGTTGCTGTTACTGCGAGTACATACACAAAAGATACAGTGTTTTTTTTTGCCTGGATTCCTTCCCAGAATAAATTCATATAGGGCAAGATAAATTAAAAACTGTGTAAAGTATTGTAGTAATATAGTGAATGTATTGAATATCTTCAATCTATCTTAATATCTTTCTTAATGTATTGTATGTATTGAATATGGATGAAATCATGAGAAAGAATTACTCCATGAAAATTAATAAGAACAAAACGAAAGTGTTGTGCAGCAGCAAGAGTGGTTTAGAAGAGATGGAAAATGTACAAGTAGGGAACGAAAACATACAGGAAGTTAAAGAATTCTGCTATCTAGGGAGTAAAATAGCAAAGGATGTTAAAAGCACAAGTGATATCAAAAGCAGAATTGCTCAAGCTAAAAAAGCCTTTGAAAAAATCTTACTGACTACAAACATTGATTTAAAGATTAGGAAAAATTTCTTAAAACATTATGTTTGGAGCGCAGCGTTATACGGGAGTAAAACATGGGTGATAGGGGCGGTAGAAAAAAAGAAGATAGAAGCTTTTGAAATGTGGTGTTATAGGAAAATGTTAAAGATTAGGTGGGTGGACAAAATAAGTAATTTAGAGGTTCTTAGGCGAGTGGATGAAAAAATAAGTATACGGAATCATCTTATCAGAAGAAGGGATAGGCTAGTGGGGCATATCTTAAGACATCCAGGTATTGGGCTATCAATAATGGAGAGTAATATTGAGGGAGTAAATTACAGGGGGAAACAAATATTAGAATATATAAAGCATATTACTAAAGATTTAGGGTGTTACAGGTATGTAGATATGAAACGACTTGCGCGAGATGGAACACGCTTGGAGAACTGCATCAAACCAGTCGAGAGACTGATAACAAAAAAAAATTGAATATCTTATAAATTACATCAAAATTTTAATAAAAAATTTAGTAAATTAAATCTTATGTAATAAAATATTAGGTAGTAGTATATTTAGTATTAAAAACTTAAATAAAAATTTAATAACAATTATTTTTTTAATTGATAGGAGAATCACGAACAAATATTTGTATATCACCCAATTAGGAAAAGGCAAGATATTAACGTTTAAGGAAAAGAAGTCAAATTACTGGATATAAAATATAACTTTTATCATTATAATAATATACAGTATTTTTAAGGTTACCATTTTCAGATTAACATGTCAAGTAAATTTAAATAGATATAAAAAACCTTCGAAAGGTGACGAGAGCACACACTTGTTCTGCAACATGTTTGTTGTTCATTTCATTAAGTAACCATCCAGAAAAAAGTTTTAAAACGTTTCATTTACATTTTTAATGTATTAAAAATATTGGTTGTCTAAATTAGTTAATCTAGGGCCTAAACTAAAATGAAATAAAAACTTGAAATGGTAGCTTAAAGTGCTAATAAAGTATAAGAACGAATTGTAAAAAACTTTGCTTTTTTAGAAAGGTTAGGCCATCCGCACACGATGCAATATGAAAACTATGCAACAGCCGTGCGATTTCAAGCATTTTTTTCTATAATCTTAATCTAGCGTCAGTTAGTAATTTTGTGTATTTTGCTCATCAAAATCAGGATTTATTTAAGATTGAGGCGATAGTATGCATTTAACGACAGAAATTATAGCAAATAACACAATCTATAACTTTTATTTCAAGCACTTTTTTCGACCAAACCTAGTTTAGTGTCAATTATTGATTTTTCCGCATTTTTAAGTCGAACAGAAATTGATGTTCATTTTGGGATTTTTATTATTCTTTGTATCCCTGTCACTTCCTAGCGCAGACCAATGACCTCCCTCTCTCTCTCTCTCTCTCTCTCTCTCTCTCTCTCTCTCTCTCTCTCTCTCTCTCTCTCTCTCTCTCTCTCTCTCTCTCTCTCTCTCTCTATGTGTGTGTGTGTGAGCGCGCGCGTGTGTGTGTGTGTATGTGTGTATGTGTATGTGTGTGCGTGCGTGTGTGTGTGTATGTGTGTGTGTGTGTGTGTATGTGTGCGTGTGTGTGTGTGTGTGTGTGTGTGTGTGTGAGTGTGTGTGTATGTGTGTGTGTGTGTGTGTGTGAGTGTGCGTGCGTGCGCGCGTGTGTGTATGTAAATAAAATATCTCAAGAACGGAACATTGTACGAAGCTAAAACTGGAAATATATATAAGTTAGGAACCACTAGTGGACACGACACAAACATTTTAATCAAAATTGCTCAACCGGAATTAGTGGTTTATTTATGTAATTTGTTACTTTTTTGCGATTTTCTCAAAAACGGCTTTTACGATTTTCTGAAAAATTCGGAAAATCGCCAAAGTTACAACATTTTATATGCTCTACAAGATAGGGCAGGAGTCATATCTGCTGAAAATCTTGGTGAGGATGTGCTCTAGTAGAAAAAAAATTGTGTTTTTAAGATTGCAGCCTTAATATGTAATTTTTTAATATGCAGAGCCTAGTTTAGAGTCGAAGAGTAATTTTCCATATTATTAAGCCGAACTGTAGTTGGTTTTCATTTTGTCATTTACTCATGATTAATATTAGGTTATGTTTTTTGAGGTTAGTCATTTTGTTTACTTCTAATGTTTTTTTTTAACAATAATACGTTTAATTGGCCATTATTTTCATTGGCAAGAGAAAGTCGCGTGAATGTTTCACACCAGATTTTTGTTATTGTTATTGATTTCTACTCTTGGATATTTCAATTTAATTTTTTTATCCTGATGTATATTTTATTTATATATTTCTTGACATTTTCAGTTTGATCTTGATTCTCTTTAGTACTGGAATAATTTTAAATCTCCACTAATTCATGTCATTAATTGTCTCCACTAATTCAATTATCTCATTATCTAATCTAATTATCTAATTTAATTATCTCCACTAATTCATATCATTAATTGTCATATTATTGTCAATATTTTTAGTTTAGCTAGTAATTTCATTACACAAATTTTCACAATGTTAATATTTAAATCAGTTTTCGTGTCACATAATATATTATTCTGTTGTTGACTTTAAATCATCAAATTCCGTTCCATAATTATCTCTTGAATCATCAATGTACTTGAGTAACAACAAGTGGTTACATTATTTTTCGTGTTACAGCGGCTTTTAAACTTTGATTGCCCAAAATTGATTAAAAAAACTTAATTTCTAGTAATTGATGTGTATCCCTTTACCACAAAAGATATTCCAAATATTTATTCTCCTAACGATCTTAATGTTATTTTTATTCATCTAATTAAAATAATCTTTATTATAACGTGTGTTCTAAATTTTATTTTATTGATTATTTTTTTAGTATTCTTATTTTATTTCTACTTGTAATTTTATATTTATATTTCACTTCTCATTACAGACAGGTGGAATGTCAAATTATTTACACTCAATCTGTTCGTTGCCGGGCTAAAATAGTTAGTTCAGTTTCTTATCACATGGTCAGCTAATTAAATGACTGAATCATTTAAGAACAGATGAGGTAGAGGTGTAAAAGACACTAATCAGAGTTATCTCCTCCGAAAGTAATGAACTTCATTTTACAGCCAGACCCTGTGGGGAATGATGTGAAGGTATCATTTGCAGAGTGGATAATTTGTGCTTTTCATGTGGGCCGGCATGCTGATAAGCGTACTTTTCCACTCAGTGAGGAAGAGAGGGTAAACCACCTCACTCCTCGTTTTTCTTAGTAAAACCTCTACAGGATCAAACCAGCTTTTCGGCTGATCACCTAAACAACAAACAAAAGCAATTTATATTTAAGAAAAACCTGTCTTATGACCTTTATAAATGTCGTTAAAATTACCGTGAAAACAATTCGTCGCCCAATTTGATTTGGTTCTGTGCTCCCGACTATCAAAACTTCCAACTTAGGGAATGAAGGAAGCCGCCAGTAGTTCCGACACGGGCGGTAGGCCTGTAGGCCTTTATAAAGAGCGCTCCACTAAGGACCCCGCAAGAGAGAAGATGATGCTTCCGCTCGCCGACCCAACACCGTAAGCCGTAGACCGGGACCATAATAACAACCCACGATGCCCACAGCGGTCCCTCGACCGAGCGTTGCGCCCACCGGATCCCGACGAAGCAGCCATTGACGCACTAATGCGAGGGAAGAAGATGACGTCTCCGCTGGATGACAATACGCCGTGTCCCCCACCTCCTCGACGCCACCACGACTACGACTGACTCCTCCCGTCCAGATGACCACCGCTTAAACGGCCCTTTTCAGGCCCCAAACATTTAAGGGTTTCTCACGCCACACTTAATAATTGATTTTGTTATAAATTAGAACTTTTAGAAAACTTTCTCTTGTTGCTAAAAAAAGCTAATAGTAGTTCACTATGCCCATAACGGGCAGGGGGTATTAAATTAATTTCACTCGATCTGCTGGTCCCAGGCTACAAAAAATAGTTCTGTTTCTTATCACATAGTCAGCCAATTATATCACTGAACTGTTTATGAACAGAAGAGGTAGACAGAACAATGCCGGCTGCATTGGCGTAGTTGGTAACGTGCTCGCCTTTCATCATTCGGTCTTGGGTTCGAATCCCCAGGCACGGGATATTTTCATACGTTACAAAAAATTAATTCATCGTGCACAGTCTGCATTAGCAGTAATTGCAGAACAGTCGGCTGAACCAAAAAAAAAGTAAGGAACTTCACTATACAGCCAGACCCTGCGGTGATGAAAGTGAAGGTGCCATTTGCAGGGTGGAAATTAGATGCTTTTCGGAGAGCCTTGCATGCTGGTAAGCATACTCTTCAACTCAGTGAAAAAGGCAATAGTAAACCTCATCAGTCCTCGTTTTTACTTAGTAAAACCTCTAGAGGTTCAAACCAGCTTTTCGGCTGTTGACCTAAACAACAACAAGTATCTACCTGTTCATAAATTACGTGGGGTAAACAAAAAAAAATTATTTGTATTTGCCAAACTAAAATAAAAAAACCTATTAATATAATACAGAAAGTGTAGTATTAGGTAAGTTACTGTTTTAACTGCAAAATTAATATATAAGAAAGTTTACTTTCGTCTAAAATATTTGTTTAACCTCGTAAATCCTTGTTAAAACATAACCTACTAAGTGAAAAAGCTGGTAACTCCACGTACACAAGAAAACTAGTTTAATTTTTTTCTTTTTTTTGGTTTAACGTCCGACTGTTATGCAATTACTACTAATGCAGACGGTGAAGGATGAAATGATTTTTTGTAACGTATGAAAATATGCTGTGCCTGTACGGGATTCGAACCCAAGACCCGTTCAGGCACGGCAAATTTTCATACGTTATAAAAAATCATTTCATCCTTCACCGTCTGCATTATCAGTAGTTGCTGAACAGTCGGACGTTAAACTAGTTTAAATAGTAATTATAAAAATATTATATTGGATAAGATGAGTTACAGCTAATCTTTAGTGGTTAACCCTTACAGTCCCGGCGTCCTAATATTAGGACGTCAAGATGTAGACTAAAAAATGCCGGCGTCGTCCTTTTATTAGTACGTTGACTAAAAAATTCATAAAATTTTTATTTTCACTCAATTTTTAAAAACAACGTATGAAAATAATCGGGAAGAAATGTTGATTGAATAAATACAAGTAGAGTTTTTTTATTAATTTAACCGATTGATATTGATTAAAACAACTAAAAATTTAATTTTTAAACTTTTATCATAGTATTTTTATTTTTTATAATAAATAAGTTACTTTTTGTAATTTTTGCACAATTGAATTGTCTTTAAAGTGATATAGGCCCTAAGTGAAATTGAGTAACATAATTTTTTAGGATGATTTTCTTTAATTAAAAAGAAAATTTCCACAAAAAATGACTGCGTATCATTTTATTTTTAAATTGTAAGAAATGTGTTCCAAGTTGAATATCATACAAGATCAATTCATTATGAACAACAAAAAAGTATTTAAGATGCCTTGAAAAATAGCCTGTTATGGATTAGATACATAAAATACTCTGCCCAGAGCAGACAGGTGGAGTGTCAAATTATTTACACCCAATCTGTTCGTTGCAGGGCTAAAATAAATAGTTCTGTTTCTTATCACATGGTCAGCCAATTAAATGACTGAATCATTTAAGGACAGAAGAGGTAGAGGTGTAAAAGACACTAATCAGAGTTATCTCCTCTGAAAGTAATGAATTTCATTATACAGCCAGACCCTGTGGTGAATGAAGTGAAGGTGTCATTTGCAGAGTGGAAAATATGTGCTTTTCAGAGGGCCCGGCATGCTGATAAGTGTACTTTTCCACTCAGTGAGGAAGGCAATGGTAAACCACCTCACTCCTCGTTTTACTTAGTAAAACCTCTGTAGGTTCAAACCAGCCTTTCGGCTGTTGACCTAAACACAAACAACAACACATAAAATACTACAAATCGCACAAAAGTAGGCTGGCATTTTTCAGTAGAAACTCGCAATATTCTCCCGGCACTGTAAGAGTTAATTAATTCTATAATCTGTGTGAAACGAAGAACAGAACGACGAAAATCACTACGTACGAACAGAAGCGACAGTCAAGACTATCTGACACCACATGGCAATGTTAGAATAATAACACAGATGGGAGTTACTAGGTTTACCAGTACACTAAAACCAGTACTGAAGTAACGAAGATTCTTATATTACTTATTATGTTTTATAATAATTTTTACTTTCTCTTGCCTATATGAATATATAGGAAGGAAAGTATTGTTTTCATGTCGATTTTTCGAAATCGAGTTTTCACCGGATCTATACGTTTTCAGACCCCCTGAACCCAAAAAACATGTTTTTAGCGATTGGTCTGTGTGTGTGTCTGTGTGTGTGTGTGTGTGTGTGTGTGTGTGTGTGTGTGTGTGTGTGTGTCTGTGTGTGAACAGAATATCTCAAGAACGGAACATCGTACGAACTTGAAACTTGAAACTTAAGTTACATACCACTACCGGACGCGACACGAACATTTTCATCAAAATCGGTCAACCGGAAGTAGTAGTAACTTAGTTTATTCGTATAATTTTTCAGTTTTTTGCGATTTTCTCAAAAACTAGTCCTACGATTTTTTTTAAAATCGCCTATTTTACTCAATTTTTTATTCTCTACAAGATAGGGTAGGCGCCATGTTTGCTGAAATTCTCGGTGAGGCTGTTTTCACGTAAAAACGTTGTTTTTTTAAGATTACGGCTTTAATATAAATTTTAGCGCAAAAACTTATATAATAAAAGTTGTAGAGAATTTAAAAACCTACAACTTCTGTTTCAAACATTTTTTTGTATGACGCTTAGTTTAGCAGTAATTAGCGATTTTCTGATTTTTTCTCACGAAAACGTGTGAAAAATCGATTTTTTAAAGATTTTGGCCTTAGTATGCATTTTACGACAAAAGTGTATATAACCAAATTTATAAAAAATTAAAAGATCTACAACTTTTATTAAGAGCATTTTTCTCTAAAGAGCCTAGTTTAGAGAGAAAGAGTGATTTTCCGTATTTTTAAACCAAACTGAGTTCGAATTTCATTTTGCGTGTTTCACTCATGATTGAAATATGGTTATATTTTTGAGATTAGTTGTTTGTTTATTTCTAATGTTTTATTACTAATGTTAGGTTTATTGTTAATTATTTGCATTGGCAAGAGAAAGTTGTGTGAGTGTTTCACACCAGATTTTTACTTATATATATATATATATATTAGGTTGGTTAAATGAATAGAGTGTATTCTGTTGGTTAAGTTAAGTTGGAACCAAAATCATAAAATTAAAAACAAAAATCTGGTGTGAAACACTCACACAACTTTCTCTTGCCAATGCAAATAATTAACAATAAACCTAACATTAGTATTAAAACATTAGAAATGAACAAAAACTAACCTCAAAAACATAACCTTCTTTTAATCATGAGTGAATGACGCAAAATGACAATCGAACTCAGTTTGGCTTAGAAATACGGAAAATCACGCTTTCACGCTAAACTAGGCTCTGTAGAGAAAAATGCTCTAAACAAAAGTTGTAGATCTTTTAATTTTCTATAACTTTTATTATATACACTTTTGTCGTAAAATGCATACTAAGACCGAAATGTTAAAAAAATCGATTTTTCTCACGTTTTCGTGAGAAAAAAAATAGAAAATCGCAAATTACCGCTAAACTAAGCGTTATACAAAAAAATGTTTGAAACAGAAGTTGTAGGTTTCTAAATTATCTACAACTTTTATTATATAAGTTTTTGCGCTAAAATTTATATTAAAGCCGTAATCTTAAAAAAACAAAGTTTTTACGTGAAAACAGCCTCACCGAGAATTTCAGCAAACATGGCGCCTACCCTATCTTGTAGAGAATAAAAAATTAAGTAAAATAGGCGATTTTAAAAAAATTGTAGGACCAGTTTTTGAGAAAATCGCAAAAAACTGAAAAATTATACGAATAAACTACTACTTCCGGTTGACCGATTTTGATTAAAATGTTCGTGTCGCGTCCGGTAGTGGTATGTAACTTAAGTTTCAAGTTTCAAGTTCGTACGATGTTCCGTTCTTGAGATATTCTGTTCACACACACACACACACACACAGACACACACACACACACACACACACACACACACACACACACACAGACACACACACACACACACACACACACACACACACAGACCAATCGCTAAAAACATGTTTTTTGGGTTCAGGGGGTCTGAAAACGTATAGATCCGGTGAAAACTCGATTTCGAAAAATCGACATGAAAACAATACTTTCCTTCCTATATATTCATATAGGCAAGAGAAAGTAAAAATGGAGGTACAAGGTTTGCTAATTAGTTTAACACTTTTTTGTAGTAAATTTAATGAATGTATCGCTCCACGACATGCCACCCGCAACATACAACATTATTTCAAACATATGATTATTAGCTAAAATTCTTCTTTTTCTAATGTTAACAATCTTAATAATTTTTGACCATATGTTCAATAAATATTGTGATGTAACCACGGTAACTACACTACATGAAGAAAGTCATTTAGAATTATTCGGTAAAGAAAACTTAGTAATATTTAACAAGCGACTCTGAAAATATTATCGAAACATTAGACGACGATAAGATCTACATAATTGGTGGTTTAGTAGACCACAATTCGCACAAGAATGTGTTTTATCGTTTGGCATGTAAACAAAACATAATGCAAAGTCAATTACGACTAGAAACTCTTCTCTTTCTTGACTACGCATTATTATTTTGTTTAATTACATGTCAAACATTGACAGATTCTTTTGAGCATTATGATCGTTCAGACCGCAAATAATATAGATCTTGTCATCGTCTAATGTTGGATGTAAACAAAATATAATGCGTATTCAAGAAAGAAAACAGTTTCTAGTAGTAATTAACAACGCATTATGTTTTGTTCACATGCCAAACGATAACATACATTCTTGTGTGAGTTGTGGTCTACTAAACCACCAATTATGTAGATCTTGTCATCATCTAATGATTCGATAATGTTTTAAGAATCGCTTGTCCAATATAATAATTTTTCTTTATCAAATAATTCTCAATAACTCTCTTCATGTAGTGTATTAACCGTGGTTACATCACAATATTTATTGAACATATATGGTAAAAATTATTAAGATTGTTATTTAATTAAATATTAAAATAGTATTACATATATATTAAAATAGTATCTACCGGGTTGGTCTAGAGGTAAAGTCGTCGCCAAAATCAGCAACAGATTTTCGGAGACGAAGGTACCTGGTTCAAATCCTAGTAAAGGTAGTTACTTTTATACGGATTTGAATGCTAGACGGTGGTTACCGGTGTACGTTTGATGGTTGGGGTTCGATTAACCATACTCATTCAGGAATGGTCGACCTGAGTCTGTACAAGACTACACCTCATTTACACGTCATACACATCATCCTCATTTCATTGGGTCATGGAGTTGCTTATTGTTCTGAATTGAACAGATTGCAACGTACACACAACGTAACTACAACGTAAATAACAACGTTGTGGGAAAGTGAGGTTATAAGGGCAGGTGAGAAAGGGCCTATAAATATCTTTATAATGGTTTACTTTTTTCTTTTTTTTTTTGTTTAACGTCCGACTGTTTTGCAATTACTGCTAATGCAGACGGTGAAGGATGAGAATTTTTTGTAACGTATGAAAATATGCCGTGCCTGAATGGGATTCAAACCCAAGACCGCATGATGAGAGGCGAGCACGTTACCAACTACGCTAATCCGGCCGGCATAATGGTTTACGCTGAAAAATAGTTGTAGATTCGAATATTCAGCACACAAAAAAGAATAAGAAAACATAAAAACTGTCAAAAAGGGGACGCGACAAACTATTAGAAATTTTTTTATTCACTTCCCAGTTTTTATTTTTAATTTTCTCTTGCCTATATGAATAAATATAGGAAGGAAAGTATTGGTGTGTGTGTGTGTGTGTGTGTGTGCGCGCGCGCGTGTGTGTGTGTGTGAGAGAGAGAGAGAGAGAGAGAGCAAAAATCTCAAGAGCGGAGCATTTACAAAATTGAAACTTGAAATTTAAGTATTACTAGAGGATCCAACACAAATATTTTTATCAAAATCGGTCAAATGGAAGTAGTAGTCTGTGCATTGCCACTTATAAAAAATACAGCACATATTACGTAGTATTCTGTCATTGGAACGTACGATTTGACTACGTAAATTTATTCGTGTACATGTTTCATTGCTCAGATTTTCGATATCGCTAACACGTACTTGTGACTATTATCGCTTTCATGTGCACCGTGTGCGGACGGGCTAACGCAACAAAATCTACTGTAAAATGCTACTCTTTTAATATCCTAACAGTCTGATATATGTTAGGCCTAAAACTACCGGCAAAAATTAAAAAGGAAAAGAAAAATTGTAATTTAACATCAAAAAATTAATTGGATATCTTGTTTTGACGAGGAGGCCAGCCGCTAATCTTAAATTTATTATATAAAAAAGAAATTAACTGCATATTTGTTATATTAAGAATACATAAATATTTTATTAGTATTTAATTTTTAAATTATAGGTTTTAAATTTAATTCTAATGAAAACTAATTAGTCTACTGTGTAATTACATAAATTCAATTAATATGTTTAAATTGAAATTAGCTTGTCTTTTGTAATTGTGAGTTAGAATACGTCCTTTCAATACAATCTTATTTACATAACACGAATCTTAACATTATGTTTGTTTAAAAATAAAATATTCTGTATTTGAATAAAAAAATTCAGTCAAAACTCTTACGACAAATTACAAATGATCCCTTTTACGTTACCAATGACTGTTTGCACAAAGACCTCAAAATTCCGTATGTGAACGACTTATTTCGTAAAATTTACACAAGATTCCGTATGAAATTATCACATCATAGCAACGAACTTGTACGCAACCTATACCTACCATACCTTCCCGGGAATCCCCGCAGACGTCTACACCGACGATGGAATAGGAACATCATTTTGCAATAAGTAATTTCCGATAGTATACACGATTAATCTAATCCGTTCACAGAACATTTTTACCTGGAGCCCACTGTTGAGTGGTGATCTTCTCTAAGTCTTAAAGCGCATTTTATTCCATTTCTTAATCACCTCATTCACTCGTTGTTATTATGTACAGTTGTGAATTTGCCTAATAAAGTCAAAAAAAGGAAATAAAATAATGAAAAATTTTGCCCATAACAGGCAGGTGAAGTGTTAAAATATTCGCACTCGATCTGCTAGTTCCAGGGCAACAAAAATTAATTCTGTTTGTTTTCTCATGGTCAGCCAATTAATTATGTAAATGAAGCATTTAAAAACAGAAGAGGTACAGGTAAAAAACACACTAGTCAGAGTAATCTTCTTAGAGAGTAATGAATTTCATTATACAGCCAGACCCTGTGGTGAATGAAGTGAAAGTGACATTTTCAGGGTGGAAAGTATGCTTTTTAGAGGGTCTGGAACGCTGATAAGCATACTTTTCCACTCACTGAGGAAGGCATGGAAGCCTCATTGGACCACTTGAATCAAATTTTAAAATCCTTCTTGGTTTGGTTTTAGGATTCTTACGTTTTTCCCAACAATTCCTCATATTTTGGGATCTGATCTGTCTGATTTTATCTGTACAAATCTTTGATGATGGAGCTTGAGTTTTTTGACGAATCTTGTGTATTTATCATTAAGCATTTTAAGCTGTTCAGATTTTTCTAAAAGATATTGTTCTGCAACGTTAAGCTTTCACATATCTTGCTTTATTTCGGTCAACTACCTTAGAAAATTTTTCCATGAGTAAATTATAAAAATGAGTTGTTTAGTTACTCGATTGTCCGGTATTTTAAGTAAATTCCGGAAGAAAGAAATTTGTTTCTTCCGCATGATGTCAGTAATTGGCTCGATTTCATGGTAGAGTTTAGAATTAGACATTAAGATCCAGATATCGTTGAGTTTCCGGTTTTCGTTTATACAAGTCCTAAGTAATATTCTTTTTATCTTAAAAATTTCTCTCATTCTTGTTTTAGATTTTAAATTAGAAATAGTTTCGCAGCAGTAAGTGGCTTCGGGTTGTATAGATACTTTAATGACAAGATTGCCTTTTGCGTATGGATAGGGTGTGAGGACGGACAGTGAATTATTGACAGTGCTGCCAACCTCAACAGTAATACACTACTCGTAGTATGCAATTACCTACCGTACAGGTACTACGTACATTTTTTAAGCTGTGGTTTGTTCCGAAAAAATGTTTTCTTCATAAACCTTATAAGAAATAAATGTCGTCGTCGTCGTCGTCGTCGTCGTCGTCATGGATTAGGCTATTTTAGCTGTGAGCTAAGCCTGTTCCGGCGTCCATCTCCTCCTCGGTCTTCCAATACCTCTTCTACCCCTTGGTATATGATGCCATGCGTTTAAAGGAAGGCGGTCGTGCGGCATTATGAAAAGATGTTCTGACCATTTTCCTTTGTATTGCTTGATTATGTCAGCTAGCGGTTGTGTTCCACATTCCTCCCTTATTACTTTGTTCCTGAAGCGATCTTCTATGGTGCATCCCTTTATATGCTAAGAAATTTCATCTCTGCTGCTTGAATCTTGGATTCTTGTTTCTTAGACAGCACCCATGCTTCACTTCCATAAGCTAATGTAGGTATCGCCATAACTCTATAAAATTTCATTAGCGTATCCTTCCTAGCTTTGTTCTTCAGGGACCTACTTATTGCCCCACATACCGAGCTGAAAGCTTAATTACATGGCTAGAAATTTTTGATTTACTATATCTACCACCAGCTATCTTATTCCATTAGAACAAAGTTTTCTACAAATGAATCGCCTTCTTTACAATCGCTGTTACCGGCGTCTTCACTACGAGTACTTCCTTTTTACCAGGTGTCAACAAAACTGTTAAAGAAAAGCTTCCTCACGTCTTTAATTTCCCGTTTTATTTTTCGAATTGTGGAAAGAGAAATATCACAGTAGTTAGCCGCTCACTTACGGCGTTCGTTAAGAGGCACAGATAGGCATTTTTGTTTAGCTTCAACTTCACAACATTTTATTACATTGCGTTCAGCACTGTGAATAGTTCGACCACGATTTCGAGAAATTGATATTTATATTTAGGGTAACAAACAGTTATATTCGTACAGTTAACCTATAAAAGGTTCCGCGATATATTATAGGCCTGTATGCTCTGGGTATATAGTATAAGTTTTTATGTTTGTCGTACTGAAATAAAAGCAGTCGCGCATGCGCACTGATGCTTTTCCCCTTTACCTCTCGATACAAACAAGGGCAAACTCGTGACTCAAGTGACTATACTACCGTTTTATAGCGTTGCAGTTTAGACTGAATAGATAGGTTTTTTTGTAGTTTCCATCTTTTTAGTAACTAGGGCTATATACACAAAATGATATGTTTTATTTACGCAAATATTTTGTTAGTATTATTAAAAATCTATTACAAAGAAAATTAAATTTTGGTTTGTAATTTTTTATTAGTCTGTTAATAGCATTTTTATATTAGTAACCTACTTATTGGTTACTACAGAGTGATGTTTTAGTCCTGTTACCCAATTGTTAATGTCTGGTAATATTTTCCTAAAAAAATAAATTTTGTTTTGCGACACTAAGTTGGTAGCCCTACTCAACCAGTATGGATATGGCAGTGTGAGTTGATTCTCCTTGAGCTGTGTAAAATTTTGTACCATTTCCGGTCGTGCTACGAACAGAATGTCTTTTATCCTAAAACAATCTCTTGTTTAAATCTGGAGGCTGAAGCTCTAGAACTAATCGTATGTGATACGGATACAATTTCAATTTTTTAGCAGCTTTCTGAGCACTAGAACATGACAAATCAACATGCGAGGAAGGTTTTTGTAAACTTTTCCATGGAGAAATGAGCAATCTTGTTATCACATTCTCTTAACGTCATCTGTCAAGAGAGTTGGTCGACCACTACGTTTTCTGCTGCAAACAATACCTGCCTCTAAAAATCAGTTAGTTAGCCTAGAAATTGACTAGAATAGAGTGGAGGAACACCAAAAAATTTAATTTGAAATGATTCTTTTACACTCGCATACGATTTTGTAGCAAAATATTGTTCAAGAATGAAAACCCGTTGTTCTAGGGTAAAAGACATTCTGTTCAAAACACAACTGGAAATAGCACAAAATTTTACGCAACTCAAGGAGAATCAACTCAAACTGTCGTATCTATACCGGTTGAGTAGGGCTACCAACTTTGTGTCACAAAACAAAATATCCCTTTCTTAGAAAAAAATTACCAGACATTAACAATTGGGTAACAGGACTAAAAAATCACCAGGTACTACTTATTGGTATGGAAAATTCGCATGGAGCGTTGTAGCGATAGAGAAGGAGTGTATATTGAAGGTGACAATAACGGATTATGTATAAAATAAAAACAAAATTTTTTACAACGTCAGTCTCGTTATTTAATAGCCACACTTCGTAGTTGATCATTGATCATTGTTGTCAATTCTCAAATCAAAAGAAAAATATTGGTACATATGTATAAAAAGGATGCAAGTTAATACGAAAATGTTGTTCAATATTTACTTAATAAAATATCGCCTGCTTTATTGATGTGTCCGAAACGGTCCAATATTCTTAGAATGAATATAAATTTGTTTGGGATGTACACCTTTCTTCCTACGGTGGGTCTTTTGTACGTGGGAACCGAGACAGACAGGTTGGTTCACAACAGAACAAAACGTACCACTACAAAAGAGCTGGTTATAAATAACAGGGTTCATTAGGTCATAATCAACGAAAACGAGTTCACGAGACTTGTTAAAAAAAATATATAATAAAATATGAAAAGTATTGTTTAAAAAAATATAGTAATAGAAAAATATTAGTATGTAGGTATTTAGTATATAGATATTGTCAGGTCATCACCCAAAAGTCTGATTTGAACCTCTAGGTAAAAATCCTTTACTAAGTAAAACGAGGAGTAAGGTTATTTACAAGTGTGCTAAAGTGTAAGTATTTGCCAAGTAAGTAAGTGAAAAAGTATGCTTATTACCAAGACAGGTCATATGAAAAGCATCTATAGTCCAGCCTTTCTTAGTTTGCTTCTAATGTAAACAAATAATGACGTCAATGAGCATGCACATTATATCAAAATGTTTACACGCTGATTAAAAAATAACAGTAAAATACTTTCATAAGTATTTAAATACAAAATACTTTTAAAAGTATTTTTTTAAATGAAATTGTTACGCCTACATCATATCATGACTGATGTTTTTAGTACTTTAAGTACTTTTAATTTAAAAAATAGTTAACTTAATAGGAATACAACAACCGCAAAGTCGCAGACTCTAGCGTGCACCCTGTAGTAGCTGGCTTTTGTTTGTTATCAGTAGGAGAAAATTCAGAACGGCTGAACTGTGCTTTCCAACCTACAAATGACAATTTGATCTTATTCACCACAGGGTCTGACTGTATAATGAAATCCATTATTCTCAAAGGAGATAATTGTGAATAGAGTATTGTACACCACTACCTCTTCTGTTCTTAACAAAAACTGCTACGATCTGGTAACGCGCTATAAGTTGACGATTGCACCTATGATGCGGAGGACAGTATACTATCTATTCTACTTACATCGGCTAACCCGAAAGCATAAGACATGTATCAAGCGTGTAACTCAAAATGTAACCACCACAAACACTTAAGTAATAAAATTTAGTTCATGACCCGTCACACTAAATAAGTAAAGAGTTGCTGTTGTTGTTTAGGTCATCAGCCAAAAAGCTGGTTTGAACCTTTAGAGGTTTTACTAAGTAAAACGAGGAGTGTGGTGGTTTACCATTGCCTTCCTCACTGAGTGGAAAAGTATGCTTATCAGCATGCCGGGCCCTCTGAAAAGCACATATCTTCCACTCTGCAAATAACACCTTCACTTCATTCACCACAGGGTCTGGCTGTATAATGAAATTCATTACTTTCAGAGGAAATAACTCAGATTAGTGTCTTTTCCACCTCTACCTCTTCTGTTCTTAAATGATTTAGTCATTTAATTGGCCGACCATGTGACAAGAAACAGAACTATTTATTTTAGCCCTGCAACTAACAGATTGAGTGTAAAAAATTTGACACTCCACCTGTCTGTTATGGGCAGAAGTAAAGAGTAATGTAATTATTTAAAGTAGTCCGTGAGTTCCGTCGATGCGAGCTTATTATCGTGAGTATTACTAGTTTTACGGTAACTTCAAAATGTTATTGTATTTTTAGGGTTTTCATATTTCATTATTTTCAGTAAAGTTATGTTAAATTGCAATTGAATTTTAAACAATTCACTTTCTTTAAATAATTAAGTAAAGAGTAATGTAATTATTTAAAGAAAGTGAATTGTTTAAAATTCAATTGCAATTTAACATAACTTTACTGAAAATAATGAAATATGAAAACCCTAAAAATACAATAACATTTTGAAGTTACCGTAAAACTAGTAATACTCACGATAATAAGCTCGCATCGACAGAACTCACGGACTAACTAGTCTATCACAACAAATGTCGTAGTGCAGTAATTATTATGTGCTTGCGGTACCTAACTGAAGTTTCAAGTTTCAACTTCGTACGATATTCTGTTCTTTACATATTGTAACAAGATCGAAGGAAAGACGAGATTGTTCACGAAGGTTCCAGAATTCCATTCATAAAAATAGTTAAGAAATAATGAAAATAACAATCCACAATAAGATCAGTTTTGTAAATGACAGTTGTAACCATAAAAGTGTGTCTATTCATTCATAAGGGTTGTAATAACTATCATAAAGTTTAGGTATTATGAGGGAGGCAGGTTGTTTACGTTTTCTATTTACAAAAGACCTTTTGTTGACCTATTAACAATGGATTTTTCTAGCATTCATAAATAAAGAGTTATTTTTGTACTTGAGTAGATTCCTCTACTTTGTTCTGGAACGATCTTTGTGAATGATTATAAAAGGAGGCCCTCGAGCGCGGTCCAGTCAGTATTCGTGTGATCTTTGCCGAGCAATTATCACGGTGCGTCTACAGGTTACGCATCCGAGCAACGATTGTTATACCGTCTCTTTGTTGTGTGTGTATTGTGTAAAGTCTTTTTGTGAGTGTATTGTAAAGTTAATGTGTAGTTTTTGTGGAATTCAATTTCTATGTGTTGTATGTCTGTGTAATCTATAAAAGTGATTGTAAGTTATTTATTGTTTATTATCTAGTTTAAGTGAATTATTAAATCATTTATTGTATTATTTAATTATACAGTAATTAGTTTAATCATTTATTTTGTAATATTTTAGTCTAATAAATATTATTTTGTAATTTGTAAACTTTAGTGTATTAATTATTTAATAACCTAGATCCCGAAACGGACCTTAGCAATAAGTGTCACAATATTTTGTTCAGAGTGCCTGAAAACGTATTTCCAGTTAAAACTTGATTTTTTTCTAAATCTACATAAACACAATAGCCTGCTTTTCCTATATTTTGTGTAGGGTGAGAGAAAGTAAAAAAAACTAAGGTATAATAATATTATTACAACATGAGGAATAACTTTAATTTTCGTAACGTAAATAATTTCAATTGTTTGTTGTTATTTAGGACATCAGCTGAAAGGCTGGTTTGAACCTTTAGAGGTTTGACTACGTAAAACAAGGAGTGAGGTCGTTTACCGTTGCCTTTTATACTTTGGTATTTGGAAAGTATGCTTATCAGCAAGCCAAGCGATTTTAAAAGCACAAAGCACAAAAACCATCCATTTCCATTATCATCATCTGTCAAGGATTGGGTTCAATGGCCGGTTCCCGGCATCCATCTCGTTTTAGGTCTTCCCAAGCCTCGCTTCCCTCCAGGTTTATATTTCCATACTCGGAGAGGAAGTCTGTGAGCTGGCATGCAAAGTAAATGATTGAACCAGTTTCTCTTATTTATTCTTAACGTTTTCAACAGTGACTTAACATTTGATTTAGTGCAGATAGCATCGTTACGTACTCTTATCAAACCGGGTACAGCCTTTGTCTTTTAGCAAAAATAAAATTTCAGCAGCCTGGATACCAGATTTATTCGTCTGTTATGACATCCATGTAATGTGTTATGTAATAGCATCCATTTTCCACTCAGCAAATGACAACTTCATTTCATTCAACACAGCGTCTGTCTTGTCAGGGTCTGTCTGACTTTCAGAGGAGATAACTCAGACTGGTGTCTTTTACACCTTTACCTTTTCTGTTCTCAAATGATTCAATCATATAATTGGCTGACCATGTGGTAAAGGAGAGAATTATTTTTTGTAGCTCTGGAACTAGCAGATCGATTACAAATAATTTAATACTCCACCTACTTGTTATGGGCAGATTCAATTCAAATGTTTCAGAAAATCATTATTTAAAAAAACAGTAAAGATTTTTTTATATACGGAAATCGTATCCATGCAAGCATTTTTCGATTGAGTTTTGTACACAAAGTTTAAATAATACCAAATTCAAAATGAATAGTGCAAAGCTCAGGAAAATTTGTCTTATGGTACAAACTACAAAAGAAATAGTTAATTTATTTTAAACAATATTTTTTATCTGATAAAAAATTGTTATACTATAGAAAATAATTACTTTATTATGTAGGGATTTTTTACAAAATGAATTAGTTCAGGATGACAAGACATTTAGACGGGAAATTGAGTGTTTTAGTAGATTACCTCGCGACTATAGATAAAGGAAATATTACCATGATTAGACTCCTATTAAACACCTGTTATGGATACCCATCCGTAACTAATCTACCCGAGCTACGTATCTTCGTCTTGTATTTTTTTTTGTTACTGTGATGATGAACGTTCGGAGTCATTTCATCAATTTATAAAACATCATTTATAATATTAGGATGCATTTACTTGTCTACTGGATAATTAAAATTAAAAATTAGTAAAATTTTTGGTTAAAGTTTTCCCTTCGAAGAATAGGGTAAGCACTACATATTTGTCTTTAATATAGAAACCCCAGTAAAAACGTTTTTTCAAAAACTGCTGTGACAATAAAGAAATTTAGAGGTTTTTATAAACAGTTTTATAATATTGTGACACTTATCGCTAAGATCCATTTCGGGATCTAGGTAATTAAATAATTAATACACTAAATTTTACAATAACAAGTATTTATTACAACTAAAAAATTTACAAAATAAATAATAAACTAATTATAATGAAGTAATACAATAAATAACTTAATAATTTACTTAATACTACTTACAACAATTATATAGAATGCACATACAAAATGAAACTGAATACACAATGCATATACACAAAAACTGAATTTAATGCACATACACAATAACTTTACAATGCACACACACAAAGACAGTATAACAATAGTTGATCAACACAATTCCTGGAACATGCCTGCACTTCGCACCGATAGCCACTCGTCAAAGATCAAACTAATACTAACTAACTGACCGCGCTCGGGGTTCTATTTATATAAACGATTCAAAGAATCTTTCCGAAAGACACCGAAATTCGACTAAAAGTCCTTTCTAGAGAAGTCTTATTTTATGTAAACAGGTAATCAACCGACCCTTCATAAATAGTTGCACAACAAAGACCTTTTATCATACACAATAGCGCAGTTCTTTTAAATAACCTTTTATAGCTAGCCCTATTGTTACTTTTTCACTCTATTATTTACTCTTTAACATTTTATGAATGTGGTACTAGAAATGTCTTGAATCATATTCGTCTTCGATATTGTCACAATATTAACTCTAACACTTTTCGGTCTCTACAAAATCATCTTCGGAGAGGGAAATAAACGATAAACCTTACCCACACTTAACCAATGTCAATAAACATCTTAACATTTTTATAAATTTGTATCTATTATTATTTTTTACTTTGTTTTATTTATTAATTTTATAGTTCTAATTCAATCATGATAAATGCACATTTGCAGTATTTCTTAAAATGAAATTATGGATTTCCAGTATTTATTAAAATATTAATTAATTTAATAATGTTATTTTTTAAATAAAATTATTTTGAATCAAAGGGTCCTGTGTCCTCAAAATAATATTATGTTGTAATTAATAATTAATTAATTAATTTTATTATATTAGTAATATTAAAAGCACTATAATATTGATTACAAATACATTAAAATTTATTAATTAAATTATTTAATTAAAAAAAGTTATTTTGTACAAAGAGGGCAGTAGGTGTCCTAAAAATATTTTCATTCTTGAAATAAATTTATTTTTAAAATAGCAAAAATAAAGTTGTTTTGATACAAAGGAGGGAGTATGTGTCCTAAGTTTTTTTTTAAAAATAATTTTATTTTAAAATTTTATATTAAATTAATGACACTATAGGCCTAACATTAATTATAGGTGTGTTAAAATAATAATATTAATTAAGTTTTTTTTATAGGAGAGGAAACCGAATTTACCGGTACCCAAGTAGGTGTTTACCTGGGGTATGCGGAGCTCTGCCGAAGGCAACTATCCGCCAAAACCTCTCATTTCCTTTCAATCCCATCCCGACTAGCCGCGGGATCATTGTAGGTATACTTCACAACAAGCCGGTGGTTCTTTATTAGCTGGATAAATGTTATCTCAGCGCGATTTCTCTTCTTACCACCCATTTTCCCCTTTTTTCAGTGATTTCTTTTGAGACTAACGCAGCTGGGCTTCTCTGCTCTTCATCACCTTCTGGATGAACTCCTCAATGGTCTTTCTTCTTCTGCAATCATAAAATCACCAAAATTTTCTGGAGAAATCGGCGACCCAAGCTGGATCCCCAGAACCTCCCTCTGTGGTATCCATATTCGAAGTCGAAAATCGCTAGCACTGCGTTGTTCTCTTCCGCCTCATAATTCAGACAGCTTGCTTCATCTGAACAGTGAAGATACGCCCGAAAGCAACCATGCCCCCCAATGCCTGCGTAAGGTAATAACCCATCTAGCTGTACCCCCTACTCAGCCAATTTTTTAGATCCGGAATCAATCTATGTGTCCATCGACCGGACATCTCTTTATCTCATCTCTCCTGCCACCTCCTGAGAAGTCTATTTCTGGCCTCTCTCTTTATCTGAGCCATCGTAGCTTCTCCAGCTTTTAGTTCCTCAGATATCCCACTTCTTTCCAAGGCTAGCAAATCTACAGGGGTTATGCCTGCTACCACCTGTTCAAAGTGTTTGGGATGCCACCGTAACTCTATGAGCCACGTGTCTCTAAACCGAAAGCAGCCTCTTCCTATGTACCTGTTTTGTCATCACGTCGCCCAGCCCGGCCCTGTATAGAGTATTTTTGAATGAACAACACTCGCATACAACCTTCTTTTCTTTTCTCAGGGTCCACCAACATTGGGCATCAACCGTGATAGGTTCCTTGCCCCTACGGCGGCCTTCTTTGACACCTTCATCACGTGAGGTCCAAAAGTGAGACCCCTGTCCACTTCAACTCCAAGATACGTCAACTGATCTTCACACCTTCCGGTAATTGCATCTGAAACAGGTCGTTTTACATAAACTATTAATATAAATTTATTTAATATTATTAAATTCTGCCCATAACAGACAGGTGGAGTGTCAAATTATTTACACTCAATCTGTTTGTTGCAGAACTAAAATAATTAGTTCTGTTTCTTATTACATGGTCAGCCAATTAAATGACTGAATCATTCAACAACAGAAAAGGTAGAGGTGTAAAAGACACTAATCAGAGTTATCATCTCTGAAAGTAATGAATTCCATTACACAGCTTGACTCTGTGGTGAATGAAGTGTAGGTGTCATTTGCAGAGTGAAAAATATGTGCTTTCTAGAGGGCCCGGCATGCTGATAAGCGTAGTTTTCCATTCAGTGAGGAAGGCAATTGTAAACCACCCCATTCCTCGTTTTACTTAGTAAAACCTCTACAGGTTCAAACCAGCCTTTCAGCTGATGACCTAAACAACAACAACAACAACATTATTAAATTAATTATTTAATTATTCATTTATAATTTTTTTTAATGATTTTGATACAGAGGGGGGAGTATGTGTCCTCAAAAAATATTATCCTTCAAAAAATAATAATATTAAATAATATTATTTAATGTGTAAAATAAGTTTATAGTGTATAATAAGAATGCACATTGAACTGTAAATAACTTACAGTATTATTTGTATTGTACTGTACTCGATTGATCGCTGATTAAAATAAACCCTCTGATTAATATACCGATTATCTTCAGTAAAATTACCCACATTTGGTAATCTAGAAAATCTGTAATCCGGGTTCTGTACTGCCGGACTAAAGAGAAATTACTGTACCTACCTAACGTTTCTCTACATTTTTAAACAACATATTATTTTATATTTTAAGATTTATTGTTATTTTACCTATCCCTAACCACAAATTACGACGTAAATTTTGAAGTGAAATAAATTATTCTATTAAAAAACCATTTTTTTTTAAACCAGCAATTAGTTAAATTTCAACAGGTTCAGGTGTTAATTACCTGTCAAATATTTCTGTCATTGTACTATCATTATACTATAAAAAAACATGAAAGCCGAAATTATCGTGACAAAAAGTGTCGTTTGTCTTTCCGCAAAGTTTTGGCAGGCTAGAATATTTATTTATGACAAGAACTTATATTTTGGATGTTTATGTATTGTCTAAAGTTTTCATAATTATAAAAATATTTACTGTCGTATTAATTTAAAATATGTGTCAGAAAGTTTGAATGAAATTTTTATTTTTGTTTTGTTATTTCTGAAGATTTTTTAAAATATTTGAGAATACATGTTATAATATCTTCTCTACTATAGTGCGATTCACGAAAGAAAACACCTGTTTTCAAAGAGCAATATCTTTTAAACCGTTGTATGTAAAATTAATTACGATAACTTACATTAAATTAAAGTTTGTTTTATTGTTGGTTACAGGATATACATTAATATTTACGGAAATCAATAATGTACCTATTAAATACAACGAATTACGAAAGAACAAGAAACTAAAAATAAATAATATAATAATAATAATAAGAAACTAAATTAGAAACGAATTAAAAAGTACCCTGATTTTAACCACTTTTCTAGTATTGTTGTGTTGTTTAGGTCATCAGCCAAAAGGCTGGTTTGACCTGTCCTCTGTGGAAAATCCACAGAGTAGCTGCTAAAATTCAAAAGGCTTTCGAAGAAAAAGAATTTTGCTCAGTAGTCTTTATTGATGTCTGTCAAGCTTATGACAAGGTTTGGCACCTTGGTCTGCTTTTCAAGCTCAAAAAGCACCTACCTCATCAAATTTTCAATTTATTTAAATCCTTTTTAGAAGACAGATATTTCAAGGTTAAATTACAAGCAGACTCATCACAATTATTTCCTATCCATGCGGGAGTTCCTCAAGGTAGTGTGTTGTCACCTATCCTGTATTGTATATATACTTCTGACATGCCTGTTTCGGAAAACACCACATTAGCAGCTTTTGCTGACGATGTTGCAATCCAAGCTGTACATAGCAAACCACATACTACTTCAAAATATCTGCAAGAACATCTACACAACATAGAGAGCTGGCAAAAAAAGTGGCGGATAAAGTCTAACGAAGAGAAAAGTGTTCAAGTGACATTCACACTAAAAAAAGACACTTGTCCACCTGTTAAACTAAACAATAAAACACTACCACAATCAGATACAGCAAGATACCTTGGAATGCATCTAGATCGTCGACTAACTTGGAAAACACACATCTGGAATAAGAGGAAACAACTAAATTACAAATTTTATAAACTTTATTGGATGTTACACAAAAATTCTAAATTATCGTTAACGAACAAACTAACAATTTACAAGACTATTCTGAAACCAATTTGGACTTACGGGATACAACTTTGGGGAACGGCGACAAAGTCAAGCGTTGCCATAATTCAACGTTTTCAAACGAAATTTCTCCGGACAATCACAGACTCTCCGTGGTATGTCACCAACAGGATCATTCAACGAGACTTGAACATACCAACCATCACGGATGAAATCTCAAGATTTTCTTCGAGGTATCATACAAGACTTAATAGCCACACAAATTATTTAGCGGTGAACCTCCTCGACAACAGTGAAGAAATTCGACGTTTACAAAGACTTCACACGACAGACTTGTTTTAAAACACAACCAACGTAACTATATTCATTGTAAAAAAAACTTTTTTTTTTTAAAGTGATTATATATTTTATTTTGTAAAATGGAGAAGAACTAATGAGTTCTTCTTCAACAAGCCAGTTAATAGACTCTACCACTCATCTATTCATTGTTCCTTGCGAACAGATTGTAGATTAAGCAGTGTTTGAAAAAAAAAAAAAAAATTATTATTCAACAATTTTTCAGATTTTTCTAAAAGTATTTCAGCTTCATACAGTTTTCTACTATAACTTAAACAAGATTTCTAACGTAGACCTTAATTGTTTTTTTTTTGAACTGAAGGTCTCTATCTTTGATAAACACACTTAAGCCAGTTGGAATATTAATGTGTTTAGACAAAAGAGACAAAATGTGGGACTACTGTAGCGTAAATGAATTGTACCTGGTTTGAAATGAAAAAAGGTTAAGGTTGTTTGGCCATCGGGCACCTGTTTCCTTCTTCGTTATGGGGGTGCCACCAGTGCTGCGGTGTGGGCACACGGCACGAGTCCTCTAATGTCAGACTGCTGTAGCTCCTGTTCGTTGGTTTCGCTTTGTAACCGCTTAATTGTAGCTTTTATAACATCATAAAAAAAGTTACTGTATGATACTGTTGCTAAATTTCATCAATTAAAATTTCATGATATGATTTTCTTGTTGTTGTTGTTTAGGTCATCAGCCGAAAGGCTGGTTTAAACCTCTAGAGCAGTGGTGTCAAACTCAATTTTGAAGAGGGCCATATATTAAATTTAGAATGTGTAGGCGGGCCAGATTCAAAAAACAAAAAATGTACTGAATTATTATAACATTTTATTTATTTAATTGTACAGTATATGATATACGGTTGTAAAAAATCATATCAAAGTTATAAAAGATGGTAATTATTTTGAGCTCGTAGATCCAGATACCTGACTTCTCTTGTTTTTGACAAGCTCATTGATATCAGGTAGAGATGGCGTTACTGTCTATCTCTCTCGCTTGTCTAGGCACGCGCTGCCCTTAAAATTACTTATAAATGTAGTGTGCGCATTTTAAAACTTCCGTAGAGGAATCGAGTGAAGTCTTAAAGCTCTAAAAAAACATGATTCTTCTTTCTGTGACACATTGCGATCGCGGGCCATATTGATACAGCCCGGGGGCCGGATGCGGCCCGCGGGCCGTATCTTTGACATGAATGCTCTAGAGGTTTTACTAAGTATAACGAGGAGTGAAGTGGTTTACCATTGCCTTCCTCACTGAATGAAAAAGTACGCTTATCAGCATGGCAGGCCCTCTGGAAAGCACATATTTTGCACTCTGCAAATGACACCTTCACTTCATTCACCACAGGATCTGGCTGTATAATGAAATTCGTTACTTTCAGAGGAGAAAACTCTGATTAGTGTCTTTTACACCTCTACCTCTTCTGTTCTTAAATGATTCAGTTATGTAATTGGCTGACCATGTGATAAGAAACAGAACTATTTATTTTAGCCCTGCAACTAACAGATTGAGTGTAAATAATTGATTTTCTTAAAAATAAATAGATAGCCTAAATTATTCTCTTATGAAATGCTTACTTCAGATTATCCCGTTGATTTCGTTTTGGGAAAGTAATTGAATCAAACCGGTTGCTTTGGATTCATGCAGTTCATCTTTAAAAGTTACATTAGGTTTTTTTCAAGAATGATTAGGGCAAGACGCTCAACAAAATAATGATATTGACGTTTCAGCTACATGACAGTGAAATTATGTCATTTTGCAGATTAGATAAAGCTTAGCATATGAATCAGCTCTCACCAACGTATTACAAAACGTAAAGATGATACGTAACAATCATATTAGTTATTCAACTGCGGTATTCTCCACTTTTTGTGGCGTTTCACTTGTAAGTGCGTATCTTGTACCATCCACGGAGATACAAATGGAGGAACTTCGTAGATAATTTATTTTACTTGTTTTCTCATGGCACTTCAAAATGTTGTTTAGGTCATCAATCGAAAGGCTGGTTTGAACCAGTAGAGGTTTTACTAAGTATAACGAGGAGTGAGGTGGTTTACCATTGCCTTTTTCACTGAATGGAAAAGTACGCTTATTAGCATGCCGGGCCCTCTGAAAAGCACATATCTTCCACTCTGTAAATAACACCTTCATTTCATTCACCACAGGGTCTGGCTGTATAATGAAATTCATTACTTTCAGAGGAGAAAACTCTAATTAGTGTCTTTTACACCTCTACCTCTTCTGTTCTTAAATGATTCAGTCATGTAATTGGCTGACCATGTGATAAGAAACAGAACTATTTATTTTAGCCCTGCAACTAACAGATTGAGTGTAAATAATTGATTTTCTTAAAAATAAATAAATAGATAAATGATTTTCTTATGAAATGCTTACTTCAGATTATCCCATTGAGTTCATCTTTAAAAGTTACATCAGGTTTTTTCAAGAAAGACTAAGGCATAACGCTCAACAAAATAATGATATTGATGCTTCAGCTACACGCCGGTGTAATTATGTCATTTTGCTGGTTAGATAAAGCTTAGCATATGAATCAGCGCTCTCCAACGTAATACAAAACGCTAAGATGATACGTAACAATCATATTAGTCATTCAACCACGGTATTCTCCACGTTTTATGGCGTGTCACTTATGAGGTGCCATCCAATGGAAGTACCAATGAAGGAACTTCGTAGATAAAATTTATTTTACATGGTTTCTCATGCCACTTTAAAATAAGTCCGTAAGATGCGTTTATCTAAGTTTATTGTATGACCCGGCCGCATTGGCGTAGTTGGTAACGTTCTCGCCTCTCATCATGCGGTCTTGGAATCGAATCCCATTTAGGCACAGCATATTTTCATACGTTACAAAAATCCATTTCATCCTTCACCGTCTGCATTAGCAGTAATTGCAAAACAATCGGACGTTAAACCAAAAAAAAAAAATAAATAAATAAATAAAAAAGTCTATTGTACGAAAGTGAGATTTTTAGATGATTTGGATGTACTAAAAGTAACTTTTCGTATTTTATAGGCCTACTGAGCAAAAAAATATTTAATCGTGCTATATTCGTATTTCTTAAACATTGTGAATCTTTTTGTTTTAAACTAAAGTAAGTTTAATTTTTCAAACCTTTTATACATCTTCTTCTTCTTCTTCAGCTTTTCCCTTCCTCAGGGGTCGCTGTTCCTTATTCTTCTCCTCCACTCTCTCCGATCCACCACATCCTCCTCGCTCAGGCCCTTCTCCCTCAGGTCGTCCGCCACGGCGTCTCTCCATCTTCTCCGGGGTCTCCCCCTCCCTCTCACCCCATCCACCACCAATCTATCCACAACCCTCCCCACATACTCCTCCTCCCTACGCATCAAATGTCCATACCACTGCAGTCTTCGTTCCTGAACCTTCTTGGACACTTCTATCACTCCCACAGACTCCCTTATTACTTCATTCCGTATCCTATCTTTCCTAGTCTTTCCCTGCATCCACCTCAACATCTTCATTTCCGCAACCTCCAACTTGTTTCCCTGTCTCTTCTTCATAGGCCAAGTTTCACTACCATATAACAATGCCTTTATACATAGCCTATATGTGCAATAAATTTTAATAAAATAATAATTTTCAAAAACCATCAACGAATATGAATGAATTAAAAGTATGAATGAATCAATCAATGAATACGAATATGAATCTAATTCTTAAGGCAGTAATTATATAGTCAATTTAAGCTAACAATTCCTTCATCAACGAAACCCAATGATATATTTTATTTTAATGCACATTTTATTTGAGATTGCGTAGGAACACATCGTTTATGTATGAGACGGTTAAGTCTGTGTGTAGTGTATTTTCCGTTACGTAAAAGGGAGCACTAGTTATCTGTCTTAACAGTTTGGACTGAAAGCGTTGTATTTTCAAAATGACCGAAGGTTTGGCACAACAGTAAATTTGGCTGGTTTAGGGCTACATACAGTAACACTTATAAACCAGTTTTAGATGAAGTAGCAGTTTAGAAGTTCTGTAAATCAACGAATACAGTTGTTTACCTCTAGCGTTCAAAGTTTTTTGGGTTTCGTTAACATGTTGGTCCCATGTTAGTCTTTTGTCGATGTAGAGACCAAGATATTTTATTTTGTCATATTGGCCGGCCCGTTGGCGTAGTGGTTAGCGCAACTGGCTTCTACGCCGGGGTCCCGGGTTCGATTCCCGGTCAGGTCTGGCATGTTTTCATCACTCATTTTTCATTATCATCATTATCCACCGTCTGCATTAACAGAAATTGCAAAACTGTCAGACATAAAAAAAAATTGTCATGTTGAGGAAGTGGCGCACCATACAAATAGACTGGAGGACAGAGTTGTTTTCGTAAAGAAAATATAACTTGTACAGTTTTAGTAGCGTTAATTTTAATCCTCTAGTTTAGAAACCACAATTCCAGATTAGTCAAATGGTTTTGCAAGTTTAAAGAACTCTCAGAAGAAGATAGAATTACGGTATTATTGGGCAAAGCTATTGGGCAAAGAGGTATGTCTAAAGTGTAGATGTTATATAAAAGGGGAGCGGGAATGGACCCTTGTGGAACCTCAGCCAATAATGGTATACAGTCAGATTGAGCACTATCTTGTGAGATAGAAAAATTACGTTCCGAAAGAAATAACTGAAGAATAAGATAGTACGTGGAAGGTAAGAACCTTAGTTAAAACAGGAGATTATCAATCCAAACTCGGTCGAAGGCTTTACTAACATCAAAAATATCCCACTCGCGTACTACTTTCTCTCTAGGGCCGTAGCAAGAAAGTCTATGACTCTGTGAAGTGGGTGAATTGTAGAATGTCGATTTCGGAAGCCAAACCGAAGAAGAGTCACTTGAAATTATCTTCTACGTAAGTTAGGGTTCTTGATAGGAGTAATTTTTGGAACATTTTAGTACAGAGGGGGATAAGACTAATTGGACGATATGAACTGGGTCGTGTGGAGGTTTACTTAGCAGTATCATTTTGATATAGGAGAACTGAATAGGAATTTTAGTGGTTCTGAGTATATTGTTAAAAATAAATTTTAACAAAGAAATACCGTTTCTAGGGAGATTTTGTTAAACCTCTGCAGTAATGAGGTCATATCTTGGAGACTTTCATTTAGGGAGACGCCTGATTAGATTACTGATTTCGGAGGGTTTGAAAGGAGCAGAGAGCAGTGAAAGGGTAGAAGGGCTAGTAATGATTCATGTATAAAATATACATACATGATAAGGCTTTAGGGTGTTGGAATGTGGCTGAAAAACAAGTGAGAGATGATTAAAGAAATTTAAATGTAATATGGATTGCATTTATTTATCTATTTTTGTATATTGACTGTTTACAGTTTTTCTGTTATCCAATGGACGTAGTAAAGATACTGTGTTTATATGTAAGATTAAAAATCTGGTGTGAAACACTCACACGACTTTCTCTTACCAGTGCAAATAATTAGCAATAAACCTAACATTAGTAATAAAACATTAGAAGTAAACAAAAAACTAACCTCAATAAACATAAACTTATTTTAATCATGAGTGAAAGACGCAAAATGAAAGTCGAACTCAGTTTGGCTTAAAAATACGAAAAATCACTCTTTTACGGTAAACTAGATTCTGTAGAGAAAAATGATCTAAATAAAAGTTGTAAATCTTTTTATTTCCTATAACATTAATTATATATACATTTGTCGTAAAATGCATACTAAGGCCAAAATTTAAAAAAAATCGATTTTTCACACGTTTTCGTGAGAAAAAATCAGAAAATCGCTAATTTCTGCTAAACTAAGCGTTAGACTATACAAAAAAATGTTTAAAATAAAAGCTGTAGTTGTAGGGTTTGAAATTCTCTACATTTTTTATTATATAAAGTTTTGCGCTAAAATGCAAACTAAAGCCGTAATCTTAAAAAAACAATTTCTTTACGTGTAAACAGCCTACTGAGAATTTCAGCGAACATGGCGTCTACCCTATCTTGTAGAGAATAAAAAATTTAGTAAACCAGACGATTTTTAAAAAAATCGCAAAAAGTGAAAAATTATACGAATAAACTACTACTTCCGGTTGATCGATTTTGATGAAAATTTTCGTGTCGGGTCCGGTAGTGGTATGTAACTTAAGTTTCAAGTTTCAAGTTCGTACGTTGTTCCGTTCTTCAGATATTCTGCTCACACACACACGCGCGCGCGCACACACTCACACACGTGCACACACACACACAGACCAATCGCTAAAAACATGTTTTTTGGGTTCAGGGGGTCTGAAAACGTGTAGATCCGGTGAAAACTCCATTTCGAAAAATCGACATGAAAACAATACTTTCCTTCCTATATATTCATATAGGCAAGAGAAAGTAAAAATTGTCGATATACCTAAATTTTTATTGTAATAGTATTAAGAAAAGAAATTTTGTAGAACCATCACCGACTTAGAGGGATTTGTCATACAAGTTGAAACGATGGCTTATAAATTCATATGATTCACTTTCGTTTTCGATTTCAATATAATATCGGCTTATAAGTACCCTCTGATATTTCCTTACTCAGTAAACAACCAAATAAATGCTGGTTATATAACTGACATATAAGTTAACCATTATAAAACACAGCATACAACACCTCATTTACCAGCATTGTAAAAAACAACCGGCAGACTTTCACCTGTTGCTCATATTTTATAGAAATTATCTGAAAAGAAAAAAAATAATAATAAAAAATACTGAACTTTTCAAAACAATAAACAAGTTTTAACAATACTAACATACTTTTTGGGATTCACACACACACATACACACACCCGCACCGATCTTATTCACACACCCTCATTATAAATTTTAAATGTTATAATACTAAATTGTATTTTTTTATACAATAAAATATTAACTTAAAAATTATTACATTACTTACTTCCTACTGTTACCTGTTCGAACTTGACTCCAATGATATTTTAATCTTCCACTTATATAATTGTTTTACATTATTACATTATTTTTAACTGTAACTAACAAAATTCGTACGTTATTGTTCGGTTTGATTTTTAAACGTGGTATTCCACAATTTTAGTTTGTGTATTATCATATTTTATTTTATTTTTTTTAAATTTATCTGTCTACAACAGTCTTTCAACCAATTATGGCAGGTAATAAATACATATAAAATAAATATAATGTAAAAATATGTTGTTGTTTAGGTCAACAGCCGTAAGGCTGGTTTGAACCTCTAGAAGTATTACTAAGTAAAAACAAAGAGTGACGTGATTTACTATTGCTTTCCTCACCGAGTTGAAAGAGTATTCTTATCAGTATGGCCCTCCGAAAAGAATCTACTTTTCACCCTGCAAATGACAACTTCACTACATTCACCACAGGGTCTGCTGTATAGTGAAAGTCATTACTTTCAGAAGAGGTAACTGTGACTAGTGTCTTTTACACCTCTACCTCTTCTGTTCTTAAATAATTCAGTCATGTAATTGAAATTAAAAAATGGCTTTCTAATCCATAATTAAATTCGTTTGTGACATGAAACTAATTCCGTCCACGAAGGGTTAATAATTTTGTTGAAAAGGATAAAATTTAAAAAAAATTAGAGTAGACTATATACAAAGCATAAAAAATTGTAGGCTACTTGGGAATTTATTTACATGTTAATGCTTCTTTTATTCTGTAATTCAACGTGCAAATAAATTTTTTTAGTCATTTCTACTTACAGGTGTACATCCGTATCCCGTATTATTGAATAAAAGTCAAGAGAAAAATTTGTGTGAATTCTAAGCCTTTTAAAATATTTTTCTATTCCAAAAAACAAATTTTCAAAAAACATTTACCCCAACCCGTTATTAAATACGTTTGTGACATGAAACTAATTCATGTCACAACTAATTTATGTATAAACTAATTCATGTCGTCCAAAAACTTAAATTACTAGAGAATCAACTACGTATTTATATAATTTTGAGGTTTGACATTTATTACAAATATAAAGAAAGCTAAACTTTGAAAAGCAAAGGTAATTCTTTAATTAACTAAACAAAAAGGTCTCCAAAATTTTTTTTTGTAATCCCTAATGCGTGTACGTTTCAATCTGTTCAATTCAGAACAATAAGCAACCCCATGACCCAATGAGATGAGGATGATATGTGTGACGTGAAATGAGGTGTAGTCTTGTACAGACTCAGGTCGACCATTCCTGAGAGGGTATGGTTAATTGAACCCCAACCATCAAAGTACACCGGTAACCACTGTCTAGCATTCAAATCCATATAAAAGTAACTACCTTTACTAGGATTTGAACCAGGAACCTTCGTCGCGAAAATCAGCTGATAAACAGCTGGTTTTGGCGACGACTTTACCTCTAGACTCCAATTTAATCATCATTTTGTTTAACCATTTTCGAGTAAATTTTGATAGCCAAAAATTATTTCGTGCGATTTTAGTCTCTTGAAATTTCTAGTTTCTAAAACTTCTTATAACACTTCCCGGTCACCGACCGGGAATTAACAAAACCCTAGTTATAATTTGGGTTATAAAAAATTTCGTCGACCACTGTACCCACTGGCCGACCAACCATGAATTTGACATTCACTCCATTTGTAAAACGAGCTGTACAACTTCCTCAGGGTTCAGTATGCCTAATCGTTAATAAACCGAGAAAGGGTCGAGAGGAGTATGTTAATTAATGTTGGCTACCACTTTGTTCTTGTTTCTAATACGTTAAATGAATTGTTTGTATGAACTCATAAAACGTCTTAAGTGATGCACATACGTAATGGTTTTGACTGGAAGTAAGTTTTCCATGGGCTTGAGCACAAATTCCAGGTGTATGATCTTTCACCTGCCTATATTTCGTCACGGTGTTACCTTTTCACCTTACATTTACATTTTTAAAGGTTTGTCCCGCAGAAATTTCGTCTTTTACTTTGAGTAATTTTCTGTTATACCTTATCTTATATGATGTGATGGTTCGGTGGAGAGAGTAGGCTGTCTTCTTCAGCTTTCCACCTTGTCTTTTGGCCATAAGGTGTTTCTTACTTTAACCGTTGAAAACTTGACTAAAAAGCCTACGTAAATTTGTTTTTTAATTCCTAATGCGTGTACGTTGCAATCTGTTCAATTCAGAACAATAAGCAACCCCATGACCTAATGAAATGAAGATGATGTGTATGACGTGTAAATGAGGTGTAGTTTTGTACAGACCCAGGCCGACTATTCCTTAGAGGTGGGGAATGTTATGAATGTTATAAAAAAAAAGTTGTAACTTAATTTTTAAGTTTAAAAAGTGTACCTAGGTGCTATACTGGATAAAATAATACTTAGGTAATATCTAAAAATAGTCCTGAAGAGTAAAGTTTCCTATGTGACGATGATAGTATTTATTATTTTATGTAATTGACGTTATGTTGAATGTGTCTCGCAAAAACCAAACTATAATTTGGAGATTATTGTTTAGGTCATCAGCAATTATTTGCACTCGATCTGCCAACTCCAGGGATAAAAAATATAGTTGTGTTTCTTATCACATGGTCACCCAATTTTATGACTGAAGCATTTAAGAACAGAAGAGGTTAAGGTGTAAAAGACACCTCAAGTCACAGTTATCTCCTCTGAGAGAAATGAATTTCATTATATAGCCAGACCTAATGGTGAATGAAGTCAAGGTGTCATTTGCAGAGTGAAAAATATGTACTTTCCAGAGGGCCTGGCATGGTGATAAAAATAATTTTCCAGTCCTTCCAGTGAGGAAGGCATGGTAAACCACCTAACTCCTTGTTTTACTTAGTAAAGCCTCTAGAGGTTCAAATTAGCCTGCTGATGACCTAAACAATACTCTCCAAATTATAGTTTGGTTTTTGCGAGACACATTCAACATAACGTCAATTACATAAAATAATAGATACTATCATTGTCACAGAGGAAAATTTACGCTGCAGGACTATTTTTAGATATAACCTAAGTATTATTTTATCCAGTATAGCACCAAGGTACACTGTTTAAACTTAAAAATTAAGTTACAACTATTTTTTTATAACATTCATAAATATCAAACCAAACTCTGATCTATATTTCACTTTTGGAGAAAGGCGAGTAAAATAAGTTAATTTACAAACTTAGGTATCTACTATTACGATACCGTTAAAAATAATATTAATTTAGCCTAATGAATAATGTAGGCCAGATAAGAAACAAATTGGCGGGAGATAATTAGATAATATACTTACGAGGTGACACGCGCCCAAAATAAAAATAAAAACAACAAAACAAGAAAAAAAGATACAGCTGCCCCCGCGTGACACTTGCTTGGTTAACTTTGCGGAACGAAGGGCGGTTCGAACCGGCGTCCACCTTATGCCAGTAGCACTAGCCAATCATCACCCACCTGTGTTGGGGCATTTGCTTAATTAACCCTCACTTCACGGTGTGATCACACGCGTCATCCTATACCACAATGCAACAAACAGTAGCAAGTGCTTTTACAACAAACTATCAACCCCTTCTAACCTATCAACTTTCTTTTCATTTTATGTAAAGACTAGATTGTAATTTTTAATCATTTTTATTTCGATATAAGTTCTTTTTTCTTAAGTTGGCTATCCGTTACGATTATTGGCGATCATCATGAAAATTCTCACTCTGTCAACAGAAATACAAAAGAGTTGTGAGGAGGTTTTTTTTCTCCTTGCATCCAGGAAACTCCAAAGGGAGTATAGGACATGTTTTGTTGAACCAGGTTCTAAAATTTTTTAACCACGCTATCCTTCTGCTTCAGAGGCCTCTTTCTCCAAACACCTTCCCCTGAAAAATAGATTTAAGCAAGTCATATATGGCTTCGTTCCACATAATATGACCCAGATAATTTACGTGCTTAGGTAGTTCCCCAAATGCTGTCAAGGTAATATTTACTCATACATAAGTTCGTAAAACAAAATTTAGGTTGGCCACCTCCGTTGCGTAGTGGTAGCGCGCCATCCTACAATGCGGAGGTCCCAGGTTCGAATCCCGGCTAGGGTCTGAAAATTTTCACAAGTAAAAAACTATTGTAGTCGCAAATAACCAAGCTGTTGATGCGATTTTAAATAAACTAAAAAAAAAATAGGTTTTCAACAATTATACACGCTCTATTACAAAGTTTTAACAACCATATTTGAACAATATTATAAAGTTCAAAAATCATTGTTTATTTTTAAGCAGAGTTATTTAAAAACAGTTTAACAAAACGTTTTAGTATTGTTTTAACATTTTTTGAATATAACTTGAAGAAGACAGCACTTAGCAGCGTTGCTTCCGTGTGATCGTTTGGATATAAGGGATAAAGGTGTCTTCTTGGGTTCTGGTGACGTACAACTTTTCTTTATACGAATGAAGTGAATGAAGATGTGAAAAGTAGAGAATGAAGACGTGATACTGATGGTCTGTGTAACTGGATGATTGATGATTAATTTTAGATTAATGTGTATCAAGATTTAGTTTATTGAGAAATAAGACTTGATCATCCGTAATATAATTTTGTACTTTTAATCTTGAAAGGCTAGTTTAACACTTTTGATCAGGTGAAACGGAATAGAAGATCTAATATTCTCGCCTTCTTGAGTCTTTGATTTTCAATATTGTCGTCAAAAAGATTTATAGCTAAATGATTAGAATGAGTGTCTAACATGATTAAATACTTACCTAAAAAACATATCAGAATAAAAATAGAATTACAGCCTCCGTAAATCGTTAAATCGTTAAATCGGTAAATCGTTCCGAGACATATCGCGGATAATACCGATCGCCGGATTTTACCATACATATTTGTACACCATAAAGTGTTTATGGTTTCGGTAGTGTACCGGTCTACATCAGAGAATGGATTGCAGTGTACATATCATACTATTGCACAAATGTATTAGTCTATTTTAATGAATTTTTGCAAAAATCATCAATATACGGTACGGCCTTCGGGCCAGCCCAGTCAGTCAGCTGGTAGTAAGTCGCTATTATTTGTTAAGTAACACCGGTTGGGCAAGCGACTTTGTATGGTGACCAGCTGACAGCCATCCGTGAACAAACTCTACTGGGGGTCCCTGTTCAAACTCATGCCTTATTCACGTCAAAAAATACAGCAAAAGCAGCGATCAAATTGGGTAGTTGTCAAAAATGTACAGTTCCCGATAACAAATAAAAGCTAAAAACAAAAAAACAAAAAATATACGGTACATTGTTCTGTACAAGTTCTGTACATTGTTCATCGTGGGGAAGAAAGTAAAAATTCGTGATATATAAGTTTATGTTAAATTGAAAATAACCGCAAACATCATGGACACCCAACATATCTGTTAAAAATTATTTTACTGCACTGTAGTTTATTGTGTGTAAGAACCATCTTCTTCTTGATGTGCCTATCCGTTACGAATGTTGACGATCATCATGGCATTCTTCATCTTGTCTGCAGCAACTCGGAAAAGCCGTACCGAAGTTGTATTGTACCAGACTCTGAGGTTCTTCAACCAGGATGTTCTTCTTCTACCTGGTCCCCACTTTCCAAAAATTTTCCCTTGTAGAATGGCTTGCAGGAGGGCATATCTGGTTGCATTTCTCATAATGTGCCCGAAGTACTGTAGCTTTCGAGACTTGATAGTGGTCAGTACCTCCCGGTTCTTCCCCATTCTTCTGAGAACCTCTTCATTTGTTACTCGATCAGTCCAAGGGATCTTCAGTATTCTCCAGTACAGCCACATCTCAAACGCTTCCAATTTCTTGCACATATCCTCGTTCAGGGTCCACGATTCAGCACCATAAAACAGAACAGAGAATACATAGCATCGCACCATTCTCACTTTTATACCAAGAGAGAGGTAGTGGCTTTTGAAGAAGGCCCTCATCCGGTTGAAGGTGGATCTAGCCTTTCCAATGCGCGCTCTTATCTCCTGGTTGTTGGTCCATTCCTCATTTATAATGGTTCCAAGATAATTATAGTGCTTTACTCGTTCTACTGGTGTTTGGTTGGCGTAGAGTTGACCTTCTGTTATCTTCTTCTTACTAATTATCATGAGCTTAGTCTTCCTTACGTTTATGTTGAGTCCATATTGTTGACTGTAAAATGTGATTTTGTTCATAAGGAATTGAAGGTCTTCTAAGTTGTCTGCAAATACAATGATGTCATCTGCATACCTGATGTTGTTCAACCAGTGCCCATTTAGTAGGATGCCCTTCTCAGCTTCGTGCAAAGCTTCGCCAAATATTCTCTCAGAGTACAAATTGAAGATTAGAGGAGATAAAATACAACCTTGCCTCACTCCACGCATGATTTTCACATATTCAGTCTGGTCACCTTCCATCCTCAGATTTGCGGTTTGGTTCCAGTTTGGTAAGAACCATAGAACTGTAAAGGCCGCTGCCGACGGGCGGTAAATTGCCGCGCCGCCGAAGCGGCTAACATCCGAACGGTTTAGCTTTCCTAATATCCCAATATGTCACTGCCGACGGGCGAACGGTGCCGTCGCGGACTACTTAGAATGTCTGAGAATTCAGGCGGCGCCGTCGCGGTCGATTTTGTGCCGTCGGGTTCTGCCTCTCCGCTGAGCGGCTTCAAGGTCATGCGGCGAGGAACAACATGAGTGGTCATTTATCCCTGCCAAAGGACGGTCGAAACCGCAGCGGCTGCAGTATTTTGTTCAATTTTGTTCTATTTTTTGTAATTTATTTCTTTTTCAGTGTTCTTCTTTGGTATATGTTTATTATGGATGAAATATATATAGAATTATTTATTGATGAAGTTAGAAAACGGCCAGAATTATGGCAAATTTCTAACGAAAATTACAGAGACAAACAATCTCATGTTTGTATTTTCACTCTTTAATTTTTCACCGAGTGTGAGTAATAATTAATTCATCAAAAGACTTAACTCTGAGACGAAAATAATTGAAAAACTTTATTTTATTATCATTTCGTAATTCCGAGAACATGGTTAAAAATGACATGGCAATGACATGGTTAAAATGGTTGAAAATACCTGGCGCTTACAAAGAGGTGAACCCAGTACTTATTTTTCTTCTTTATAATAAGGTTTTTATAAACTAAATAAGAAAACACTGCTTGTTCCTCCTATACACTTCCATTACTAGTGAAAATAACGAAGCGGTTCGTGCCGCTCATGTGCAGTGTAGCGAACCGCTGGGCGGCGCCGTTGCGGATCCACGACGGCACCGCTCGACTTGAGCCGTCCGTCAGCAGGAGCACTAATACTTACTAACGGTTTCATAATCATAGACACCCGAGTTTGAACTCTTGCATCGCCAAAACTATAAGTCGGATTTCAACATATTTTACATCAAAGTTTAGCTCATTTTATTCTAGGTTGGCCCATAATAGTCCTATATTTTTAATGCTGTTTAAAAGTTGCCATATTGAGGTTGGAAGACAAAAAGACCCGGTTTTTTCTACCGCAACAAATTTCATGCGTTTAGAGGCGTGTAACTCAATAACAGAAGTGAGCGAGAAGTATGGCCTGGACATCAACATCGTGAAAACCAAATTAATGGTAATTAGCAGGGGACCGATAACTGGTGTAGACCTATATATATAAAACATGCAAGAATTGAGCGTGTAGCATGGTATCCGTATTTGGGCACTATTATTAATGAAGCCTGGGAAAACTCACAAGAGATCAAGTGCCGTATTGGTAAGGCAAGGAGTGTTTTCAAGGCAATGAGTTCGGCGTTTAAGAGTCATGATCTCACTATGGGCACTAAGTTGCGACTCTTGCGGTGTTACGTGTTTTCCGTTCTTCTGTACGGAGTAGAGTCTTGGACGTTGACGAGGGCGACCACTACTAAACTTGAAGCCTTCGAACTTTGGGTGTACAGAAGAATGCTGAGGATACCATGGACAGATAGGGTGACCAACATTGAGGTACTGCGTCGGATGAACAAGGAACCAGAGGTAATAAACACCATTAAGTGTCGCAAGTTGCAATACCTCGGTCATATTATGAGGAACCACGGTAGATACGAACTGTTGCAGCGCATCTTGCAGGGAAGATTGGATGGTAGAAGACAGCCAGGCCGAAGAAGAATATCCTGGCTTGCTAACCTGAGAGACTGGTATGGGAAAAGCTCGGCCCAACTGTTCCGCATTGCAGATGACAAGACCAAGATAGCCATGATGACAGCCAGCGTTCGAACCGGACAGGCACGCTAAGAAGAAGAAGAACTCAATAACAATTAAATCAAATAGTTTGGAATTTTAACACCACATAGACAATTTATATTATTACAGCGTGTATGAAATTTAAAATTTTTATGTTATTTAAATTTTTATTTATTAACATGATTGTAAACTGCGGATACTAAATTAGCGGATACGAGGGACCAACTGTAGTTCTACGTATCATTCATTTAAGGAGACGAAGGTTTCCGGTTCAAATCCTAGTAAAGGTAGATACTTTTTTTACGGATTTGAATACTAGACTGTGGTTACCGGTGTACTTTGATGGTTGAGGTTCAATTAACCATACTCTCTTAGTAATGATCGGCCTGAGTCTGTACAAGACTACACCTCATTTACACGTCACACACATCACCCTCATCTCTTTTGGTTTATAGGGTTGCTTATTGTTCTAAATTGAACAGATTGCAACGTACACACATTAGGGATTAAAAAAAAAAAAATTCATTTAGGCACATAATTCTGCACTGGTACGATTTTTATCGATCATTTTAACAAATTTGTTACGTTTCCTACGAAACACATACATTGCGTAATATAATCAACAATTCATATGAAAACAAATACAAATTCAATACTTTTCCTTTTTCTTTACGAGTAATACAGGTGAATTTATTTGCATATCAATATTACATCATAATTTACATATTTCTTTAAAAACAGGTAATATTTTGTAGGTTTCGTTTTAAATTATTGCTTATAATAGACTACTAAAAATGAAATAATGTTTATTTTATAAAAATGTGTTATTCGATTTTAATATCCCCATAAAAGTCTAAAATGAAACTTTAAATATTTTGAATCAAACAAGTGTTATTTATTTAATTTTGTAAAATAATTTATTTGTTGTAAGAGACTACACGCTGTGTTTTCTGCACTTTTAAGAAAAAACAAGATTATATTATATAAACACGGTGGCTTATTAATACAATATTGTGTTTTTTTATACACAATATTTTTTTAAGATCTAAAATATAATAAAATGCATCCACTTTTATGAAATAATAATGCTACTTTATGCATTTAAATTATATAACATTTTATAATAATCAGAGGTTACTAGAGGACTTAAAAACAATTTCAGCCATTCTAATTTTCTATTATGAATGAACTCCGTGACCCCACAATATTTCCATATTGTTTTTTATTTTATAACCGCATTATTGAACTTAATTTATGATTTTAAACAGAAAATACATTTTTGGACTTGTTTAGTTTGTTTAAATTTGCATGAACTCTTCAGTTATCAGAAACTACTAGAAGTTTTTCATCATCGTTTGGCTCTGCCGATCTTGGTATACTTTTGAACTAATACTAATATACTATTGAACTTAATTTATGATTTTAAATAGAAAATTTATTTTTGAACTTGTTTAGTTTATTTAAATTTGCATGAACTCTTCTAGTTATCAGGAACTACTAGATGTTCTTCATCATCGTTTGGCTCTGCATACCTTGGTGTACTTTGGCTTCCTCCAATCTTCTGTACTAGTTTTTAGCGTCCTCCGTCCTCTCACACTTGTTTCGGTCATCAGCCGAAAGACTAGTTAAAACCTCTAGAGGCTTTACTAAATAAAACGAGAAGTGAAGTAGTTTACATTTTCGTTTTTCACTGAGTGGAAAAGTGTGCTTATCAGCATGCCAGGCCCTCTGTAAAGCATCTAGTTTCCACCCTGCAACTGTAACTGTAACTTAAAAACAGTTATATACCCAGAAAAACACAGTTTTCTAAAAAAAAAATCAATTTTACCCCAACCCATAAACAAACGTCTGTGAAACATGAAACTAATTCAGTTCACGAAGGGTTAAGTTACTCCATTATCAATTATTCACATAATTTCTGAATTTTGACACTTATTATGAATATAATGAAACTAAAATTTTAAAAACAAAGGTAATAATTTAATTTACTTAACTAATAGTATATAATTTTAACCTTCATTTTGTATTAAAATTTTTGAGTAAATTTTTATGGCCAAATGAATACGTGCAATGTTATTCTCTTTAAATACCTTCATTTCTTATAGAAAAGTACTACCGTTACTTTAGCTACCTAATAAATTAAAACTAAATAAGCAAATAAATTAGATTTAGAATTGAAAAACAAAAAATTAAATTCAAGGTTTCGTTCACGCACGGTTTCATATTATTAATAAGAATTTTAAATAATTATAAATAAGAATGTAAATTAATCGTACCTTATTAGGAAATACAGTAGTGTAAGTGATAGGCAAAATAAACATTCAATCCGTGTTAAACCTTTTTGAGAGAAACTATATGAGATAAAAAATGTACCGTACATTTTGTTTCAAGAAACTAAGAAATGAAATTTTATTTTTTTAATATACCGGGTGTCCCACGAAGTGGTTGCTATTTTTGAAATAATTTGCCGAACGTATCGCACACTCTACAGTCTGAAAACTAAACAGTTGTATAGGTAACGCGCTATAAGTTGACGATTGCGCCTATCATGCGGAGGACAGTGTACTATCTATTCTACTTACATCGGCCAACCCGAAAGCATAAGACATGTATCAAGCGTGTAACTCAAAATGTAACCACCAAAAACACTAATAAAATTCAGTTCATGACTCGTTACACTTAATAAGTAAGGAGTAATGTAATTATTTAAAGAAAGTGAATTGTTTAAAATTCAATTGCAAACTAAATATAGCTTAGGCCTAGTATTATGGCTTATTTTTTTTTTGTAATTCCTAATGTGTGTACGTTGCAATCTGTTCAATTCAGAACAATAAGCAACCCCATGACCCAATGAGATGAGGATGTTGTGTATGAAGTATAAATGAGGTGTAGTCTTGTTCAGACTCAGGTCGACCATTCCTGAGTGAGTATGGTTAATTGAACCCCAACCATCAAAGAACACCGGTAACCACTGTCTAGCATTCAAATCCGAATAAAAGTAACTACCTCTACTAGGATTTGAACCAGGAACCTTATGGTTTATTATTTAGAATGAATATTTATTATTTAGGATAATTATTAAGAATCAATAAATAATACAATGGACAAACGACATAGTTGTATGCATAATAAATCAATGTAAGAATAAAACTACACGTTGATGTCATGGTTAGAGCTGTCGCTATGATGTATTTAGATAAGCACATGTAGTAGCACTTCCAACCCCCGCATAGTCCAGTCTTACTCTCGCTGACGAACGTCAACTTATAATGCGTTACCAGTAATAAATAGATATGTAAAAAAGTATCCTCGATTTTCATTTGCTTATGATTAATCAAAACAAAATGGCGGAAAAATATCAAAATATCAAAAATGAACAGTAATCTTGTGGATAAAACCACTTATATTTACCATAGGATTCAGATAGAAAAAAAACACCATAGATGTCACCAAGGGTGGTGTTTTATCGTATGATATATTCCATCATTGCCCATAACAGCCAGGTGGAGTGTCAAATTATTTACACTCAATCTGTTAGTTGCAGGGCTAAAATAAATAGTTCTGTTTCTTATCACATGGTCAGCCAACTAAATGACTGAATTATTTAAGAACAGAAGAGGTAGAGGTGTAAAAGACACTAATCAGAGTTATCTCGTCTGAAAGTAATGGATTTCATTATACAGCGAGACCCTGTGGTGAATGAAGTGAAAGTGTCATTTGCAGAGTGGAAAATATATGCTTTTCAGAGGGCCTGGCATGCTGATAAGTGTACTTTTCCACTCAGTGAGGAAGGCAATGGTAAACCGCCTCACTCCTCGTTTTACTTAGTAAAACCTCTATAGGTTCAAACCAGCCTTTTGGCTGATGACCTAAACAACAACATATTCCATCAGACAATGACTGGAGACAGATACGCATCAGTTTTAACTAATCACATAGTTCCTGACCTTTCTCTTGCGGAGATGCAGGACTTTTTTCCAGTATGATGAAGCTCTTCCACATTATTATGCTAATGTGGCCAAAGCGGTAGTAAACCAAAATTTTTCTAAACTTTGGATAGGTCGTGGCAGCGGCCTTATGAACTGGCCTCCAAGAACTCCAGACTTGTCAGTTTGTAATTTTTTCCTATGGGGCTTTTTGAAGGAAATATTTTTATTCTAACACCATTGCAACAGACGATGAATGAATTAGGCTGATTTAAGAGGAACTGCTGTCGATATCTTAGCAATTTTTCAAAAACGCTTATGAATCATTTTTGTTTCGTTGCTATCAGTGCATAGCTATTGATGGACATCAGTTCGAATAAAGGTTAATGAAACAAATTGTGTTTATTAATAATTAATCTTCTCTTCTTCTTACTGTCAAGGATAAGGCATAAGCCTGTTCCGAACTCACAAACCATCCTGTACGTCTACACAAACACCGTACATCTCGTCTACTGCCATCTTCTTCGAGGTCTTCCCACTTCCCTTCTTCCAACTGGAACATATTCCATCCTTTTTAGAGGTATTCACTCTTCTGGCATCCGTTCCAAATGTTGCCTCCATTGATTGCGGTACTCCTCCACTTTTTCATTCAAGCTAAATACACCCAACTCGGATCTAATTTCCTCGTTATGTATGAGATACAGCCTCGAGCAGTCATTCACCCTTCTTAAAAACCTAATTTCAGCTGCTTGAATCCTACTTTCTTGGCGTTTTGTGGTAACCCAACTCACTTCCATAAAGAAGGACTGGGGCTCCCATTACCTTGTAGAACTTCACTACTGTCTCTGTTCTAGCTCTATTACCCAGTGTCAAGTTAATTGTATCACAAATAACTTTAAATTTATTTATTTTATTTTTGACATCGAAGTCCCTATCAAAGCTCACATCGCAGCCCAGATAGTTATAGTGAGACACTTGATCTAATACTACACTGTCTAAAACAATCTTTGAACGAGTATGATACTTCCCTCTGAATGCCATAACCTTTGATTTAGCAACCGAAATTCGTAAATTATACTTTTTACATAAATCATTTAAAAATTAATAATTTATTCTTTCATTTCATTACTTATATAACATTGTAACAAATAACCAATTTGAAATAGTTATACAAATAAAACTTTTCGCCATTTTGTTTTTATTAATCATAAGCAAATAAACTGCCCATAACAGACAGGTGGCGTGTCAAATTATTTACACTCAATCTGTTCATTGCAGGGCTAAAATAAATAGTTCTGTTTCTTATCACATGGTCAGCCAATTAAATGACTGAATCATTTAAGAACGGAAGAGGTAGAGGTGTAAAAAACACTAATCAGAGTTATCTCCTCTGAAAGTAATGAATTTCACTATGCAGCCAGACTCTGTGGTGAATGAAGTGAAGATGTCATTTACAGAGTGGAAAATATGTGCTTTTCAGAGGGCCCGGCATGCTGATAAGCGTACTTTTCCACTCCGTGAGGAAGACAATGGTAAACCACCTCACTTCTCGTTTTACTTAATAAAACCTCTAGAGGTTCAAACCAGCCTTTCGGCTGTTGACCTAAACAACAACAACAAGCAAATGAAACTCGAGGGTACGTTTTTTTAATATTTATTTGTTGTAATTTTGTAAAGTTTCCAGTCTGTAAATTGTGCGTTACGTTCGTAATATTAATTCAAAAATAGGAACCTCTTCGTGAAACACCCGGTACATATTACTTTATAATTTAGTATGTTTTGGTAAATAAATGGATAAGCATGACAAAACACGAAGTGTAAATTTAAAAAAAAAAAAGATTATTCAAAATAGTAGAGACAAATAATAATTTATAATAGTCAATAAATAAATTTACTAGTTTAACTATCTTATTCTAAGTAATAGGATAATGTAATATATATTATATATATATATATATATTATATAGCAATAATCAGCTGTACAAGACAACTAATGTCCCAGGTCGCAAGTGTTGGTAGAAGTAGCAACTGCTCGATTGGCTAACGGATATTACTGTGTTACTACTGGGCGGCCACTTATCTACATGTCAATACGGCTGTTGGTCTCTTATTAATAAAAATAATAGTAAAAGTAATACTACGGCCACGAGCCGCTCGTAATTGTATCCCCAGTCATATATTAAAACACTGTGTTGCTGGTTGCTTTCTTATTTACAAACCATCTTACAATATTATTATTATTATTATTACATAAGTAATTCACGTGAAGTCCGCCCACAGCTGTTGTTACTTTTATAAAAAGAGAGAGAAAAATTATAAAGGGAGTAAGAGAGAATGATTAAGAGAGGTCATCGGGTCATGTCATGTGATTGTGCTAAATAACTTCGATTATTGATTGTTCGAAGTTGAGAAATTCTATTTAACTTATATATATATATATTATATTAAATTATATTCTGTCTTTTGATTATTGTACTAAAACTGTTTGAGTTACTTTACTAGGTTGTAATACTTAACATTATTAAATTTAGACAGATATTAATTATTGAAATGTTTTATTACATTTGAAATAACAAAAATTAAGTTGTTACGAAAAAGTAAATCACACCTTAGATTAGGAGGGTTAACGCCCGATTTTTTTAAAATTTTAAATCTACTGCAACTGGTTACTTAAAACTAATGAACAGTTTTTCTTTAGCGATATTATTTCTCTCCCCCCTTGTATAACCATGCAGTCATCAACTGGTGCTAGCACTTATTTTCTAATGTCACTTACACATATTAATTTCTTAAATCTCTATCTTAATCCTATTGTTAATTTAAACATTAATTAACAACTTATGCAAATATAAATAAATATAGTAATATAAATATAGACACTACAACTCAGTTCTTAAACCCGAGGTGCTATACGCAGCAGAAACATTGTCACTTCACAATAAGACTCTGCTACAAAACTTGAAAAAAGAAGAACGTAAAATAATCAGGAAAATACTTGGACCATGAAAAACTGTCGATGGATACCGGCTACAAACCAAAAGAACCACAGAGAAAATTTCAAACATTTCAGCAAACATTAAAAAAAGACTTAAATTCTATGGACACATACAACGACTTCCTGAACACAGACTTACCCACCAGATTCTTATTGCTACAGAAAGTCTTAAAGGCATGACATGGGCCGAAAAAGTAAGAAGAGACCTTGACAACGCTCAACTGAACCCGCAGGAAGAACCGTAGAAGCTTCACGTGATCCATAAGGGTCTACAATGTGTATAATTATAATAATAATAATAATAATATAAATATAAATAAATATGCCTTAAAAGTAACTTAATAACAATATTAATAGCTAACCATTAGTTTTAGAAACTTATATATATTATTTACAAGACTTAAATATATTTATAGTTTAACAATATTTTTAATAGTCTTTTTTACACACTAGATCTGCAGCCTTAGTCCTTTTCAGATGCCTAACTATTACACTGTCGTCCAACAGTTGAATTGCTTCAATGTTGATGTGATCATGAAGACGATCTTCATGTTTTTTGGCACACTTACACAATTCTTCTGCTACTGTGTTCACATGTAAGTCACGATGGATGTCGCTGTTGCAGGCATACCACGGAGCGTTTACAATGTTCCTAAGCACTCTGTTTTGGAACCTTTGGATAATGTTTAAGTTGCTTGTTTTGGTGCAGCCATAATAATTATGTCCGTACCGGTTTTAGCACTTACTTATAAAGAAGTAATAAACGCCCGGATTGGTTATAAAAATAAAACTAATGAGATTTTTTTGTTGATTCCCAATATATGTACGTTGCAATCTGTTCAATTAAGAACAATAAGCAACCCCATCACCCAATGAGATGAGGATGAAGTATGTAACGTGTAAATGAGGTGTAGTCTTGCACAGACCCAGGTCGACCACTCCTGAGAAAGTATGGTTAATTTAACCCCAACCATCAAAGTACACCGGCAACCACTGTCCAGTATTCAAATCCGTATAAAAGTTACTACCTTTACTAGGATTTGAACCAGGAATCTTCGTCTCCAAAATTAGCTGTTAAACAGCTGATTTTGGCGACGACTTTACCTCTAGACCAACCCGGTGGGTTTAATGAGCTTAATTTTTTTGTTTTTTTTTTGTTTAAGGTCCGACTGTTTTGCAATTACTGCTAATACAGACTGTGAAGGATGAAATGATTTTTTGGTAGACCTAATGTGTGAAAATATGCTGTGCCTGAGTGGGATTCGAACCCAACCCAACACCACATGATGAGAGACGAGAACGTTACCAACTACGCCAATGCGGCCGGCAATAATGAGAAGAAGAATTATAACTTTTGGAATTGTGCTCATCCATTATGAAACCCGTCATCACAGTACTGTAGTAATGAAACGACTTTTTGAAAAGTGTCAATGGGAGTTTTTGATCATAGTCCCGACTTAGCGCCGGTGACTTTCATCTGTTGTCTGAACTGAAAAAGTAGCTAGGATAGCAGAGCTTCCGAACCGAGGACGATCTCCAAGACACCGTGAACACCCATTTCAAGTGACAGGCGGAAACGTTTTATGAAGTTTTATTAAAAAGTTTGTACACCGGTGATGATAAATGCCTCAATTTAAATGGTGGTCATGTTGAAAATTAAAGAAGGATGTATGTTACTTTTGATAATATATTTATTTTGTTATGCTTATTAGTTTTATTTGTAGACTATACTCAATAGAAATTTTAAAAAACAATCACTCTCGTAATTCCAAAACTATTAATAATATAGTTTTTTTCTTACTACATTCGTTTCTCTTCAATTCTCTCTATGTAATTTTTTAAATCATCATTACATAAATAATAACATAAAGCAAATTATTATAATTAAATAAAAATTTGGTTAAATGAAAACTGACGGAAATGAAATTTTTTCGGGCAGTGAAGGGCTGCATTTTTGAGAATAAGATAAGAAATGACGTTACAAGAAAAGAGTTGTAAATATTTAACCTGGAGAGAAAGATTAATGAGTACAGAATTAACTGAAGTAGTCATCTGGAACGCATGAAGGAAAGCCGTTTGCCTAGATAGGCAATGAATTATAAGCCAAATGGTTGAAAGGGTGTTGGTCTTCCGAGGAGAAGGTGGTTTCCGGAACAGGCAGTAGGCCTACTGCCTAACCCATGAAGAAGAAGGAGAAGAGGAAGAAGAAGAAGAAGAAGAAGAAGAAGAAGAGGAAGAAGAGGAAGAAGGAGAAGAAAGAGAAGAAGAAGGAGAAGGAGGAGGAGGAAGAAGGAGAAGAAGGAGAAGAAGGAGAAGGAGAAGGAGAAGGAGGAGAAGGAGAAGAAGGAGGAGGAGGAGGAGGAGGAGGAGGAGGAAGGACAAGAAGGAGAAGGAGGAGGAGAAGAAGGAGGAGAAGAAAAATAGAAGTTAAAGTTAATTCGTAAATAGAAGAGAATTTTGACTTTAGACTTTAGAATTTAGAAGAAGAAGAAGAAGAAGAACTTGGAGGAGAAAATCATAATATATCATAAAATTATATTAGATTATATGAATAAAAATTATAAATTAACAATAATTAATTTATTATTAATTAATAAAATTCAATGATTAACATCAATTTCAAGTTCATCATACGGAATGTAAATAACTAATTATTAATTATTAGATATTATTAAGTAATTATTATTAATAATTAATAAATTATTAATGTATTTATTTATTTATTATTAATTATTAATTAATATTACATATGTAGATCAAGAAATGTGTTAGAATTATGAAAAAGAACATTAAAGAACAACATCACCACTACGGAAAATACAAAAAAAATAAAACTAAACTAAAATAAAAACGTAAATAAACAAAACGTAAAACGTAGTAAAACGTAAATAAATAAGTTGTGTATTGTAAATTTAGAATACTACACTTGTATTCATCTCAACTTGATGAAAATTATGAATAAAAGAAAACAAATAAAAATAAAATTCGGAAGGCGTGGTTCTAGAAATTTATTTATATAAAATATGAATGATTTAATTAAAGATTAATAATTACAAATATTGTGGCAATTTAAAAAAATTGTACAACTCTTTAGATTGAATTTATAGAAATTTCACCATTTATTTTTTTTTTAAGATTGTGAGCTTAGTACCTATACATTTTCCAAAAAAAGTGTATAATTGAAGTTACAGGAAATAAAAAATATTACAACTTTTATTTTAAACATTTTTTTCTACAAAGCTTAGTCACATAATGTCACAACCGTAATGTTTCCGTATTTTTAAGTTCTACAGATGTTGATTTTCATTTCATGTTATTCAATCATGATGCAAATTAGATTATGTTTTTCATTTTACATTGTTTATTCATGATTAAACATAAGTTATATTGTTCATTATTTACATTGCGAAGAGAAAGTTGTATGAATGTTTCACAACAGAATTTTTTATTTCATATCACATATAATTACACACCGATCATTCAAGTGAAAGATAATAAAACTATTTTTATTATTTATAACGGATAAATTACGACTCATCACGATTTAAAATGCAATAATTAACTTCGATTTCAAGTTCATATTGTTAAAAAAAGAAAGAAATGTTAATATTGTTCATCCTACTAATTTTTCAGATGATTAAATATGTAGCTATTGTTTTGTCGAAGAATGAAACGTTCTTTCCATTGATTGATTTCAAATTAAGTATTTCACTCGTCCATAACAACATCGTTTCTTAATCCGATGAAAATTGACCTGGTTTTATTTTTAATTGTAAGTTTTGTTTTGATTTTAAATTTAGTGCGGTACTGGGAACCAATACAAATTCCAACCTGTATTTCATTGTCCCTAACATACGAGCTGTGGCTATTAAATAACGAGACTGACGTTGTAAAAAAATTTATTTTTATTTTATACATAATCACTTATTGTCACCTTTAATATACACTCCTTTTCTATCGTTACAACGCTTCATGCGATTTTACATTGTTGGAAACAGTGCTGGAAGTCATCTTCTGTCAGCTCTTTCAGGACACGTGCCGTTTTCTGTTTTACAGCTTCCACAGACTTAAATCTTGCCTCTTTCAATGCAGATTTCACCCTAGATAATTTAATAAATCCTAATAAACGCAGTTAGTTCTACGCTGGTTTCACACCACCGCCGCGAAATCGCCGCGATATCGTGAAGTGGTTTCATATGTATTTCGCAGTAAAATGACTTTCACACCGGCGCAAAATTTCAAAGCGTAGCATTTGGATTCATGACATTAACACAAAAAGAAAATATTTGGGAGAAAATGTGTTGTCCAAAGAACTGTAGTCTCATGAAGATCGATTTCATAATTACTTTTGGATGAACCAAGAAAGCTTTCAAGAGCTTCATAATTTACTACAACCTCGAATTACTTAACAAGATATTAATTATAGAGAAGCCGTCCCCAGAAAGCAAAGACTTGTCTTTGCTTACTGGCATTGTGTTTAAGATCAGTTATTTTTATTTCTGTTTAAGGGCTAATTTAAAATGAAGTTGTTAAACTTGACTAATTCTTTTTGTATTTCAATCCAGGCTTTTTGCTTTTTTGTAATTTTTATAGTCCCGGTAACTCATGAAATGTATTTCAGGTCGTTGCTTGACTGACTCAATCAATAATCTGTCGATGTGTTATCCATGATAATAGTAAACTTGTAAAAGATAACAGAATACAATATTATAAAATGTTTCGCTGGCAAAAATCTATCGACTGCGACAGATTCCGTGCGGTACTGAAGCGATACTGTGACGAACTGGTGAAACTACGGCGGTAGTGTGAAAGGATTTCGCTGCTCTAGCCGTCTCAACCGAGATCTCCGTAAGGGGGTAACATATTGTTTCGCCTGATTATTGCGTATTCAGACTTGCTGCGGAACCGTTGTTACGGTTTCGCGGCGTCGTTGTGAAAACGGTTTTATACGGATTTGAATACTAGACAGTGGTTGCTGGTGTACTTTCATGGTTGGAATTCAATTTACCATACTGTTTCAGGAATGGTCGGGTCCCTCTGTACAAGACTACATCTCATTTACACGTCATACACATCATCCTCATCTGATTGGGTCATGGGGTTGCTTATTGTTCTGAAATTGAACAGATTGCGACGTACACACATTTTGTTAAAAAAAAATCCGTATTAGGTCTAAGACCACCCACCGTGCAAATTACATAACATTTTTTTCATAATATAAAATACTTTCATAAAAGGAAATACATTTTTATTTTCATTCCATTTTACAAAATAGAAATGATAGTTTATTAAGAATTTTTCATTTCCGTATTCATACGTATATAAATATAGTGAGTACAATTATTATTATAATACAAAGGCCAAACAAACCTACATCTTTGAACAATCAAATAAAATGCAAACAAATATTAAAGAAAAAAGCTTATAATATTTATAAAAGTTAATACTTACAATTCTTTATCAGAGAAATACCGTATTATGTGTTTGTACACAAATTACACCTTGCTGAAAGAACACACGGTATTGTATTTCACTTGCTTAGCACGTCTTACGTGGGTTGATTGAAATTATTATGTAGTACTATATTTATAATAGTTATGATTGCAGTAGGTAGATCATGATCATATGATCATATGATCTTGTATTTGTAGTCAGTGCATCTGATCATTTACTGTATTATTATTACTACTATTTTATTCTTAGATTACCATATAAATTTTGCACACGTGTTTAGGCATCTAATAATGCATTGTTATCAGAGATTGTCTGCTCGGAAGAAGGGTAAAACAAAAAAAAGATTATATATATAAGTGAAAGTCATCTGTAATAAATGTAATTATTTATTTACTGTTCGTGTTTTTAATCGTTTAAATATAATACAATATTATTATTATTATTATTATTACGTTTATTCGTTTAATGTTTAATTCAATCCACGTAATGAAAGTTTCTTTACTGTATTCAATCTATTGAGGATTTAATTAGAGCTCTATTGGAATTAATTTATAATGTTATTAATAAATTAATTTGTAATGTTGTCAGATATGATTTTATTAAGTAATTTTTAAAATATCTTTGTAATATTTTGATGGGAATCAGATAGATAATTATAAAGAATGGTGGGTTGAAAACCTCATGGGTGGTATTATCCAAAGTATACAATAAAATACAGTTTTCAAGCTTCAGGTACATTTTTGCAGACAATGTTATAGCAGCGGTTAAGAAGCTCTCAATATATTTTATGATTATTTATGGATAATGTTTTTACTTTCTCTTGCCTATATGAATATATAGGAAGGAAAGTATTGTTTTCATGTCGATTTTTCGAAATCGAGTTTTCACCGGATCTATACGTTTTCAGACCCCCTGAACCCAAAAAACATGTTTTTAGCGATTGGTCTGTGTGTGTGTCGGTGTGTGTGTCTGTGTGTGTGTGTGTGTGTGTGTGTGTGTGTGTGTGTGTGTGTGTGCGCGTGTGTGTGTGTGTGTATGTGAACAGAATATCTCAAGAACGGAACATCGTACAAACTTGAAACTTGAAACTTAAGTTACATACCACTACCGGACCCGACACGAACATTTTTATCAAAATCGGTCAACCGGAAGTAGTAGTTTATTCGTGTAATTTTTCACTTTTTTGCGATTTTCTCAAAAACTGGTTCTACGATTTTTTTAAAAATCGCCTCATTTACTAAACTTTTTATTCTCTACAAGATAGAATAGGCGCCATGTTTGCTGAAATTCTGGGTAAGGCTGTTTTCACGTAAAAACATTTTCTTTTTAAGATTGCGGCTTTAATATACATTTAAGCGCAAAATGTTATATAATAAAAGTTGTAGAAAATTTAAAAACCTACAAATTTTATTTCAAGCTTTTTTTTGTAAAACGCTTAGTTTAGCGGTAATTAGCGATTTTCTGTTTTTTTTTCTCACGAAAACGTGAGAAAAATCGATTTTTTTAACATTTCGGTCTTAGTATGCATTTTACGACAAAAGTGTATATAACCAAATTTATAGGAAATTTAAAGATCTACAACTTTTATTTAACGTATTTTTCTCTACAGAGCCTAGTTTAGCGTGAAATAGTGATTTTCCGTATTTTTAAGCCAGACTGAGGTTGATTTTCATTTTGAGTGTTTCACTCATGATTAAAATAAGGTTATGTTTATTGAGGTTAGTTTTTTGGTTATTTCTAATATTTTATTACTAATGTTAAATTATATTGTAAATTATTTGCATTGGCAAGAGAAAGTTGTGTGAGTGTTTCACACCAGATTTTTTGGGTTAAATGTTTATTATGGTACTATAGATTGTGCTGCACAACTTCCGTATATGATATTTAAATGGCGGTAGGGAATTCACTTTAAGTGGTACATTCTCCGTTTAAAACTTCGGGTATTGTCCGTTATTCAGACCAAGAGGTCTCTACTCCATTTTCGCTTTATATGTCGCACAGTTGGAAAGTTTCTTGTAGCTAGATCACGAGCTAGTTGGTATGGATGGTCATCTAGTCTTTCATGAGATATACTATACAAGGACGTGGTTAGCTCCTTTACTTGCGGAATTTTGAAATCGTCGTGGAGGGTTTTATTGCTTACATAAAAACGAGCGCCAGGAGCAAGTCTTAAGAATTTTGATTCGAAGGCCTAGATCGACTTTAAAATTACTCTCTGCCGCTATTCCAAAGAGCTGGACGTCATAAGTCCAGATTGGTGTTAAAAGGGATTTGTATATAAAAGTCTTGAAGCGGAGGTTCAATCTTGATCGAGGGTTAATTAAGCAAAAGAGTAGCTTCTGGCGGCGGTTAAGTTCTAAACGTTTCGTACGCAGATGATGCTTCCAAGTTAGTCGCCTGTCAAGCCATACGCCAAGATATCGCACCACCCTGGCCTGTGGGATATTAACGTTATTCAACATTACATTTAAATTTAAAATGTTTTAAGTTTAAAAAATCTGTTGTGAAACACACACGATATTCTCTTGAAAATGTAAATAATGAAAAATAAAACTTGGTTTAATCATTAGTGAACAATGTAATATGAAAACATAACCTAATATTAATCATGAGTGAATGACGCAAAATTAAAATTAAGCTTTGTAAATCTTAATATTACGTAAAAATCACTATTGATGCTAAAGTAAGCTCTATAGAAAATAATGCTAACCAGTATAAATTACAAAACTATATAAAAATCAGGAGGTGACTGCTCCCACTCCTTTAAAATAGTGTTCTGAAACTACCCTCCATGATTTGAACTTTATAGTATTTTCCATACTTGAGAGCACGAGTCATTATTTCAAAAATATTTTGTGGAAACGCAATAAGAAAGAAATATTATACATTATAACTTAGAAATAACCTCACATCAAAATAAAACCACATGCAACTTTGAAGTCAATGTCAACATAGGCTAATGCACAATTTTTTTGTGACAAACAAACAATAAACCACAGTTATCTAGATGGATCTGTTCGTTATTTATTATTAATGATTTTGTAATGAAAGAGGGAAATTTTTGCGAAAGTCAAAATATTTTAAATCTTTTTAAAATATTTATGATAAAAATTTCTTAATAAAAATTACGTCAAAATAAGCGCAAAGTTTCAAATTGTTTTATAACGCAAAAAACGAAAAATTGATTTTATTTTACACAAATTGCCTACAATCTCCACTAAATCTAGATTTTCGTAATATTGAGGTTCCACTGCATAAGATTCTTCAAGTTAACCTGTATAAAATAATCGAAAGGGTTTCCTGAATGTTCAGTAAAAAGGTTATAGTGGGGTAATAAAACGTTCGTTACGTACAGTAAAGCAAATAAGTTGTTATAAACGAGAAATATTATACATTATAACCTAGGAACAACCTCACAACAAAATTAAAACACGTGCAACTTTGAAATCAATTTCATCAATAATTTTTTTTAAAATTCCTAATATATGTATGTTGCAATCTGTTTAATTCAGAACAATAAGCAACCCCATGACCCAATGAGAGAAGGATGACGTGTGTGACGTGTAAATGAGGTGTAGTCTTGTACAGACCCAGGTCGACCACTCCTGAGAGAGTATGGCTAATTGAACCCCAACCATCAAAGTACACCGGCAACCACTATCTAGTATTCAAATCCGTATAAAAATAACTACCTTTACTAGGTTTCATCAATATAATGCACAAAATTTTACATAACAAACAAAAAACTACAGCTATCTAGATGGATCTGTTCATTATTTTATATTAGCTTACTGATTTTGTAATAAAAGAAGGAAATTTTTGCAAACGTCAAAACAATTTAAATTCTTTTTAAATATTTATTATCAAAATTTCTTAATAAAAATTACATCAAAATAAACGCGAAAATTTAAATTGGTTTACAACGCAAAAATACGAAAAATTGATTTTATTTTACCCACCGGGTTGGTCTAGAGGTAAAGTCGTTGCTGTGAGTCAGCTGTTTAACAGCTGATTTTTGGAGACTAAGGTTCCTGGTTCAAATCCTAGTAAAAGTAATTACTTTTACTAGGATTTGAATACTAGACAGTGGTTACCGGTGTACTTTGATGGTTGGGGTTCAATTAACCATACTCTCTCAGGAATGGTCGACCTGAGTCTGTACAAGACTACACCTAATTGACACGTTATACACATCATCCTCATCTTATAGGGTCATGGGGTTGCTTATTGTTCTAAATTGAACAGATTGCAACGTACACAAATTAGGGATTACAAAAAAAAAAAATTACAGAAATTTCCCACAATCTTCCACTTTATCGAGATTTTTGCAATATCGAGATTCTACTGCATAAGATTCTTTAAGTGAACCTGTAAAAAATAATCGAAAGGGTTTGCTGAGTGATCAGTAAAAAGGTTAGAGTGGGATAATAAAACGTTCGTTACGTATAGTAAAGCGAATAAGTTGTTATAAATGGCAGCAGGAGTAATAGTAAAAGACTTATATGGTGTGCCTATTCACCTGCAGAACCCCAAGCTGCAGCATTCCATCCGTGACAACTTTACTGTGCAGACATCTGCAGGAATAACCTATCGTTATCACCTGCCGTTGCTGATGCATGCACCACGCGCGACCACTAACTAAATTAAAACGGGAAGAAAATTGTTTCACAAATTATATGCTATTTCTTTTTCAATGGTCTACAATCCGCATTCAATTGAAAAATTAACTCTTTATACCCGCACGTAACTTTATTGGATTCTAAAAATGTCACCCGACTTCTCTTCAACAATTACTATATTTAAACACGTTTTCTTATTTTCACGGATCACTTTTCTACAGACAGATGTAAGTATTACTATAAAACAAATTGGGAATAATATTATATGTTATTTTTGTCCTTCAGTATTTGTAACACGTTTACAAATACACTAACTAAACTAAAAATTTAATTTTTAAGGAGTGGTAGGTTTATTGGTTTTTGAGAAAAATGTGACAATGTTAAAAATCTAAATTTACGGGAATAGGTAAGAAATAGGAAGACACAAATCAAAAACAATATGTACACAAACAAGTAAATTTCCTATCAACAGAGGTGTAGTAAGCTGAACCAACAGCTGAGAATAGAAAAACAGTGATGCAGTATTTAATATTACGATCAACGATATAAAATAAAATGAAACGATCAAAATTTTCAATGGTACAAAAATTACGCATATTAGATAATATATTGTTCTCTTTTGAAACCTATGTGTACCTACGGGTTCCACATTTACGGTTCAACCAAACCCTCTAACTTGCAACGAATTCAAGCATTCCAGTCAAAAACATTACGCCTGATAGCAATGCACCTCTTTACGTTAGCAACAAAACCTTACATACAGATTTGAAAACACCACTTGTAGAAAATTCCATTGAATACCTATACAAACGCTTTCACGACAAGTCACACGAACACGAGAACCCCCTGGTGCGTTCACTTTCCACCGTCCATTTACCTGATAATCCCCCTAGACGCCTTAAAAGACGCTGGAGTAGAGACATGCTAATTTTATTTACAAATTTCATTCTTGGGGATGTACGAGTGGGGGCCCTACCCCTCTCATGCCTATCATGTCATTTACATTATTATCTTAATCATCACATTTGCTTGTTGTAAAATTTTACAGTTGTAAATAAAGAATTAAAGAGGAAAAAAAATATTTTAAAAACTAAAATTCTCTTTGGACTAAAACGAGCAGTATGAAATTATGAAAAATATTCGTTCTTGGTAACGTAATAATTTTTCTTTGTAAATTTTATAAAACCTTGATTTTTTCTTAAAAAAATCATTTTTGACGTAATTTAATGTTTTTCTGGCAGATCTAGGCCTAGACTAGGTATTAAAAAACATAAAAAACCAAAAAATTGAAATTTCGAGTTTAAACCATCGTGCCATCTTCCCTTAAGAAGAAAAAAACCACCTCTCTCCTTGTTTTACTTAGTAAATCCTCTAGATGTTCAAACCAGCCTTTCGCTTGATCACCTAAACAACAGTACTGTAAGGTTGTATCAATCATGTTGAAGTCCATGAAAATATTTATTTTTAGCTACCAAAAAATGAGAGGCTACTGTATTGTGCATTGATTGTTTGTTATTTAGTTACACTCATAGAATATCTGAAAAGAATAATCTTGAATGATACAAATCGTTAATTTAACTGTAATAAACCGCTCATAAATCCAAGTAACTGTTGTTGGTAACCTAGAAAGAAAGAAAGAAAGAAATTCAGAAAGCATCGGGTTTCTTCTCAAGCTACTGACATTTTTTGAATTAAATCTTTGGACCATATCATTTTTTTAAATTACGAATAACATACAATTTTTACAATTTTTTTTCTGATTGTTTTGCGTCTTACTAATTTTTTGAGCACCTGAGGAAGTCATAAAAATATCGGTACATGTGGCTATACAAGATAATTAACTGCTAAAAATTTCAGCCGGGTAGGTTTATTGGTTTCTGAGAAAAATGTACCTTAATGTTAAAAATCTAAATTTACAGGAAAAGGTAAGAAATAGGACGGCACAAATCAAAAACAATTTATACACAAACAAGTAAATTTCCCATCAACAGTTGTTTAGAAAGCTGATCCAACAGCTGAGAATACAAAAAAACAGTGATGCAATATTTAAAAAACTAAAATTCTCTTTGCATTAAAACGAGCAGTATAAAATTGTGAAAAATATTCATTCTTGGTAACGTAATAATTTTTCTTTGTAAATTTTATAAAAACTTAATTTTTTCGAAAAAAAAATTATTTGTTTTTATGTAATATATTGTTTTTCTAGCAGATCTAGGCCTAGACTATTGAAAAACATAAGAAACCAAAAAATCGAAATTTTGAGTTTAAACCATCGTGCCATCTTCCCTTAAGAAGAAAAAAACCACCTCTCTCCTTGTTTTACTTAGTAAATCCTCGAGAGGTTCAAACCAGCCTTTCGCCCATCACCTAAATAACAATACTGTAAAGTTGTATCAATAATGTTGAATTCCGTGCAAATATATATATTTTAGGTACCAAAGTTCTTTCTCCTCTGAAAGTAATGAATTTCATTATACAGCCAGACCCTGTGGTGAATGAAGTGAAGGTGTCGTTTCCAGAGTGGAAAATATGTGCTTTTCAGAGGGCTCAGCATGCTGATAAGCGTACTTTTCCACTCAGTGAGGAAGGCAAAAGTAAACCACCTCACTCCTCGTTTTACTTAGTAAAACCTCTACAGGTTCAAACCAGCCTTTTGGCTGATGACCTAAACAACAACAGGTACCAAAAAAGAGAGGCTACTGTATTGTGCATTGATTGTTTGTTATTTAGTTACACACAAATAGAATATCTAAAAAGAATAATCTTGAATGATTCAAATCAATAATTTAACTTTAATAAACCGCTATGGCCTTCGGGCCAGCCCAGTCAGTCAGCTGGTAGTAAGTCGCTATTATTTGTTAAGTAACATTGGTTGGGCAAGCGACTTTGTATGGTGACCAGCTGACAGCCATCCATGAACAAACTCTACTGGGGGTCCCTGTTCAAACACATGCCTTATTCACGTCAAAAAAAATACAGCAGAAGCAGCGATTAAATTGGGTAGTTGTCAAAAATGTACAGTTCCCGATAACAAATAAAAGCTAAAAAAAAAAAAAAAAAAAATAAACCGCTCATAAATCCAAGTAACTGTTGTTGGTAACCTAGAAAGAAAGAAATTCAGAAAGCATCTATACTTTAGAACCGATGTAGAGTGTTGGGTAACATTGTTCGAATGGACAACAGAGCAGAAGAGAACTGAAGCTAAGGGGACCTTGTACCATGAATCTTACCCATGTTAAAATAGCCAAATTTATGACCCTTTATTTATGAGCTTCCATAAGGGTTACAGCCCTGAAATTTTGCATAGTCTTAGTTGATACCTTTTTATAATTACTGAGTTTTTTTTAAACGTTTATCTGAACAATTTTTTTTCAGAATTTTTTCCTGAACTCTTCTGATTTTGTCTTAATTTTTTGTCGTTAAACATATATACATTTTTTTCTATGTCATCTACAAGGTTGAAAAAAACTCAGTGTTTGTACCTCTATCATGTAAAACTACTGTAAAAATTTCAAATTTTTTTAATGAACGGTTTTTGAGAAAACGGGGGCAAATATCATAAAAAAGTTAATTTTCGGTAAACTGAGATTAAAGAAAAAATATCTTGTAAACGAGCCAATTTGTTTGTCAACACACCTTAGATGTCATAAATCAGTGATGTAAAAACAATAAATTCACTATAACAACATAAAATATCCCTAATAAGAAAACAAATTCCCTGTAAAATTTTTTACAACTTTTATTTTTTTAAATGAAAAACTCTAAAAAGATACTACTGCTTTTTTGCCAAGCAGCACATTGGATTTTTTTTTAAATATTTAAAATTGTTTTTAAGCTAAAATAGTATTACCAGTGAATAATAAAATGTTAAAACTAACCAAAAACCGCAAAGTTCAAAAATCGATATTTTCTTAATTTTCATGGTACAAGGCATTGATTGTTTGTTATTTAGTTACACACACATCGAATATCTGAAAAGAATAATCTTGAATGATTCAAATCAATAATTTTACTTTACTAAACCGCTCATAAATCCAAGTAACTGTTGTTGGTAACCTAGAAAGAAAGAAAGAAATTCAGAAAGCATCTATACTTAAAGAACCGATGTAGAGTGTTGGGTAACATTGTTCGAATGGACAACAGAACAGAAGAGAATTGAAGCTAAACATCGGCATGACCCTGCGTTCGATTCAGACGACCCTTCGCCCCACACTCCCAGTGATTGTATTCAAATTACATATCCGTCGTTCGGACAAATACGACCGACTACAACTGCTGTTTTGCTTCTGGTCCCGAATTTTAGGATGACATACAGCAAATACGATTTACCGGAATTTCAACTGGTCTTCCATGCCATCACAACAACAGAGAAGAGATACCTGTTTTGCAAAACAGACCGATGTTTTAAATACAATGTAAGTGATAAGTATTAATTTAGCAATAAACATGCCCCTTTATAGCGGCAGCAATATACTCTCTCTGTGTGGGTTCTCTATTGTCTTTTCCATTTTATTTATTAGTCGCATTATTTAGCGGTTATCCATTTTAACATAGGTCAAACCGCTGATAGCAGATTGTCTACTATATACGCTTACAAACCAACATAAGTATATACCTCGACACATATTTTTATTTCTAAATCTTTTCTGAATACATTTTATGTATTTGTTTATTAATGTGATCCGTAAACAAATTGTTATTATTCTGTTGTAGTCTAATTTAAAAGGGCAGTAAACAATACCAATGTTTAAAATTCTCTGTTTCATTTTAAGCACTTAATTTACATAAGTAAACTAAGAAGTTGTTTGTTTGCAATAATTATGATAATTTTATTCCTACTTTATTTTTTTCACTAAATATTACAGTAAATTGGCTTCTATATTTTCTTCTTTTGTAACCCGCAGTCTCCAAAATGAATTTTCGGTGAGTTTTAAATTAATTACAGAATTTAATTAAATTAAAATTTTTAAATGATCGAAAATAGGAATAATTTAAGTTTAATATTGTAATTAATTCAAATGCTTTCAAATTAGTTTTCATAAGGGATACTTCTTTTTTTACAGATGAAGAAAAATTTCTTAAAAAATTATGTTTTGAGTTTAGCATTATACGGGAGTGAAACGTGGGTGATAGGTGCTGTAGAAAAGAAGAGGATAGAAGCTTTTTAAATGTGGTGTTATAGGAAAATGTTAAACATTAGGTGGGTGGACAAAATAAGTAATTTAGAAGTTCTTAGGTGCTTGGATGAAAACAAAACGTTTATGGAAGCATCTTACCAGAAGAAGGGATAGGCTAGTGGGGCATATCTCAAGACATCCAGGTATTGGGCTATCAATAGTAGAAGGTATTATTGAGGGAGTAAATTGTATGGGGAGGCAAAGATTAGAATATGTAAAGCTAATTACAAAAGATGTAGGGTGTTACAGTTGTGTAGATATGAAATGATACGTGCAGGATAGAACAGCTTGGAGAACTGCGTCAAACCAGTCGAGAGACTGATGACAAAAAAGGGATATTATTTAAATGGTCAAGAAAATTACTGGATGGTTTAAAAAAGTGGAAAGAGACCTCGAGGAAATGTAAATACAGATAAAAGCTATCGAGGACAGAGACACATTTGAAAAGGCCGTAGCCGATTTCAGAGTTTTTAAGGGCAGAAACACAATTCTGAGAAATTAACAAATAAGTGGTCAGAAGAACGAAAGAAAAAAATAAAGAAGATGATGAGTGAAAGGATGAAAAGGTTCTGGGGAGAGAGGAAAAGGGAACAGAACATCATGTGAAAATTTCAACGAGGTCCAGAAAAGGCCAAAACGTGAAAAGGGTGTTTCAAAAAGTATGAAACCCATTTTTAGATGATGTGAATTTTTTTTCTTGAATAATTTAATACACAGTCAATTAGAAGCTACTACTATAATTGAATGATAAAATACAAAATAACAGGAAGCTTCCATTAAAAAGCAACCAAAAATCTTTTTCACTAAATTGTTGATAAAAGTCATTTGTATTAATAAAATATTAAGCCTGTTGTTTTTTTTTTTAGTGATTATTTAGTCACAATGGACCACTTAAGTCAATTAGGAAGCTTTCAGTTTCTTTTTGGCGTGATATTCTCTCATGTTCTGAGCACGTTCTGTTTGGGTGCTTCTGAAAATTCCCTCTTCTTATACTCTCTTTTCTGTCTTGTAAGCCGATGATTGTGGTCCTTGATGACCACTTTGTATTTGGGTGATTTTTCCATTATATCTTCGTGAGTTAGTCCAAGTTCTTTTAAATTCCTTTTGATTTCTTTGAGCCACTTGTATGCGTTACCAGCGTCTTCTTTTTGGATTTATTGTTTGATTGTTTTAGTTTGTTAATTTTTATGGTTTTAGTTTTTGTTTGTTTATAATCTGTCATGGAGATCCAAGACATGATGCCGTTTCAAACGTCTGGCGGTCTAACAATTATCTAGTAAATTTAGAGTCAAAGATTTATATGTGTTGACAATTTAACGTGATATTTCCACTGAGCCTTATTATTTCTTCTTTAACACGTCAAATGTTTAACTTTATAACTCATGCACTTTAGTGTTTCTTGCATACCAAGAAGCATTATTATAAAATTTCTTAAACTTAAAGTTGAATATATTAAAGAGCATAATATTAATTTAGGCCTATATTCCTAATGTGTGTAATGCAATCTGTTCAACAGAACTATAAGCTTCTTAATGGCCCAATGAGATGAAGATGATGTGTGTGAGATGTAAATGAGGTGCAGAATTTGGTATTTAAACAAAAGTTTTGATAAATGTGTTGCCATTTTTGACGGCCGAATTAATAAAACATTTTTTTTCATTTCCTGTTCCAGATATTTAAACATAAAAAAACTACGCTTTGTACAAAAGTATATTAAAACTGCTGTAAAAATTTGAAAGGGATTAACCAAATAGTTTCTGAGAAAATATTCTTTATGTTAACGTGGTGAAAGACAGGGATTCGGTGTCCCCGATAAACTACGTTCAAATCCCCACATTCTTTCATAATGACTTTGTATACTACGTAAGTACATGACAATAAAAAAATCTGGTGTGAAACACTCACACAACTTTCTCTTGCCAATGCAAATAATTAATAATAAACCTAACATTATTAATAAAATATTAGAAATAAACAAAAACTAACCTCAAAAACATAACCTTATTTTAATCATGAGTGAATGACGCAAAATGACAATCGAACTCAGTTTGGCTTAAAAATACGGAAAATCACGCTTTCACGCTAAACTAGGCTCTGTAGAGAAAAATGCTCTGAACAAAAGTTGTAGATCTTTAATTTTCTATAACTTTTATTATGTACACTTTTGTCGTAAAATGCATACTAAGACCGAAATGTTAAAAAAATCGATTTTTCTCACGTTTTCGTGAGAAGAAAAACAGAAAATCGCAAATTACCGCTAAACTAAGCGTTATACAAAAAAATGTTTGAAATAAAAGTTGTAGGTTTTTAAATTTTCTACAACTTTTATTATATAAGTTTTTGCGCTTAAATTTATATTAAAGCCGTAATCTTAAAAAAACAACGTTTTTACGTGAAAACAGCCTCACCGAGAATTTCAGCAAACATGGCGCCTACCCTATCTTGTAGAGAATAAAAAATTGAGTAAAATAGGCGATTTTTAAAAAAATCGTAGGACCAGTTTTTGAGAAAATCGCAAAAAAGTGAAAAATTATACGAATAAACTACTACTTCCGGTTGACCGATTTTGATGAAAATGTTCGTGTCGCGTCCGGTAGTGGTATGTAACTTAAGTTTCAAGTTTCAAGTTCGTACGATGTTCCGTTCTTGAGATATTCTGTTCACACACAGACACACACACACACACACAGACACACACACACACACACACAGACACACACACAGACCAATCGCTAAAAACATGTTTTTTGGGTTCAGGGGGTCTGAAAACGTATAGATCCGGTGAAAACTCGATTTCGAAAAATCGACATGAAAACAATACTTTCCTTCCTATATATTCATATAGGCAAGAGAAAGTAAAAATACTTAAGTAATTGTAATATTTATTGAATGTTGTTTGGTACATTACTTAAATATTTTTGTTAATTTAATAATACGTGACCATAATAGTAAAGTACATAAAATAAATGAAGAGAAAGTGCGCTTTCGAATATAATTTTTCATTTAGACCCTCATTTTCTTGTAATTTTTTAACAGATTATAAAAAATTATAATGGATAAATGTATTGTATTAAAAGATTGAAAAAGTATTGAATAATTGTATTGATTTTTATTGTTGAGTTAGTCGGACAATACAATACTAGGGTTGGGTGAATCGTATTTATTTAATACATAAATAGATAATGTATTAATTTATAATACAGTGGAGTACATAGAAACGTTGTTCAAGTTATTACAATATTTAACAGTTATACCAGTTGAGTATATTTTAAAGAAACCAAAGGATACATATTTATTTATATACATTTTTTCTTTCTGTTGGTCGTCGTCGTCTGCCTACGCGTTTCCATTGTTGTAACAAGTATTTCCATAACATGACATTAGACACTAGAGTTTTTGGGTTACGTGGTGGGGGCGGGAAGTAAGACACTGTGACCCAAATCCTTAATAAAAATAAACTAAGAAAGGAACAACTACATGGAAATAACTATACTGATTTTTAATGTCCGAGCAATGACAAACGAGGGTTTATATAGGGTGATTCAAAATTCATCGGTATTCTCTCAAGAGTTGATTATAAAGCTAAAATTCTGGTGTTAATCACTCACACTACTTTCTCTTGCCAATATAAGTAAATAATCAACAATATAATCTGTAAATAAAGTATAATGTAACAATATAAAATTAATCATACATTCATATTATATATTTTTTATTTGCGTCCAGGAGACTTCAGGAGGAGTATAGGACATGTCAGTTATAACACCTGAAATACATATTATAAGAATCATACAATGTATCACTACTATCAAGAAAGAAATTCTTGTACGCTACAAAAAGTTTCACCGATCAAGTACTTACAGCAATCTGGTAAAATACCTCTGGTCTGTCGCACTGTACCACTCATATATGGCCCCAAGTAGGCCTATCAATTTTTTTTTAATTCATAATAATTATGTCTACGTTGCAATCTGTTCAGTTGAGAAGAATAAGCAACCCCGTGACCCAATGAGATAAGGATGATTTGTATGACGTGTCAATGAGGTGTAGTCTTGTACAGACTCAGGCCGACCATTCCTGAGAGAGTATGGTTAATTGAACACCAACCATCAAAGTACGTCGGCAACCACTGTCTAGTATTCAAATCCGTATAAAAAACTACCTTTACTAGGATTTGAACGAGGAACCTTCGTCTCCGAAAATCAGCTGTTAAACAGCTGATTTCGGCGATGACTTTACCTCTAGACCAACCCGGTGGGTTAGTATCAATTTAATGTTTTTTTTAACATCAACGAAAAACCGTTGCAAGTAACAAAAACTAAGTTTTACAGAATGTGAAAGATGCCTTTTGATTCTTAGCTGTATAACGATTTTTCACTGTATGACGATTTTGTTTCAAGAATTTCCGAGAAAAATCTCGGCAAATTTCGAGAAAATCTCGGTAGCATTGTAACTAAAAAGTTGCAATTCTACCTATTAGAATTCCTTTTTATGACCAAATAGAGGACTTTTTGGACGTATTCCACTGAAACCTCACTTTTGTTATCAATTTTCTTTAAAAAAGTTGTAATTCATACTTACCTACTTAATTTACATTGACTTTCTCAAAATTAAATTTTCTACATGTTGAGTTAAAAAATTTAATGGCCACCTCTTTAGCATAGTGGTAGCGCGCTAGCCTACATCACGGAGGTTCGATTCCCGGTTAGAGTCTGGAAATTTTCACAAAGTGAAACACACCGTTACGTAACCCACCATAGTCGCTTATAAATGAGCTGTTGATGTGACTTTAATAAACTAAATAAAAGATCAAAAAAATTAATGACTTATTAGGGGGGACTCAATTAATTGTATGATGGTTTTGACTGAAAATTTTGATTTTCAGTTTTTTATGTTTTTCAATAGTTTACTCCTAGTTCTATCACAAAAACATTAAATTACAACAAAAAATTATTTTAATAAATGTTTTCATATTTTTATATTGTTCGTTTTAGTGCAAAAAGAATTTTAGTTTATTTTAAATATCTGCTTCTCTATTTTTAATATTGTCCGCTCTTGGTGCATCTTTCTAACCAACTGTTGACGGGAAATTAAATTTGTTTGTGTACATTTTGTTTCTCATTTGTGCCTTTTCCCATAAACTTAGATTTTTAACACTTAGGTACGTTTTTCTCAGAAACCATTTAATCTACCAATTGATACCAGTTAATCTGAAATTGATACCAGTTAATTATCATATACATGCACATTCACCGATTTTTTTTTACTTCCTCAGGTGCACAAAAAAATAGTAATATGCAAAAATGTAGGAAAGAATTGTAAAAATTTTATATTATTCGTGACTCTTTTAAAAAAATTATGGTCCAACAGATTAAATTGAAAAAATGTCAGTAGCTAAATCCACCTTACAACTTCAGTGTGTAAAGTTTCGTTTTCGTAACTTTCACCAATCCTATGAAAAATGTACCTAAAAATAGCAAATTTAACATTGGCAGGATAGTAAGTACAGTCTTCCCTTAAAGCATTTAACAAAGTATTTTTACGTTAAACGAAAAAAATTACTGACAACTAAATTTTCTGTATTAAGTCAGGTATTTTAAAAAACTGTGGGACATACAGTTCTGAATCTTCTTTTATTCGATCCTTTAGGTTAAGAACCGACCCACTGGTTTGGTCTAGAAGTCATACAAGTCAGCTGTTTAACAGCTGATTTCGGAGACGAAGGTTCAACTCTTAGCGATTCAGGGAGAAAACATTGCTTATGTCAAAATACCGGACTGACCATCTGATATTCATTTTCTTAACAGAGCGTAAATAAGAACTGTACGAGGAAAATTAACGATTAATGGAAAAGATACAACATTAAACAATTGATCAAAGGTCAAAGGGATAAATGGTTTAAGGGGAGCTCTATACCTCGAAAATCAAAAAAATCGATTTTTCTAATTTTGGCGCCATTGCCTTCTGTATCTTTTTCTGTGTAATTACATATAAAAATTATAACTGTAAGATAGAAATTAGGAAGCTACGCAGATTTTTGTGAAGTAATGTTTTGAACAGAATTTCTTTCAATTGAGTTAATCTGTGGAAACAAATTAAGAGTTGCGATATTCAAAGAACACAGAAAGCTGAGAAGGCAATGGAAAGTGTGTCAAAAGAAGCAAGACAAGAGAAAAAATAGGAAATTATTTGAGGAAAAAGAAAAATCTGGTGAGGATCAATATTATGGCGCAGGCCGATATTAGGGTAAGTAAAACTTCACAGCTAATTTCCCGCAAATTCACTTTTTTCCTTAAAGGTACAGTTTTCTCAAAAACTATTTGACTTTGAAGGTTGAAATTTTTTGAGCATGTTTCGCAGTAATTGTGACATATGGTACTAGAATCATTGTAACGGGTGTTTTATTAAAGACGCAACCCTGATTATAAGAAGATAGAAATAATACATCGGTAAATTTTCTGTCCCCAATCGGTATGTTGGCAACAGTGTACTCAAGGCCAACTACTTAAGACAGTTAAAATGTTCCAGTCAAACATTAGTGTGCTGACAGCAGTCGTTTCGTTATATTGTATCAGCAATGGTTTTTTCCAAGGAAGAACGCGTGTTTATTGTAGAGACGTGTATAGCGAGTAAATCTTACAAATATGTGCAAATAAAATTAAAAATTAAAAAAAAAATTAAATTCTTTGTTCCATTTTTCAAAAAGAATTCTCGAAATGGTATCGCTAGCTCTATATTAATAATTCTAGTACCAAAGCTTAAAAAGATGTCATAGAAAACGCACACAAAAAATTAAAGTCCTAACTCTTAACGGTTTCTTAGGAACGAGTACCTAAAAAGAGGTCAATTTAACATGGATTAGATAGGAGGTTGACTGCTTCCCTTTAAGAAGTCTGAAAGGATATTGAGAAAACCGGAATAAACTGAGAAAACTTAATGAACCGAACCAAATTCAAACAAGTAATTACGGAATTAAGGAATTCCATGAAAAGCAAAAACAGAGCACAGGATGGACAAAAAACAGGAGAAATGCTTAAAGTGATCAAATGCTGACAATGTAGGCTACAAAACAAACTTCCAGAAACCTCTAAACTTACCTCACGTGATCTAAAATTGATTCTATATGAGGAAAAACTGCCCATAACAGACAGGTGGAGTGTCAAATTATTTACACTCAATCTGTTCATTGCAGGGCTAAAATAAATATTTCTGTTTCTTATCACATGGTCAGCCAATTAAATGACTGAATCATTTAAGAACAGAAGAGGTAGAGGTGTACTGTGACACTAATCAGAGTATTCTCCTCTGAAAGTAATGAATTTCATTATACAGCCAGACCCTGTGGTGAATGAAGTGAAGGTGTCATTTGCAGAGTGGAAAATATGTGTTTTTCAGAGGGCCTGGCATGCTGATAAGCATCCTTTCCCACTCAGTGAGGAAGGCAATGGTAAACCACCTCGCTTCTCGTTTTACTTAGTAAAATTTCTACAGGTTCAAACCAGCCTACAGGCTGATGACCAACAATATGAGGAAAAAACAGCATCCGAGAGAATGTCATTAAATTTTGAATCACCCAGTATAATAACAAGTTTCTATAAGATTTTGTTACTCATACTTTTCCATAATAGTTTTATTATACGATAGTTTACTAATTACAATGGATAGTTCATCGCATAACTTATGACCTTTCTACAAATTCTTCGATTACTCCGATAATAGCCGTTTACTATACTCACAATACATAATACAGTACAATAATATAACACCGATTCGACCCGTGGGCTATTTTCTTCTTTCAAATGATTATGAACATCCTTGGTCAACATCTTAAAGATTTAAAATCTTTTTTTTAAAAAAAATCCTTTATACCGGACAATTTATGGGTTTTGAAATAAATGATTCATTGAAAGAATCCCCGGATACATTTAAAATGTAAGTATATACATGGTTAACAAATAGGTTACAATAATATTACTAAATAATTTTATGTTTAAATTCAATTATATGTTTAACTATTTAACTTCAATTTACTTTTACTCTTGTAAATTATGATCGTTTGTAAATACCATTCAATAGTGTTATTTATGGTGTATGTATAACCTAGGGACCCATCATTTCAATTAATTAAAATGCGTGTCCATACTTATCATGTAAGCATTGGTATACTTTCAATATTATTTCAAGTAGGTATTTTTATTTTATTTAGATCCACCTTTAATAACATTATATTAGTTTTACATTCTTATAATTTTTTTATATACTTCTGTATAATAATTTAAGAACAACATTTATGAAGAACATTTAATAATTTTAAGAACAAATACATTATTTAATTGATAGTATTAACTTTACAATAATTTAAAACTATTAATAGATATATTAGTAAAGAAATAAACCTTTTAAAAGCAATATAATTATATACTGATAAAGATTTTTGTTTATTTTTATAATGAAAGAACTATAATTTAGAACCTTAATTATAGCACCGTATTAAGTAGAAAATTAACTAGGGATGAATTTCTTAACTCTACCATAATTATGTGTAACTTTCTTAAATGTTTATTTATTTGCCTAACAAAAATGTACAGTTGTTTTTTAAGCTACATAGGATAACATAAGTTCATCAACCTAAAAAAAACTCATTTCAATTTTTGCGGTTCAATTTTTCAGTTTTTGGAGTCCTTTCCTGATGCCTCCTTGATTTTTCTCCAGTATTCCTTCAATTCACCCGATCTTCTCTGCCGTTCCTTGTCAGAATACACAACTTTCTGTCGTTTCGTCGGTTTCTGCTGTTCAAGTCTTGTGGTCTTCAGCCTGTGGTATTTTCCGGATTTTGTTTTGAGGTCCTCAAGTGAGATTTGGAGTCCGTTTATGTCCTCCTTAATTTCCCTGATCCAGTGGGGCTGAGTTTTTCTCTTTAGGAAAAAGTTGATGATTTGTTTCGAGATTCTGGAAGAGTCGGTTCTCAAGAGATGTCCAAAGAAGGAAATTCTCTTTTTCCTCATTTGGTCTGCAAGAGGTTCTGTATTTCTGTATACTTCTTCTTTCGAGACGGGTTTCCATATCCTATCAGAGAAACATCTTTTGTTCAGGCATCTCCTGTTAACATAAAACAGTTGCTTTATATTACAGTATAACGTTTTATGTTGCACTGGAATACAACATGTGAAGAAAATTTAATAAGACATAAAACGCGGAGGTCCCGTGTTCGATTTACATCTGGGGTTTGGAAATTTCCAGAAGTTATTTTATTTATTTATTTACAACAATAAAAGGCTACAGAACTTATCCAAATAAGCATTATTGACATAACAAATTTACATATATACAAAACTATCATTGCTTACAACTGTTTTATTTACATAATATACTTGCTAATACACTTTTTTAGGGACAAGATTTGAGAAAGTGGGAGCTGTAAAAGAAAAAGCGGCACATGTCCTGAAGAAGCTGACCGAAGATGACTTCCAGCACTGTTTCCAACAATGAAAAATTCGCATGGAGCGTTGTAGGGATAGAGAAAGAGTGTATATTGAAGGTGACAATAAGTGATTATGTATTAATTTTTTTTTATTCCCAATTTGTGTACGTTGCAATCTGTTCAATTTAGAACAATAAGCAACCCCATCACCCAATGAGATGAGGATGATGTGTATGACGTGTAAATGAGGTATAGTCTTGTACAGACCCAGGCCGGCCATTCCTGAGAGAGTATGGTTAATTAAACCCCAACCATCAAAGTACATCGGTAACCACTGTCTAGTATTCAAATCCGTATAAAAGTAACTACCTTTACTAGGATTTGAACCAGGAACCTTCGTCTCCTAAAATCAGCTGTTAAACAGCTGATTTTGGCGACGACTTTACCTCTAGACCAACCTGGTGGGTTATGTATAAAATAAAAATATTTTTTTACAACGTCAGTCTCGTAATTTAATAGCCATACCTCGTATAATTGGCTTATCATGTAATAAGATTTTTTTGTAGCCGTAGAACTAACAGACTGAGTTCAAATAATTTAACACTGCGCCTGTCAGTTAATAAATCGGTACATGTTTTCTTTTTTAACATTATAAAAGTGAATGTATTTCTGCATCTTTTAAATCAGATTTAGAAATGTGAATTCCAAAAATAGTAAGCGCATTAATAGTAAATGCAATTTTAACTTTATTCTTGGGAGAAACGTGATTTGGAATGAAAATATCGATAAGTTACCATAAAATATGAAATAGTATTGTGTGTTTGAATCGACCATTATAAGAAGTATTTATTTTATTATTAGTAAAGTATTATAAGTTAAATGTTGATGATGATTGCGTGCAACCTTGAGGCAAGGTTGTGATAGACAGGTGATAGTGACAGGAAACTAGCGGACCTGTTCTTTATGAATTTTATCAGAATCCGAACCGGCACTGTTCACGAGTATATACACAACGATATTGCATTTAATTGAATGATATGATAGTCGGACATGCTACGAGTATATTGCATATAAGTACTGCATACAAGGCACAAGTAATCCAAAACACTAAAATAGTGAAGTTAGTGCCAAGCTGTTAACACGTAACAAACTAATAAAGAGCACAACCGTTCTTAAGATGTTTGGTATGAACTGAGGATCGATCTGTATTGTGTTCGTTCGCGTGCGCAATGACACTTGCGTGCAGCCGTGTTCGGAGCTTGGAGCTCAGAACTCTCTGGTCGTGCTCCAAACGGTTCAGATTTCTAAACTCCGTGTCACAGCTACACGTGATTTACCTTCTATTTACGATCGCCTGGGAATAAATGTTCTTAAGATAAATACAGTAAGGTACGCCAGAATCTTCTTAATCACTCAACATTAATAATAACCTCTACTCTTTTATTTCTCTCTTTAAAACTTTAGATGACCTCATTATTTCATATAATCTTCTACAGATTATTCATCGAATCAAATATATATACTTTTCCAGGATCTTTCTTCACAAGGAAATACCAAGAAAGAAATTATTGTTAATTATGGAGTTAATTCTTAATTATTTTTAATAATTAATTGGCTTTATGGAGTCACATCCTTTCTACAGTCCAGCCTCTCTTAGTTTGCTCCTAATGTAAATAAATAATGACGTCACTGAGCATGCGTATTATATCAAAATGTGTACACGCTGATTAAAAAGTAACAACAAAATACTTTCAAAAGTATTTAAATACAAAATACTTTTAAAAGTATTTTTCTAAATGAAATAGTTAGCCCTACATCATATCATGACTGATGTTTTTAGTACTTTAAGTGCTTATAATTTAAAAAAATAGTTAACTTAATAGGAATACGACATCCGTAAAGTCGCCGACTCTAGCGTGCACCCTGTAGTAGGTGTCTTTTGTTTGTTTACAGTTGGAGCAAACTAAGAACGGCTGAACTATACGTACCGTCATGGGCAAACTTTTGTGGGAGAAAGCCAGATATAATTTTTAGAATTATATTCAAAGTTTTTTTTTTAAATTGTGTAACTTGTAATTGTCTTCAAAGTTATTTTCAAAGCTTTTTCTTAAATTGTGTAACTTGTAATTATCTTCAAAGTTATATTCAAAGTTTTTTTAAATTGTGTAACTTTTAATTGTCTTCAAAGTTATTTTAAAAGTTTTTTTTTAATTGTGAACTTGTAATAAAATTGTCTTCAAAATTATATTCTAAGTTTTGTTAAATTTTATAACTTTGAATAGTGGCGTGATTTTAAAGCTATATGGACTCTCTCCAATTTTATTCAATATGGCCATAGAAGAGGCGCTCCAAAAAGTAGCACATCAAGATGTAGGTGTAGTGGTCGGACCAAAGATTAATGTGCTGGCTTTTGCGGATGATGTGGCAATTATTGCAGAAACCTTGGAGGACACGAAAACCCTTACCAAACTGTTAATGGAAGAAACAGAGAAAATTGGTTTAGTTACAAATGATTCCAAAACCAAATTTATACACTTTACAAGGAACCAAGGGGGAAGGCTGGGCAGTCTAAAAATAAATGAGCATGAATTTGAACAGGTCCATGAATTCAAATACCTTGGAGTAACCATCTCAAATAAAAATTCTGATATTGTGGAGATACAAAACAGGGTAAACTCAGCAAACAAATGTATGTATGCCTGCAACAAATTACTATCTTCAAAGTCCCTGTCCCACAAAACAAAGATTAGACTATATAAAACAATCATATGTCCAGTTCTATTATATGGCTCTGAAACGTAGAGAATGACCAAGAAGGAAGAAAAAAAGCTGATAGTGTTTGAAAATAAAGTCCTGCGCAAGGTATATGGGCCCACATATGAACAAGGAGAATGGAGAAGAAAACACAACAAGGAAATTAGGGACCTCTGCAGTAACCCAGACATTGTAAGCGAAATAAAATGTAGGAGAATGCGATGGGCTGGGCACGTGCTAAGAAGAGGAGAAGCGTCCAACTTGAAGAAAATATTAGACCCCAACCCCACAGGAAGGCGCCCCCGGGGAAGACCTAGACAAAGATGGTGGAAGCAGGTTAAGACCGACATGGAGAGACTTGGAGCTACAGAAAGAGATGCTGAAGATCGAGCGACATGGAGGCTTTTTGTTGGTGCGGCTAAATGTCAACTCCGATATAGATGGCCATGGGAGTAAGAGTAAGTAAGTAAGTAAGTATGTTTAGTCTACTAACTAGATTTATTAGATTTTTAGAGTATATATTTTTTTAAATAGTATATATACGCGTATTTTTTAAATGTTTTTACTCGTATTATAAGCCCTAGTGTAGTTTTAAATCACTCCTATACTGCGTTAGTAAATGAAAGAAGAAAACACCTATCCTAGGACATGGCTTTTAGTCATAATTGGGTAGATCATTATTCTCCACCTCGTACATCGGGAATTGTTGTAAATGCATTACAGTTTTTTTTAAATGTCTATGGAAATAATTGTAAAAAATTGAAATAAAATTTTATTATAATAATAGCAAATACACCACGTGGACCAACAAAATATACATGTTTATAGAACCTTTACAACTTTTTTGAATTTCTCATTGATTCATTGTCACAAAACTTATGATATAATGGATGGTAGAAAACTTGTGATAAAAATTGTCAAAACTGGATTATTAATTAGATAATGACCCCCCGGGTTGGTCTAGAGGTAAAGTCGTTGCCGCGTGTCAGCTGTTTAACAGCTGATTTTCGGAGACGAAAGTTCCTGGTTCAAATCCTAGTAAAGGTAGTTACTTTTATACGGATTCGAATGCTAGACAGTGGTTACCGGTGTACTTCGATGGTTGGGGTTCAATTAATCATACTCTCTCAGGAATAGTCGGCCTGGGTCTGTAAAAGACTACACCTCATTCACACGTCATACACAAACATCATCTTCATCTCATTGGCTCATAGGGTTGCTTATTGTTCTGAATTGAACAGATTGCAACGTACACAAATTAGGAATAAAAAAAAACAATAATAATTAGATGGGTATGAAGATGTATGTGACAAGTCAAACTGTAACTGTGATTATATATTTTGCGTTTTTTCAGTCATGATTAAAATAAGATTATGTTTTTTGAGGTTAGTTTTTGTTTTATTTCTATGTTTTATTACTTAGGTTATATTGTTCATGCATTGGCAAGAGAAAGTCGTGTGAGTGTTTCACACCAGATATTTTTAATTGAATTTAAAATATATAGAAAATTTTCAAGGTGTAAATTATACACTATTTAAAATACTTTAATAATATTTTACGTCATGTATTATGTTCGTTATGAAAATAATTTATTATATTTTAGTTGATATTGTACCTACATGAGAAGTATGTGTAATGTAATCACTTACAAAAGACACGCCTAAAAGTTTTCTCCAGTTTTTTATTAAAAATTATTACCGAACATAGAATAATTTGTAGACGACTACAGCAAGTGATAGTAATTGATGATCATGGGAAATTAGAAAACAATTTTTCAATTATGTATCTTTTAAGTGTTGTTGTTTTGACCACGTCTACAGTTTACAGTCGACTGTATAGACTATCCATTACAACGGATAGGTACTATCAGTAATATATTAGTATTTTAATAGAATTACAGGGTCACTCTGCTTTCTTGTAAATATTTCTTTGACATTCTTTTGAATATACGTATAAAACATAAATTGTAATGTATTTTGTATTACTCGTTATGGAATATAATCGATTATTACAATAACTAATTATACAGTAATTTACATAAATTCAAAAATGTAATTAATTCATTTACCTTTTTGTTGATAAACGAGTGTGCTATTGGTTTTATTTAACCAACTTCTTCCTAAAAAAAAAAGATATTTTGATAACTTGGAGTGTCTTTAAACTGGTTGTTGTTGTGAAACATAAACGTTAATTATCAATGACAAGGGGAAGTAATTATACATACTTTTTGAAAAACGATAAAAATGACCCATATACAGTAGAGAGTCGAAAATTCAAACCAATTGGAACCTCAGGTAGAACAGATTACCGATTTGTTCGGATTTTTGACCAGAACCTAAAAATGCCGCTTAGGTCCTTAAACAGACATTTTAAAAAGGTTGAAAATATCCTAAGTTCAAGTATTTTTTAATTCATAATAAAATAAATAAGACTTTTGCATAACGATCAAATCTACAGAGATATTGAACCAATGACAGTAGCCATGCGCAAGAAACGGTTGTCGTACTTTGGACATATACTAAAAACACCAAACACCAGACTTTTAAGCAGAATAGTTGACCATGCAATGAGACGAAAAGCGGACGCTGGTAACGCATACATGTGGCACAAAGAAATCAAAAGGGATTTCCAAGAACTTGGACTAACTCACGAAGATCTAACGAAAAAATCATAAATACAAACAGGTCATCAAGGACCACAACCATCGGCTTACGACACAGAAAAGAGAGTATAAGAAGAGGGAATTTTCAAAAGCAGCCAAACAGAGACGTGCTCAGAACATGAGAGAATATTACGCCAAAAAGAGACTGAGAGCTTCCAAATTGACTTAATTGGACCATGGCTAAACAACCACTAAAAAATATATATATATTTTTTTTGTAATCCCTAATGTGTGAACGTTGCAATCTGTTCAATTCAGAACAATAAGCAACCCCATGACCCAATGAGATGAGGATGATGTGTATGACGTGTAAATGAGGTGTAGTCTTGTACAGACTCAGGTCGACCATTCCTGAGAGAGTATGGTTAATTGAACCCCCAACCATCAAAGTACACCGGTAGCCACTGTCTAGCATTCAAACTCGTATAAAAGTAACTACCTTTACTAGGATTTGAACCAGGAACCTTCGTCTCCGAAAATTAGCTGTTAAACAGCTGATTTCGGCGACGACTTCACCTCTAGACCAACCCGGTGGGTTGAAAAAAAATAATAAATTAGAGGAAAAAATATTATTGAATTCTACTGAAAATAAAGTAAAGGTTTTTTTAAATGAAACCAAAGTTAAATAAAATCGACTAAAAATTAACTTAAAATTTTTTTAACAAAATAAATGTAAATATTATATGAAATCGACTGAAAATTAACTAATTTTAATATATAAAATGTATAAAAACCTGTACTTTGCTAAAATCTGACAAATTTAAATCAGTTATTATATGAAATAAATATTTACCGCTCAGTTATAATATAGGTTATACACATGCCCATAACGGGCAGGTGGAGTGTTATTTTAATTGAACTCTATCTGTTTGGTCCAGGACTAAAAAAAATAGTTCTGTTTCTTATCATATAGTCAGCCACTTATATGACAACTATTTAAGAACAGAAGAGGTAGAGGTGTAAAAGACACTAGTCAGAGTTATCTCCTCTGAGAGTAATGAATTTCACTATGCAGCCAGACCCTGTGGTAAATAAAGTGAAGGTGTCATTTGCAGGGTGGAAAATGAGTGCTTTTTGGAGGGCCTGGCATGCTGATAAGCATACTTTTCCATTCAGTGAGTTGTGGCAATGGTAAACCACCTTACTCCTCGTTTTTACTTAGTTAAACCTCCAAGAGGTTCAAACCAGCCTTTCGGCTGTTGACCTAAACAACAACAACATATAATATACATCGGCTATTACTTGAAATTTCATTACAATACACAGGTAATATCATTGACGTAGTCTATTTATAATAAAATTTAAAAAAAAACAAGATAGTTATAAATATAATTATTAAGAAAAAGTAAGTTCACTAATCATTTTTATAGTTCCATACAATATAATATATATGATAATAGAAAATAGAGTATATTACTAATCTAGCTATAAATTATTAATTACTGATTCATATAATATTAAAGTAACTAATTTAAAAATCTATTAGAATAAAAAAAATGTTAGTTACAATCTTTTGTCGCAGCTCTAGCTTTTATAAAACAGTTAATAAATCTGTTAACTATAACGTATAACTCAGTACAATGGTTTAGTAAAATACAATAGAAATGTATTAATAAAAAAAATGTAGCGATAGTTGTGATAATCGGCATAGTAATACGAATAATAATCATAAAAAAGTAACAATAATGACACGTTGTTGTCTGTCTGTCTTTCCTGCAATTAAAATACAATTGTAGCGATGAAATGTTCAATTCCTTTGGGAGGATCTCATACATATGCAGCCACAACTTGTCCATTTATTAATATTCTATCTTTAAAACGATTAAAAGTCGAGAGAGTACCAGGTATAGGTTAAGTTTTATGGTATTATTCAATTCAATAATGTTGTTTTACTAACAGTAATAAACTTTTAAACACCCACTATTTTTGTTATGTATTACTTGCACATTATAAATTTATAATTTCTTTCATTTCCTTTTTCAAATCACAATGTAATAATCGTATTATATAAATAGTAAATTATATAACATTTTTACTTTCATAAAAATTATACCGAATATCTTAAATAAATACAATGAATTACAATTATTGCGATCTCAACAAGTACACTCAGTTCATAAACAATAGTACAATACTTTTGTCAACAATGTTTGTTAAAACATTCCATGTATTTGTACAGTCAAGTTTAAAACAATACACATTCCTTGCAAACTTCAAAATATTGATTATTCTTTAGTATGCAATATGAATTCAGCAGATCTACCAGGAATCGCATAAAAACCACTGAAACGCCGATGTAGTAGAAATATGATTCACTAGCATGCCCCGTCGCGGCTTTGCAAGAGAAAAATGGTGTAATCACTTTTTTTTTAAATATGTTTTGCTTTTTGATGATTTTATGATTTTCTTTCTAGTGATGTTTTTTTTGATGGCATTGAAAATGAAAAAAACCACAAAAATAATTGTCAAAACCAAAAACTTAAATCTGCGTTGAATAAAATAAAAGTCAAAATATAATATCAAAGCAATTGATCACTCAATAATTAAAAGAAAATTAAAACAAATTAAAGAAACACGGAACTTTACTTTTATCAAATACTCAACAATACAAAATCGTATCTACATAATAAAATACAATAAAATTATCATGTGGTGTTGTCACCAGCTGATCCTTAGCACCACATCGCTATTTGTTAAATCATATGACTTTATTTATGACAAATCTTTATTTGAATCACATCAGCTGGTTTAAAAGCAGCAGATTATCTAACCTCATAAAAGCCTTAATGTAGGACATAAACATTATTTTCAACCCTTTAGGGCTAACTTTTTAAGGGTTTCAATAACCTAAAACCTGTACCGGCATCATAGTTACAACATAAAAAACTGTATGAAAATTAGTTCAGTAATTTAGGAAATAAAAGGGAACATGCACACACACATACATCGAATTTTATATATATATATATATATATATATATATACATCCCGCTAACAATTCCGCGTCTTTTCAAAAAGCGTGCATTTCGCACATCGCTTATTTGAAGAGTATATTCAACTTTGATGAGAGTATATAGGGTATTTGTTACACTTACACCCTGAGTTTTGGTATTGGTTTGTCCTGATATTGAAAATTGAGCAGTTTTCAATTTTATTCACTGTGCTATCAATTCAGACTCCTTTCGAATTACCGACAATTTCGCGTTCGTACAAATTACCGACAATTTCGCGTCCGGCATCGTTCCCGCTATTATGACTTATAGCCTGCAACAGTGTAAACGATGTTGCCATGTCGTACCGGCACGTGTACTGTAGCATTTGCCACTTCTACGTGTTGTAATGATTGTAGTTAGATATTCACATCTCACCCTAGTACTTCTCCACACAAGACCATCGTATGAAAACAATTCGTTCTCGGACGGAATCCAATCCAGTCATCAAAATAATTTATTATTTGTTGTTTATTATTTTGACATGTATTTTAAATAGGTACTTATTTTAAATCAATGTAAAACCAGAATAATTAAAGAAAGTATATTTTTTATTTGTTAGAGTTAATTATTTAAAATATCCTAATTGTTACAAATACAGTCAAACCTCCTCATTCGAAATCCTCCCTAAATCGAATATAATTGTATGCTATCCCCTTCAAAAATCGTCCTTAATATGAATTAAATTACCTCCCTATTCGAAAATTTTCGAGAGTTTCGTGGTCATATATATTGTAACAATACATTTTTTTATACATTATTAATAAAATAATTACAAAATTTCCAATTTACACATTGTACACGATTTTTAATGAAGCATGCGTTAAATCATGACAATAAGGACACAGTAAGCGTAGTACAAAACTACAAAAAGCTTTAGAAAAAACTGAAAATGCAGTTAACTTTTGAGTTAGAAGAAACCAGGCAGAAACACAAACAATTACACTTCTTACAAAACATTATTGTCACAAAACCTTACGACCAAATAAGGGCATAACAAGCGTAGTTCAAAGCTTCAATACGCATCAGGAAATATTGAAAATTCAGTTAATTTTTAAGTCAGAGGAAACCAGACGAAAGCAAAAAAAAAATTAGTTAGGCTAAATTAGTAATGCAGTCTTTCCTTCTATGGTGTATGATTTTCGTACAAACAGGGTAAAAAATACCGTAGCTGTATTCATTCGGATTAAGCAATATTTTACTCGTTAAAATTTCTAAAATTTTCGGTACCCAATTTATTTTTCATTTTCTGTAGGCTGACCTAACTTTTTGTTTGTAGGTATAGTTGTACTGTTTACGCGTATCCCGATTTTATTTTACTCTGTTTTTTATGTCGTTTTTTCAATAATTTGTCATATCGTTCTTATAAGTAGAATATTCTTTTGCTTTTGAGTACTAATAGAGCTTGTAATACCAAAACATGCCCTTAATTCTTAATCACAGTATTAAGTAAACCCTGTGGTGAATGAAGTAAAGGTATCATTTACAGAGGGGAAAATATGTGCTTTGCAAAGGGCCCTGCATGCTGATACGCGTACTTTTCCGTTCAGTGAGGAAGGCCACCTCACTTCTCGTTTTACTTAGTAAAACCTCTACAGGTTCAAACCAGCCTTTCGGCTGATGACCTAAACAACACAAGTAAAATAATATTTGTAAAAAACTTTCCTCAATCAAATTGGTGGTCTATTAATAATTTTGACTTTTGTAATTTAATATTTTATGAAATTACATGAATTTTATTAAAACGCAATTTTTAAGTACATTTTTTGTTTCAATATTTTACCTCTGTAAATCGAAATCAGCCGGTTCCATCAGATTCGAATCAGGGAGGTTCGACTGCAATTACTATAATATGATCAATTAGTAGACAATGCAATTAAAATATTTACTTAGTTGACAAAATTATGTAATTGTAAAGTGACATAATTTGTTCAATATTCAAATGGAGTACCATTCACCCATTGTCTTTTCGGTGTTCAAATGAATTCATCATCATCATCTGTTAAGGATTAGGCTTAATGGCCTGTTCCAGTATTCATCTCTTTTTAGGTCTTCCCAAGCCTCGCTTCTCTCTAGGTTTATATTTCCATGTTTTAGTGACTGAATCAAAATGATTTTATAAATTATACAAAAGTACGATGGCCAGTAAAATTTCTACAACATTTGAAATGCAGTCCGGCTTAGTCATAGTTTGTATTTTTATTCTTGTTCCTCAAGTAATGGTAATCTTTGATCTTCAACAAAGTAAACTAACATAACATTACACTAATAATTCTCGTATCCAGCTGTTTTGTACACGTTGAAGTTTATCCTTTAACAGGCCATTTCCAAGATTATTTTTCGGCTAAACAACTTTCAGTCAGTCTTCCAAACCCTGATATTTTTCTCTGCGTTTTCTTTTAAATTATTTAGTGTTGTAAAAGCCATGGTGGCCACTTTTTGTTGATATTCTTTTGGTTTCTAGTACTTTATTTACATCGTCAACCAACCACCCAATCTAGGAATCAATATTACAAATAATGAAATAAATAAACCTTATTGTTACGTAAAAATATGTACATTATTTTTGACTAGTCAAAATGCTTGGGATAAGGAACTGGAAGGTTATACTATTGCACAGAAGACAAAAAGGAGATAGACAAGGCATTCACTTGGAGAGGCCAAGAAAAACTATGCGAAACCTTGACAAAGACAGCCAAACAATATGCTAGGACCAACTGATTAGAAACGAATTCTTAATAGTAAACAGTGTCCATATTCATAAGTCAACTTGATAGTTGATCATTAAAAATTTTAATCATTATAATTAACAAAAAACCAGATAAAAAGTAATTATATGACGGAATAATTTGAACATTATTTGATTTTTTAAACATACATTTATTTTTATTCCTAATTTGTGTACGTTGCAATCTGTTCAATTTAGAACAATAAGCAACCCCATGACCCAATGAGATGAGGATGATGTGTATGACGTGTAAATGAGGTGTAGTCTTGTACAGACCCAGGCAGACCATTCCTGAGAGAGTATGGTTAATAAAACCCCAACCATCAAAGTACACCGGTAACCACTGTCTAGCATTCAAATCCGTATAAAAGTAACTACCTTTACTAGGATTTGAACCAGGAACCTTCGTCTCCGAAAATCAGCTGTTAAACACCTAATTTGGTGACGACTTTATAAGTTTAAGTGTGACTAAATTAAAAACAAATCCAACAGAATTTGTAAACATGATAAATACTCAAAGGTATTGGTACGCTAAGTACCTTATTTTTAAGCGTTTTAGGGCGTAGCAGTAGGATTTGATTATATAGCAGACACGTTCCTTAATACACCTGTCCCAGGATAGTTTGCTACCTAATATTAATTCTAAAAATTTTGTATCTTACCTGTTACAAAAGATTTTGATATATTGTCATTAATGGAGATATCCTTACTTTGGTTACTTATTTCCTTACGACCAGTGAAGCATTTGGCCACAGTTTTATCTGAGTTGAGAACTAGATTATTTATTGCATCCAGTCTATAACCTTACTTCAAGCTTCTTTAGTTTTAAACCTTGTTCAGAGTTTTCATCTTCGAAAGATATTATCGTATCATCAGCAAATAATATAACATTGAAGGAGCCAAGAAATTCAGCGAGATCGTTAACAAAAATTAAAAATAGCAAGTTTCTTAAAATTCTAACTCGTTGAACTCCCCTTTTAACTTGTATAAAATTTTATGTGTATTTTGTTTTAACTTTGCAATGATTGGATGGCAATTCGACCCTCTGATGTCCCTCTAATACCATACACCTCAATTTTTTTATGGGCAAATCATACGGGACACGGTCAAAAGCTTTACAAAAATCAAAAAATAAATAACAGGGGTTTGTTTTTGCTAATAATTAATTTCAGTAAGCTTCTTCAGTATCGGGAAATTACAGTCTCTGTTGACCTACACTTTCAGGACTCGTGTTGGACATTTGCGAGTGTACTGAATTTACTTTAAAAAAATCGACTAATCTACTCTCTTATCAATTTATTATCTTTTGTAAAAATATTTTCACCGTTTGGAAACATTTTCTCGATGTGGGTATCCTTTGAATTATCGATTTAAATTTACTCGCCCAAGTGACGAATAAAATGCATGTTTTGATTGTAAGAGGCAACTGCCTTTAATAAATAATAGTACTGTAAGGGGTTGCACATAACAGGCAGGGTGGAGTGTTAAATTATTTGCACTCGATTTGCTTGTTTCAGGACTAAAAAAAATTTAGTTTTGTTTTTATCACATGGTAAGCCAAACATATGACTGAAGTATTTAAGAACAGAAGAGGTACAAGTGTAAAAGATACTTGTCAGAGTTATATCTCCTCTGAGCGCAATGAATTTCATTATGCAGCCAGACCCTGTGGTGAATAACGTGAGGTGTGTCATTTGCAGGGTGGAAAATAGGTGCTTTTTAGACGGCCTGGCATATTGATAAGCTTTTCAACTCGGCGAGGAAGGCAATTGTAAACCACCCCACTCCTTGTTTTACTTAGCTAAACCTGTAGAAGTTCAAACCAGGACTGTAAAGTTGGCCCCCATACAAAAATTTCAAAAATTAACTTGTAAAATTGATCGGTCTACGTTTCTACCGGATTATTCCGGAAAATGTTTTGTTTGTTCCGTCCAAATAAGTGAAAAAACGCCGGGAGGGGCTAACTTCACACTGGCCTCCCCCCGCTCAACTTTTTAAATTTTTTTTGGACTTCAGAGACAGACCTTCGTTTGTTTCGGATGGTCTCGCAAAATATTTTTTTAGTTCCTTTCAAGTAAGCGAGAAATCGAGAAGAACTGGGTGGTGCTAATGTCACTCTAATCCCCCTCGACTCAATATTTTAAAGTTTTTTACATAGATTGACAGCCCTTCGTTTGTTCCGGATCATTTCGCGAAAATTTCGTTTTTCCCGTTCAAATATGCTAGAAAATCAAAGAAAAATTTGGAGTGGCAAGTATAAGCCCATGCATTCAATACTTTTTGGTTTTTACTTTAAATGATAGCTGTCATTTGTTCTGGATTGTTCTGTAAATTGTTTTGTTTGGTCTGGCGATATCAGCGAAAAAATCGTGAAAAACTTAGGAATGGTGGCGATACTCTAAGAAATTCAATTTAAATTTTATCGTTATCCCTATCGAGAGTCATTCTGCTGTTTCGGAACGTTCCATAAATATTACGATTGTTAAGCTCATACTCGCGAGAAAATCGAGGTGAACTGGATGGTACAAACTTCACTTTAGGTCACCCACTCATTAATATTTAAACTTTTTTGTCTAAATCGATGGCCCTTGTTTTTTCCGGGCATTTAAAAAAATGTCGTTTGTTCAGATGTTGTAAGAGAAAAAGGGAAAAAACTGAATGGGTGTACTTTATTCTACCCTTAACATTTTTTTTCTGAAATCTGTAATCTCTGTCCAGAATTTTATAATGAAAGAAAATCGGCCCAGAATAAATATTAAAATATGCCTACTTGGTTCAGGTCTGTCTAGTAAAGTTTGCTATTTCCCGAATTTCTTAGTTTCATTTTTTATCGCATTGTTTTTAAGCAAAAAACAAGGCTAATAATAATCTACTCCTAGTCCATTTTTCATTTTTTCTATTTTAGAAAAAGTTTTTTCTCTTTAATGTTTTATTTACTTACTGTAAAACTGCTAAACCTAGTAATTGGGGCGACATGTTACATGATACGAAATAGCATTATGGAAGTGTACTTGAAACATTTTGCAGTGAGAGTGGGCAAACAGCAAAATGCGCATTCTTTTTACACATCGTAAGCGTAATCAGGAAATATTTGATTGACAATTGTCAGGTGGTGTAATGTTAAAAAAAGCGTGAAATAACATGTTAAAAATTCTTAAACAAATTTTTGTTTTGTTTTATCCTTAATGCGTGTAGGTTGCAATTTGTTCGATTGAGAACAATAAGCAACCCCATGACCCAATGATATGTATGACGTTTAAATGAGCTGTAGTCTCGTACATACCCAGGCCGACCATTCCTGAGAGATTATGGTTAATTGACCCCCAACCATCAAAGTACATTGGTAATCACTGTCTAGTATTCAAATTCGTATAAAAGAACCAAAATTATACTATATGCTAGGATTTAAACTAGGAACCTCCATCTCCGAAAATCAGCTGTCAGAAAAGCTGTCGAAAAGTCAGCTAAACAGCTGACTTGCGGCGACGACTTTTCTTCTAGACTAGACCAACCCGTTGGTTACTAAACGAACGACGTAAACAAATTACTAAAGGATTTGTTCATGGATTCGTTGATAGTGGGTTTATGCCTAATTTGAAAAAAGAAACAAAAGCGGCGTGCGATGGACTCATGTATGGAAGGCGACAGCACGGCGGAGAACAACTCTTCAAAATTGCGTATAATATACGTTGTGTATACAATGCGTTTAGAAAGATATCCATCCATAACAATATTATCCAGCCATAACAATAATTTAATCCTGACACTACTATGCGCAGCACCGGTTTCCTTCCAGGATAGTTTGTCAACCCAAAAAATCGTCTATCGGAAAAGAGAGTTTTTTAATTCTATTAAAAAATATATGATTATTTTTAATTTAATTGTATTACTTATATCAAATAATTTGCCGAATAATATTTATTTGAATGTTTACTAAATTAGATTGTGAGTTTTGAAAGAATTGTAATTCGATGATTAATAAAAATTTGTTTTTATTATTCTTTTAAACTTTTTTTCTTAACACAACACAATATTTATTTATAACTTGTTTTGTCTATTTTCTTAACCGGTGGACGCGAAATTGATAGCAGATGTGAAACTGACGTCCTTGTAAGAATATACATAATATACGTATATTTTTACATAGGGGCGTAGCGAGAGCACTCTGGTGAGAAACTCTCCAAGGTACGGTGTATAAAATAGTTTCAAAACACCGCCATTTCGCATCCGGTACCAAAATTTATTAATTTTTTTGTGTCTCTCTGAGTAACAATAAAATTCTCAAAAAATAAATATAGTTGCCCCAAACTATGTACTTTAGTTTAAAAAAATTACGTCCGAAAACCATGTCACAATAAATTTTTATTAAGTTTTTATTAAGGATTACAATTTGGCGTCCGTATACGGACGCCAAATTGCACTCGGACTCCAGATTGTTAGGAAATTGTCAATGTATGGACGCGAAAATGATAGTAGTACATATATATATATATATATATATATATATATATATATATATATATATATATATATAGATTAACGCAAATCTAACATTTATGACGTATACAAAAATATAATTTAAAATTTAACACAATTTTCGTTTTCTGGAGAGCTATCAATGTGTGATAGCCCACCTTCTGCATTAGCAGTAATTGCAAAACAGTCGGACGTTGCCAAAATACTTCTTCGAAATTAAACCAATCAATTTTAAAGAATTTTTATTTTTAATTTGATATTACATTGGAATGTGTGACAAATTTTTATATACTTTGGTCGAATGATTTTATTTTTGTATAAACCATTTGCTGTTATACAATATTATTACAGTAATTTTATAATGTTAAGGGAATCCACTAGAAAATGTTGATAAAAATCCATTAAACGTACTCACGACTGATTCTATAAAACTTTTAAAAAGCCATTTGTGTGAAGGGTAAGGCTGAGTCTACAACAGATTGGTCAACTACAATTTTTTCTTTATATTACAAACAGATAAAACAGTTAACGGATGTAAATAAATATCACTGAAGACAGTAAAATGATTAATTTATTTTTAACGGAATGTTCGACTGGTCATTAAGGAAACACACAGTGAACGATATTTTTTTTCCTAATTTGTGTACGTTGCAATCTGTTCAATTTAGAACAATAAGCAACCCCATGACCCAATGAGATGAGGATGATGTGTACGACGTGTAAATGAGGTGTAGTCTTGTACAGACCCAGGCTGACCATTCCTGAGAGAGTATGGTTAATGAAACCCCAACCATCAAAGTACACCGGTAACCACTGTCTAGTATTAAAATCCGTATAAAAGTAACTACCTTTACTAGGATTTGAACCAGGAACCTTTGTCTCCGAAAATCAGCTGTTAAACAGTGATTGGTCTAGAACGATATTGGTCTTAGATTTTTAATATATTTTAAGTTTTTTAATTATTTTCTTTTAATTATCCCTGTAGACCGACTTGGGGACATCATTTTAAAACAAAACGTTTCACATTAAACAACCACATAAAATTGATTAACACAAAATAAATTTATCATTAAAATTTAAGTTCTTTGCATAAGTTTTAAAGTCTACAAATTTTTTTTATTGTATGATGGATTTGAATAACGGTAAAAGTTTTGATACCGTTATTTTTAATATGAAAAACATTTAAAAATAGAAGAGGTAGAGGGGTAAAATACACTAGCCACAGTTATCTCCTTTCAGAGTAATGAATTTCATTATACAGCCAGATGAATTAAGGGAAGGTGTCATTCACAGAGTGGAAAATAGTTGCGATTCACAGGATCTTGTATGCTGATAAGCATAGGTATTTTTCCACCCAGGAAGGAAGTCAAAAGTTTACATTGTTTAGTGTGAATGACAAACCTAAAATTCTAAAGTAGTCTAACATATTTTATTAAAATTACTACGTACTTAAATTTCATTTAGGCCTATGAGTTACAATTTTTGGCAATATATTACATTTTCAACAAACAATTTTTTAAATTGTTTGTTAAAATAGTGAATAGACCCATATTATATACCGGTTGTCTCATGAAATTTGAACCATAGGGAAATAGCCCTGATTTTCATTAATTTGTTAATATATTTTTCTTCACAAGAATAAATGAAGACTTGTTGTAATCAGGAATCATTAGAAAATATTTACACCTTTTAAAAAATATCAATTTTGATACATTTTAAGCTGTATTTTAGATTATATACAAAAATACGTAAATTTGTGACCGTTTCCTATTAAAGTACTGTAAATTTTATAATCTAGTCTCATACTTCGTTTGGAGTCATGGTAACGTCCTGGTGTGGAGATAATCGAGTAGGTGGATCGAGTCCCAGTGCGATATTTGTTTTATAGAGAAAAAATATTGGAACAAATAAATAAATCAAATAAATTAATTAGGTTATATAATAACTATATATTTTTTTTTTGTAATCCCTACTGAGTGTACGTTGCAATCTGTTCAATTCAGAACAATAAGCAACCCCATGACCCAGTGAGATGAGGATGATGCCTATGTCGTGTAAATGAGGTGTAGTCTTGTACAGACTTAGGTCGACCATTCCTGAGAGAGTATGGTTAATTGAACACCAACCATCAAAGTACACCGGTAGCCACTGTTTAGCATTCAAATCCGTATAAAATTAACTACCTTTACTAGGATTTGAACCAGAAACATTCGTCTCTCAAAATCAGCTGTTAAACAGCTGATTTTGGCGACGACTTTACCTCTAGACCAACCCGGTGGGCTATATTTATTTTTTAATTTTGAAAATTTATTTTATCATCTAAAATTATTTACTTAAAAATTTGTTATTTTTTTGGAAGCAAATCCAGTATTAGTTTAAATACCTAATATATTTCCTTCAGTAACATTTAATTTTCAGAGACAGCTGATTGTTGCAATAACTTTAGATGATAAAACAAAGTTTTTTCTTACAAAATTAAAAAATACACGAATAATTAATTGTTTATAATATTTCCAATATTTTTTAACAATATAAAATTTTACTGCAGATGGATTCGACCAACCTTGTCTTTAGATATCTACACCGGAACGTTACCTTTACTGCAAACATACAATGAAACAGTTTGATAAAATTTACTATGTGTAAATAAAAAACGGTTACAAATCTATGTATTTCTGTATTTTAAGCTAAAATACAGCTTAAAATGTAACAAAATTGATATTTTTCAAAGGTCTAAACATTTTCTAATGATTTCTGATTATAACAAGTTCATTTATTAGTTGGAAGAAAATATTAAACTAATGAAAATCAATGCTATTCCCTATGGTTTAAATTCCGTGGGACACCCATTGTACCTATTTTAATGTATATTATTTTCTAGTATCGGTTCAATTTTTTACAGCGTGAATAGAAAAGGAACGAATCCAAGAAAAATATCACAAGTTAAAATTGAAATTTTCCTAATT